>OZ018318.1:228729231-229159231 GCA_963969495.1 Ceratothoa steindachneri
AATCAATTAATGTTGAGATTAATTAAAACGGGTAGATACAATTATATTTATATATATATATATATATATATATAAAAATATATATATATTTATTGTAGCGATAAATCATAAATAGTTAATTATTTAAACAAAGATTGAGAAATTGTGAGCATAAGAGTTGGAGGAAGACTAAGTTCATTAACCACTAAGTGAACGAAAATTTAAATTTAAACACAAATAGAAATCTTCCAGGTCACACAAATTGTTGAAACACGAGAATATGAAACAATGAAGAGGGGTAGGGCATAATTCTTTGGTTTGTTATTATAAGAAAAAGAGAGTGTAGGAAGATACATCATTGTTGAGAGATGGCCTAAGGGTCTAAATATGAATCGATTCAATCATTTGTAGGCCTATATCATCTTGGGAAGAATCTATAATTTTGAAATCATTAATAGTGGAGTCAGTTTTACATAGGATAATATGATCCCGAATTGGAAAGCATTCCATGTGAAAGGGGTATGATTGTTCTACCACTTATACCAAAATGAGAATAAACATGTAAAGATTGCAGTGTACTGCCGACATAATAGCCCTTGCGATACCTTGGACATGTAATTAAATGCACCATAGCAATATGCAGGCTACAGGGAAGCATGTCCCTTACATTAAAAAGGAACTTATTGGGAAATTATTTAAGAAAATTACTCTAAAAGTTAATTGGCAGAAAATGACTTTTGAGGACTTTTTTTTAAAGATATTGTAGGGGTGTTAGGACAAGTTATGACAAGTCAGGACCTGCAGCCGTACGCTCCTGCCTCGTCTATTTAAGAAGGAGTAGCTGATCGCAGATCGTCAGTCACAATTTTTTCAACAATGGAGAAGGTTGAGCACCGCGCGCTGATCAAATTTTTGACCAAGAGAAGCAAGAATGCAAAAGAGATCCATGAACGCATGGTTGAAGAGTACACCGACACCGCCCCTTCCTATGCAATCATTGCTCGCTGGAATAGGGAGTTCCGCCATGGTCGTGAGTCCCTTGAAGATGACCACCGTCCAGGACGCCCGTCAGACGTGGCCAACAAGGACAATGTGGCCCGTGTGGAGAGGATGATCCTCGAAAATCGATGGGTGAAGGTCAAGGAAATCAAGCGAGAACATGGAATATCATACGGAGATGTTATCAACATCATCCACGACAATTTGGCCATGACCAATGTCTCTGCCCTTTGGATGCGTAGAAACCTCAGGAAACCTCACGCCCTATGATCGACTTCAACGTCGTCAAAATTTGGAGGAGCTGCTGCTCTTGTACAACCAAATCCCAGCCGGATTCGAGTCATGCATAAAGATAGGTGATCAAACGTGAGTTCATCACTGGGATCACAAGACCAAGCTCGAAAGCATAGCCTGGAATCACAGGGGCTCTCCGACCCCTATCAAGTTCCGGACCAAACCCTCAGCCGGGAAGATCATGGCCACTTTAGCGGGCCGAAAATATATCTCTAATCCCAATCGATAATCGATCCAACCTGCTTCCTACACTGTCCGGACGTGAGAAATCGAGGGAGAATGAAACGGATTGTATATACAGTCCCTTTACTTACAAAAAAAAGTACAATGATAGTTACAGTTATATTTACAGCAATTTATATTTACAAGGGAAGTGTGCACACTTCAAAATGAGGCTGGATTTCCCAATCCAAATACGATACCAACAGAGAATTTTATAAAAGGCGAATACAACAAATTTACTTATATATCTACACAAAACATAAAAACACAACAACAACCGAACGAAAAAAAAGGGCACGCGCTATCACTTGTGTGCTGGAGGTGGGTGGTAGTAGGCTAACTTAGAAGGAGGCAGGATTGTCAACGAAGGCGGGTATGGCGGTTCAGGTGGTTAGCGAGGCACGGAAGCCCTCTGTCTCATGGCTGGGTGGAGCACTCGTCTAGAGAACCCCTCTTGCTGTCAGTCCACACTTCCACTCTCTCTTTCCAGAATATGACGCTTTGATAAAAGTTTATTTTAGGCAAAGTACAATATTCTTTTAATTATAGTGATATCTCAAAACTAGCTACTATCTTTCCAGAATATGACGCTTTGATAAAAGATTATTTTAAACAAAGTACAATCTTCTTTTAATTGTAGTGATATCTCAAAACTAGCTACTATCTTTCCAGAATATGACGCCTGGAAAGAAAGAAAAACATGGTAATCATTTTATACATAAAATAAACAAAAATAAAACAAACCCATTCCCATTCACACACATTCTTACAGAGGGAGGGAGAGGGTACTGAGAAAAGGGGTGGGAGAATGGCCCTTTTACACACACTCACATTCGCTCCACCACACCCCTCCTTCCTTAAGCCATTCGACCAGCCACTCACTAAACCCTTTCAATCACTTTTCACGGTACCACTTGTGCTCAATCGCACCCTTCTGCACCCATTCACACTCTTCTACTGGTCCCTGGCTACGCGTAGCAATTAGTCGGGGTTGTTCCTCAGTCGTCCTGTCAGTCTCATCGTCACTATTTATCATCTCATCAACCATACTCTTAGCCCTTATTACCAGTTCTCCCATCTCACGACAGAATTCTTTCATACTTTTCCGTTCAGAACCCTCACTCTTTATACCCCCATTCATCAGCTCCTCACTCACAGCTCTCATCCAACTCAAGGTACATTCTTGCGAAACAGACAGGTCACTCACATCCCCTGTATTCTCAACAGGCATACCAGAAACCCCTTCGACTGGTTCCCACCAGAAACCTGAAAAATCAGCCACTTCATCATTCACTACATCAAACTCACCCCTACTATTACCATTCATAAAACCCGAAAAATCAGCCACACTAGGTTCATTCTGCCCAAACACACTATCATTCATACTGTTCCCAAAACCAGAAAAATCAGGCACAGGCAGCTCACTCACTCGTCTACTTATACCAGCCAAATCACTCACCTGTTTACGCAAAAACTCAATCTCCCTTTCAAGATCCCCCATACCAGAAACACTCTGCTCAGACTTACTTTCATTCGTACTTGCATTCTTCCTTTCACTCTTCTTTGTACGCTTTCTACTCCTCGAGACTAAGACTAGCTCTTTCCCAGACAGATCCATACTATCACATTCAATCTCATCATCATGCACTTTACCTCTTTCTCTACACAGTCCATACACCGGATGGCTCACCATTTAGTCAGCAGGTTCTCTCCATCTCCTTAACTGACTCTGATGAGCCCGCACTCTCTCAGTCATGCCGTCATTCAAACTCTCCAAAACATACGTCACTCCATTTTCCCAAACCCTCACAACTCTATAAGGTCCATCAAACTTCTCACTCATCTTTGACACATTCAACCTACCCTTCACTTCTTTCACCTTCAATACTTTTGCACCTAATTCAAATGAACGGAACCTTTCATGTGCCTCACGCCATACACTCTCCTCACTTTCACTCAAACGAAACCTATCTTTCACTCGCCTTTCAAAATTCATCACAAACTGACATGGGGACATTCCAGTTGCACTATGCACAGTTGAATTATACGCCCAAAACACTCTCCCCAGACACACATCCCAGTCATTCACTGTCGTACTCATCATTCTCAACATCTCACACAAGGTTCTTATAGTCCGTTCAGCCAACCCATTTAATGACGGTACATACGGAGTTGTTCTCACATGCTCCACACCATTCTCTCTCAACATTTGCTCAAACACTTCCCCTACAAATTCAGGCCCATTATCACTCAGACATCTTCTAGGCTTCCATACACACATAGGAAAAAACAACTGCTCAACCACACGCGCAACAGTCACACTCCTTTTATCTCTCACAGGCGCTGCATACACAAACTTACTTTTATGATCAACCATAACAACCATACCAACATTCCCAGCACTCGTACGCGGCAAAGACACACAATCAATCACTACCAATTCAAACGGTTCTTTCGCATCAACTTTCAACATCGGTGGTTTCACTTGCACACCTTGCACCTTTCGCTTCTGACACCTTTCACACGTAGTTGCAACATCATTCACAACAGTTCTCAGAAACGGGTGGAACACACGCTCCTTCATACACTCCCACAGCTTAAACTTACCCATATGCCCATAATTATCATGCACAACCTTCACCAGACCAATCATACCAACTAAGGACATCACAGGTACATACATATCATCACCACCCTTCACATGCCTCACAAAATATACAACATCCATACAAACAACAAAATCCTTAGCATACCTTTTAAAATCACTTAAACACTCTGGCCATTCATTCAAATCAACACGCATCATTACACACCTCTTCAACTCACTAACAAAAGGACACATCTCTTGCATCTCTAGAATATCATCCTCACTTAAAATCTCATTCTCATCATCCATGACCAACTCAATCATGCCACAAAATTTGACAACATTCTTTGCACACTCATTCAACCTCATCACCTCACATTCACCTTTCATAAGACGATCCTTATCAGCATCCAAAGACAAATCATTCAATCTCATAAAGTCTACACCAAGCAAGAAACAACAAGGCATTTGCTCACCTTTCAGAATCACAAAGTCATGCTTCACATTCACATCATTACCCAAACTCACTTTCAGACTAACCTGTTCCCATGCCACTATCATGCCATTCCCTAATCCACTTATCCGTAACTTCACAGGTTTATGCTCGCAACATCTAAACTCTTCATACTTACTCAGAATATTCTCATTCACTAAAGACACTTGCGCTCCAGTATCAATCAAACCACAGAACAACCTTTCACCAACTTTCACTCTCGCTTCCATCATATCAGTTCCACCATGTTTGCAATACACAGAAGGAACAAACACACCAACATCAGCACTGATATCCACACCATCATCAACTCCCACATCATCACTCACCACACACTCATCTTCATCCAGACAATCATTCTTCTCTCTCATATATGAACACTTTTCAATCACCCAATTGTAATGCACACCGCTCAAACATTGCAGATGTACCACATTAGAATTCAAACCCTTCATCTTCTCATCCTTGTACACAATCGGCCTCTCACCACCAAAGTGCACATAAACAATCAATCCATACAAACGACTCACTACAATCAACACTTCCTGAAATGGCGGGACCCCTTGCATACACATCGCTCTCAATTCTTTCATGAAGTTCCGCACCTTTGCCATACCAATGCTTTCAGGTTTCCTACACACTTCATTCATTACCTCCTTCCTTAAATCATCTACACTATCGGGCACTCTCACATCTACTCCATCACTCCTCAAATCTTGCAAACCATTCCATACACTCTTAAACAAGGAATCACCACCACCCTTACTCTCTTTTCCATTCATAATCCCTTTCGGCAAATACTCAGGATCACTCACTCCACACACATTTTCATCATTCGTACCAGGATACCTTGACATCAAATCAGCCACTCCATTCCGTTCACCAGGCACATATTCAATCACATAGTCAAAGTCACTCAAATCTTCCAAAGTCCTTGCAATCCTACTATCAGCCCACTTCATACGCTGCAGATACACAAAAGGTTGATGATCGGTTTTTATCACAAACCTCACACCATACAAAAATGGACGCAACACTTTCAAACAATATCTTATCGCAGCCAGCTCTCGTTCCACAGTCGAATACTTTCGTTCTGCAACATTCATAGCCTTGGATACATACCCAATTATTCGCCTGACATTCTCTCCATTCAAACGCTGCTCTTGCATCAGAAAACCTCCCATACAATACCCACTCGCATCTGTATACAGTTCAAGCATTTTAGCACTTACACTATAATCGGGGTAAGCAAATTCAACATCTTCAGCCGCTGCCTCTTTCAGTCTCTCATACGCCTCATTCATCTTATCATTCCACTTGACAACCGTACTACCTTTCTTGCCCATCCACTCAGTCAGAGGATTACTCACACCAGAACAATTACGTATAAACTTTCGCTGGAACTCAATCAAACCCCAAAACGACTTCAGTTGCTTCACAGTCTCCGGTTTAGGAAACATTCGCACCTTCTCAACATTCTTCGGTGATTTTCGCAACCCATTCTCACTCACCATATGCCCAAGGAATTCTACTTCTTTCGCAAACCATTCACACTTCGCCACTTTCACCTTCACACCAACACTCTCCAATGTTCTCAACACATCATTCACCAATCTCATATGCTCCTCAAAAGTCTCAGTCATAATCAAAATATCATCTATAAACGCAATCACATTCTTACTCGCAAACTTACTCAACACAACATTCATTGCCCGCTGGAAGGCTCCGGGAGCATTAGCCAGCCCAAAGCTGAGGTTCCGGAACTGGTAATGCCTTTTTGAGGAAGAGAAGGCAGTTACTGGCCGGTTCTCCTCAGCAATGGGCATCTGGTAATACCCCCGTACCAGATCCAGCTTCGTAAACCACTCCATCCCATGCATACTATACACACACTCAGCTACCACACACATCGGAAACCTTTCTTTCACAGTCCTTTCATTCACCTTTCGATAATCCACACACAGACGCAATCTTCCATCCGGCTTACGTACAGGTATAATTGGACTATTCCATGCACTCTCGCTCTCTTCAATCACTCCCAATTGCTCCAATTCCAAACACTGCTCCTCAATATCATCAGCAACCGGACGTGGGAAATGTCTCAGCCGCTGATAGATTGGGGAGTCCTCCTTCAGGACAATCTTGAATTCCGGGAGCTTTGCAACCCCGAAATCCAGATCACCCTTACTAACGGCTCCCTTTCACTCAAATATCATTCGATACACATCCTCCCTTTCATACTCAGTCAAACATCCATCCAATTTCACCATGTCCTTCACCTCATTATACATCCATTCACATGTCTTTTCATTCGCAACATTCACCCTGATATCCGTACTATCATCCATACCTACCTTATTGACAATGGAGAGGTGGCCCAGTACATCTCCTGACTTGAAATCCCCTCACCTGCCCTTTCACACTGGGGTCCGCCTGCACACATACAAAAGGATCATTCATTCTCATCAAGCCATCAAATACACAAGCAACACGCCTTACCTTATAACACGCATCCTTTCCATCCAATATCACAGTGTTCTCACTGACATCCAAACTAACATCCTTACTCCAACTCACTCTAACAGACACCCTTTCACCCTTCACAAGCCTTACATTCTCCATAGCAGTCACCTCAATACCAGTAAACACACTCCTCAAAACGCTACCATCTTTCCCTACATACAACTTATACACCCCATTTTTACCAATCTTTCTCTCAATCTGATCACTCGCAGGATGCACAACCATACGATTCATTTTCATAAAATCATACCCCCAAATCACACCATACTCACTACTCACCTTATCAATCACAGAAAATTCACATTCATTCATCATCATACCATGCATTCAAACAGCTGACCTTATCATTCCAATCACAGGCACTCTCCTATTACCAATACCTACCAAACTACCCTTGCACTCAGACAGGAGGGCTTTCTCGCTAACCTTGTCATACACATCTTTATACACCAAGCTCGCCTTGCATCCAGAATCTATTAAAGCCAAACACTCAATTTCATTCAATTCCACCTTAACACTCAGACACTCATACTTCCTACCAGACAGCACTTTCACACTAGACAGACTTACCAACACATTACTAACACTCATGCACCCAGAGGATACTTCAGCAGGTACCCTCTTACCATTCAGTTTCCCGCTTCAGACTTTCCATTCACACCTTGCGCTCTCAGTCTAATCCAACACTTTTCACTCGAATGTCCTTCCCTCGCACAATAGCTACATACATTCCTCTGGTCACGACACATCCTTGCATAATGACCAGCCTTTCCACAATTACCACATGCATATTTCATACTTTCCCCACCAGTTGCTTCACCATTCAACCTTTGACAATCTTTCTTCAAATGGCCTATTTCTTTACACTCGAAGCACTCTTTCACACTTTCCTGGCAATCCTTTATCATATGCCCTTTCTTACCACACTCAAACCATGCACCAGATGTCCACCTACATTCTGCCAACATATGACCTTTCCTTCCACACCGACGACATTCCACAATCTTTCTCCCACCATTCGGTCTCTCGTTTGCTGGGACATACCTCGGTTTCTCTCTCATTATATCCGTTCCCACGCTTGAAATTCATCTGCCCCCTTCCATTCGACCACCCTCCATTTGCCCATCCATTCTGCCGGCCCAGTAAGTTTGACATCACTCCAGCTGGTGCAGCCTTCAGGGCATCCCTGTAGCTGACAAACTGCTGGGGTGGATGAAAGCTCCTGGGCTTCTTACCTCCAACATTCACACTGTACCATCCATCCTCTTCTAGATCGCTTTCATCATCAAATCGTCCATCTTCTAACAGTTCCAACACATCCTCCCACATCAACCGTTCACCTGTCAGTCTAACTCTCTCCTTTCTCTTTCCACTCAGCCATTCACTCACCTTTCGCGGGATCGTGTCCAAAAACTTCCTCATGAGTGGTTTACATTCATTTACATCATCATCACCATACCTCGTTCTTGCCATACTCTCAAGCCTATGTGCATACATATTCACACTTTCACTCTTCCCCATTCGAGCCTTCTCAAATTCATTCACCCTTTTATACTTCACACTCTCTTTCATTCGTTTCACCTGCCCAATCAATCTCTTCTTCACTACATCGTACCTTGGCTCTCCCACACTCGTTATCACTCGCAAGAACTCCAACACTTTCCCATCCAAACAATCTCCCAGAACACTCACCCAGTGACCCTTGTTCTGCGAGTACTTGAGCTTGCAGTACCGCTTAAAATCCCCGAAGAACTCATCCATACCCTTTCCCCCATGCAATCTAAACTTATCAATCCTTGGCACTTCCCTAATCAAAATTCCTTTCCCCACATTCACTTCACTCTCCGAAGAGCTACTCTCGGTCTCACTCATTCCAATCATATCGTCACTCTCTCCCTCATCTGAGTATAGCGAATCCACACTCTTTCCTCTTGCCTTTCCCTCCTTAACCTTAGAACCATGCTTACTTCCTCTCTTACTTTCCACTCTCTTCCATTCACCCCCTTTCCTACCACTCACAGTATCTTCTTTAGACTCAATCATACTGCCATCCATTCCATTCAGCGGAGTCCCTTCAGTAGGAGCAGGGGTCAGGGTTGTAGCTCCTGGGACTGATCCAGCCCCTGTCATCATGTTATACAGGTCCTGCATCCGTCGGTCCGTCTTATCCTGTCGGTCTTCCATTTCCTTCTTCATCCTATCAGTCTTTTCATTCATCCCTTTTATTTTATTCTCCATTCCCTCCATCATTCCCCGGAACATTTCACACTCCTCTTCTTTCTTTCTCAACTCCAGTCTAAATCCCACTACTTCTTCATTGAATGTTTCCGCTACAGCCATTGTTCCCAAGTTAGTAAAAAGATAGGAGGAGGGAAAAATCAATCAAACTACTTGTCACACTAATTGGGTATGGACTGCAATCCAATCCAGTCACGCTCCCAGTTTCGAAGGTTCAAGTCCATATTGGAGCGCCAAATGTAGCGGGCCGAAAATATATCTCTAATCTCAATCGATAATCGATCCAACCCGCTTCCTACACTGTCCGGACGTGAGAAATCAAGGGAGAATGAAACGGATTGTATATACAGTCCCTTTACTTACAAAAAAAAGTACAATGATAGTTACAGTTATATTTACAGCAATTTATATTTACAAGAGAAGTGTGCACACTTCAAAATGAGGCTAGATTGCCCAATCCAAATACGATACCAACAGAGAATTTTATAAAAGGCGAATACAACAAATTTACTTATATATCTACACAAAAAATAAAAACACAACAACAACCGAACGAAAAAAAAGGGGCACGCGCTATCACTTGTGTGCTGGAGGTGGGTGGTAGTAGGCTAACTTAGAAGGAGGCAGGATTGTCAACGAAGGCGGGTATGGCGGTTCAGGTGGTTAGCGAGGCACGAAAGCCCTTTGTCTCAGGGCTGGGCGGAGCACTCGTCTAGAGAACCCCTCTTGCTGTCAGTCCACACTTCCACTCTCTCTTTCCAGAATATGACGCTTTGATAATAGTTTATTTTAAGCAAGTACAATATTCTTTTAATTATAGTGATATCTCAAAACTAGCTACTATCTTTCCAGAATATGACGCTTTGATAAAAGATTATTTTAAACAAAGTACAATCTTCTTTTAATTGTAGTGATATCTCAAAACTAGCTACTATCTTTCCAGAATATGACGCCTGGAAAGAAAGAAAAACATGGTAATCATTTTATACATAAAATAAACAAAAATAAAACAAACCCATTCCCATTCACACACATTCTTACAGAGGGAGGGAGAGGGTACTGAGAAAAGGGGTGGGAGAATGACCCTTTTACACACACTCACATTCGCTCCACCACACCACTATGTTCTAGGATTCTGAGGGAGTGTTAATGGTGGACTATGCGTCTCTTGGAAGGACTATCGCAGGCGAATATTACGCCAAGGAACTGGCTGTGTTGAAGAAGTGCATCCGTCAGAAGCGGCTCCGCAAGTTGACACGCGGTGTTCTGCTCCTCAACGAGAATGCCCCTGTCCACAAGGCTAGAGTTGCACAAGCTGCCCTGCGCGAGTGCGGATTCGAGGAGCTCAACCATCCCACCTACAATCCAGATTTGGACCCTAGCAACTTCTTTTTATTTGGTCAGCTCAAAGCTGCACTGCGTGGACGCTGGTTTTGGGACGATGAACATGTCCAGCTCGCCGTCCAGGAGTGTATTGAACAGCAGTCGGGAGATATCTGGTTGTTGGGAATTCGAAGCCTCAGGAACAAGTAGCGCAAGTGCATTGAAGTCGAGGGTAGTTATATCGAAAAATAATAAGACACATTTCCTCATATCTCGTTTCCTTATATCCGAATTGCAAAACTTATTGAGCGCCCTTCGTAGCTTGTTTCAAAACCCCCTTTTAACTTTTGTTTAAAAGAATATTAATTTGCCTGTTAGTAAAGTTATTTTTGTCCCCTTTTTTCTATTCCCCTGGCACCTACAAGATAGCTGACTATTGGCTAACCTAAAACTCGATTAATTTGCACTCCATCCGTAATATAAGTCTTCTACGCACACAGCCGTCATCACTCTCGGCTGAGAAATGCCAAAAGAGTTGAAATCGATCCTCTTCTACAACACTAACCCAGAGAAAGTAGGTTTATGGTTTACAGAAGTAGAGAGTTTATTTTTAGATTTATTAATTAGGATATCAAGAAATTGGACGGCATTATTGATTTCGTATTCAACAGTATACTTGATATTGGAATGTATTGAATTAATAAATTTGACAATTTGTTCAGCCTGTTGAGGAGTGTCAAATATTGACAGGAAATCGACTACAAATATGCGATAAATGAGATTTATATATGTAAGTAATGAGAGGGTATTGAAATTCTCTTCTTCTTAGTTAGTCATAAATATATCCACGGCTGCTGTAGCTATACGGAAACTCATTTCTACACCAGCAGTCTGTTCAGAATTATTATGATTTAACAAACATTATGTTTCTTTGAAAATAAGTTTCGAATGTTTGTTTAAGAAGCTGACGAGTTAAGCCATCAAACTTTTCTGAACCAGCAGAAGACCTATTAAGAATGATATCAATGATATAATTTAATGGTATGTCCGTGAAAAGTGAAGAAACGTCAAAACTGAAACGAGAACATGGAGTGCCGTTTCAATTCATCAACATGAGTAAATCTGTTTGCAATACTGTGTTGGTTAGTCATGAACGTGTTTAGGAGCTTAACAAGATATTCAGCCAGTTTATAGGTAGTAAGAGCAGCCAGTATGAAACATATAGGAATACCAAATTTATGCACTTTAGGGAGACCATAGAGAAAACCATGGCTCGGACCATTTCAATGAAGATTGTTGTAGGTTGATATATCTAAGATTCCTGAAGAATTAAGTTTCAAAAGGAAACGATTAACTTTATCCTAAAGACAAGAAATTAATTCATCAAGAGTCTCAGTGACTTTAATGGCTTTAGTTGCGTCGCTAATTAAGGACTGCATCTTTGCGATATAAATTGATTTATTAAGCAAAACTACACCATTTCGTTTATCGGGGCGCATGATTACTACTTTTCGTTATTTGAGAGGGTTTGTAAAATAAGGAAAAATTTGTGCGATACTTCAAAGAAACGTGTTAGAAATCTATTATCCCTCATATGTAGAAATAGGGTCAAGATCATAAGTAAGCTTTTCAAGTAGCCTAAAAATTATGGACATTTATATTTGAATTAAGGGGTACGAAACTGAAGTCCAAAGGAGAGGAGAAATTCTTCACGCTTGGTAAGAGAATAATGAGAATGATTGCGAATAACGTCATAGAAAATGAAGAGACCTGGGTGAAGTTAAACCTATTTTTTTACGTTTACGTTCATGTACAAATAATACTTTTTGCCTAACCGTAAGCATTTCACTTTTTACTTTAACGAGAGTATACATGTAATCCAGAAGAGAAAATGACGAAATTCTAAGTTTGGATTTGGAAATCTCATCAGTACTCTTTCTGCTTAGCTGCACTTAAACTTAAAATGATTGTTTAGTAGGTATTGAATAGATTCCTTATAAAATTCACTGGAGTAAAGAGAAAAGCAATACAACTTAAAGTATTAAAACCGGCGGTATAATTCCGAGACAGGGCAAACTTCAAGGAACTGTATATCCATGGAAAGCATTTGTTGCTTCAGAGAGAGTTTAAAGAAACGTGGGTAGGTGTGCAGTCTTTCAAGCCTTTAATTGTAATGAAAATATTGAAAGGAACTGCTCCTGATAAGACAATATCTAATCCGGAGTAAGAATCTAATGGCAAAGGTAATGAGAGTATTCATTATCTTTCTTTGAACAATTAACTATTTATGGTTAATCTCAATGTCAATCTATTTGCATACAAAGCAAATTCTTGTTCAATTTATTTGGACAGTAGATGAGCATGTCTTTGCTAGAAACGTAGCCAGAGAAAATGAAGATAATGAATACTATCATTATCTTTGTCATTGGATTCTTACTCAGGATATATATATATATATATATATATATATATATATATATATATATATATATATATATATATATAAAACTTTCGAACTACTTATAAAGCTGAATTTAATATAAAAGGTTAAGAGCAAGCTCGCTTTAAAGAAGAACAACTTTATTTGAACATTTCAAAATCTAGCCTTCTCGTCGTATATAATAAAGAATAGAAAGATTTTGCATAAAAGTTTTTTTCATAACACTCTTGTCGAATCTTAACGGTGCAATGATAAGCAATTTTTTTGTTCAAAAGTATAGTTACTCATCAATTTACATGAATATTTTTATTATAGATACTCTTAGTTTTTAGTCAAGATTTATTTTCCTTTAAAATGAAACGGGAATATATAATATTAATTTATTTTTAATTGCGAAGACTATTAGTTATTTTGAATTTTTCCGAGAGAGTTTGGACTTCTACTTTAAATGTCCTCCAATGGAAAAGATATCCTAGACACTGCTCAATATGACAATTGATCAAACTTACTGCTCTGCTGAAGCACGATGAGTCGCTCAACTCGAAGCTTTATTAATTATGGAAGCATACCTCAACAGCGTCCTTCACATACAAGTATAGTATATACTCTTCCTTACTTTCTTTAAAACTTAAGTAGAGATTATATGGTAGCCCTGTTCCACCATTTTGGCAATGATTAGAGATATCTATATTGTCCAGTATTCCAGTAACAGCGGAATAATTAGAGATATCAATATTTTGCAAATAATTTAATGTTTTAATACGATTTTTAAACAGATTAAGTACTTTTTGAGAAATGATTGATCTTACATTTCTTTACATTAGATGCCCCTAGCTGCAATGGTTATTGAGATAGTGCTTCTCAAAAACGGTCCAAATTTTGGTAAGCCACCTAGTAGATAAAGATGTGTGAAATTTGGCTCATTCACACCATCACATAGAAACTGAGTGAATGAAAAAAATTCCGAGTTCGTAGAAAAAATTAAAAGCATCTTGAAGATTGTCAAATCGGGCTTTTAAGCTATCTTCTTTTATTATTATTGGATTAAAATTGAAAAAGAAGAAGCACGTTTCGGCTATTTGCAACATATATTTGCATAATTTGCAATTCAAGAGTGGATGACTCCTATATTTTAATATTTTTACAAATTGACACTTTTTCCTTCCTCTCAGCTGTTGCATATGAGCATTCTTCTTTCTGAAAGTCGCTTCCAATGACGCGTGCAATGCCATTTTTGGCCGCTGTTTTCCAACTTTTTCAGGTTTGACACAAGTTGTTATAGTCATTTGCATAAAATAATAAATGCAGCCCATGCTCAGGCTTTACACGACATCATTTATCTAACAATATATTTAAAAATAAAACGGATAACGTGAAATAGGATTATCACACTTCAATCAGATTATTTCTCCATAACATGGATTTGCTTAAGCACATCCTCTCAAAAACATATGAATTATGCCTAAATGTGAAAGTGGAGCGAAGGAAGCTAAGGTTTTTCTCTATATCTTACTTTTTCCAGTAATGTATTATGGGTTGTTTTATAGATTAGCAAATAGACTCACATTTCGATCAATTTTACGTCCTATTTTAACAGGAGAAGTTGTAAGGGAGATTAATAAAAAGTAAAATATGAACATATTCAATAGTGAGAGAAAATATACCGATCGTAAAAAACACTGGTGGTTGGAATATTAGATATAAGAATTCGCCACTCTTTTCTTTACCGGTTATCTATCATTTCTTATAATAATCTTTAAATACATACTGTACTTTTACATTTAGTACAATATTTTCTGTTTTAAAATCTTTGCTTTTTACAAAATTACTTCACTTTTTACTTATTATTGCTGAAAGTCTAAGATTTCTTTTATCTGATTATCTCCAGGTGCATATTAATTGATTTTGTAACACAAGCTTGGTAAATATTTTATAATAGGTAAGTACCTCATGTGTTCCTCAATTAGTCCTCGTGAAAGTTTGTTTCAGAAATGGCTTCTATATTTACTAAATAATGATTTGTTTTAGACAATGATTTCAAAGTTATTTACACTGACATTAATATTTGCGTACAGGTAACTGAAAGACTTGTATAAAAATAGGCCACGCGGGCGCCACTGTGCTCTGCAAGCTCCCACGTGTCCTAGCATAGTCGCTCTACATTTTTCTTTTAGTGGTATAATTGCCCCAAAACTTCTTAAGACGCGGAGGAAGGAGGTCTCCCTTCTCAAGCCCGGGTTCTCTCCAGCGATCGAAATTGAATCCTAACAACTCGCCTTGAACGAACATGACGGGAAAACATCTCTTCTTTAAGAATTCCAGACACGTTCCGTTTCTACACCTTCAAAGTACTGTATGTGGTTCTAGAGTAGACTGTAAGGTTAAAATTTTGAGGCTACTTAAGGTAAGTGCATAATTTCATATTCCCGTGAGAACAGAGCATGTCCCTTAAATTTATCCTCTTGCCAACTCCTCCCCATTTTATTTCATTTTCTAAACTTTGAATTGTCAACTAACGCGGATTCTCTGAACTGACTCTGCTTAGAGAATCTACTCTAAAAATACCAGTTATATCTTTTAAAAACCTCCACTCTTATTTATCGGTTACCTTTTTCCCTGGCCTTCGCCCCCTCCCCCACACCTCTCCATTTAGTTGACTAACCCAATACGTTGGTTCCCGCCTTCCACACTTAGGCATTGGGACTAAAATAGTTGAAACGATACAAATTTCTTAATTTATTCTGGGTTCTTGTTCGCTGCAAATTATTCAACTGATAATTTGAATCTGGTACTCGTGGAGCACCCAGTTGGTTTGCAACTTTCTCAACTTTGAACCTCAAAATTGCGCTTCCTAATTAATCATCTTTCAATCACTTATTGATTACTTTATTTTCAAACTCCGGTCAGAATGGCTTCTGAGAACATCCTCTCCCTATCAGATTTGGGCGTTGAATTAAAAGATTTAGTTAATAGTTGCACCATTCTTAAAAAGAAAATAAATCTTAGCCTTAAAAAAGTCTGAATCCATCGCTGAAGTAGACAAGCAAATAAGATTAAATCCTGTTAGAGCTCTCCTTACTTCCTTAAACCAGTCAGATGAGCAATCCTCCAAACATTCCAAATTCATGACCGCGATAACAATATCTCCTTCAAAACAGAGTGTAATTCGCAAGTCGATTTCCAGTTGGAAGTGACCTCCTAAATAAACGCCCTATCGCGGAAAGGAAAGTTTCTCTCCCATAACGACTCCATGCGCCTCAATAACCTCAGATCTGACCTCAAAGCAATACTGTCTTGCCTAGGATGAACTAACACAGAAAGCTCTGCACCCGCTCTATATTGTGAAAAGTATTCCGGCATGCATGACTAGTTAAACTTCCACACGTTCTTCTTCCAATTTCACAACTTGATGAAATAACCTTAATGGTTATTTAAGAGAGTATGCGTTTACCCTCATTAAACATCTTAGTACTACAGCTGAAAATTAACAGGTCTCTCTCCAACTTAAGGATGCTAATTCCTGAACAAAGATGCCATCGTTGACAAGTATTCGGTGAGGTTATTCCAGCCCCCTCTTTTCACGACTCTAACTTGTTCAAGCTATCCCTGTGGTTAAACGACACCAGCTCTGTTTTGATCGAACCTCAAAATTACGATGTAAATTTCTTTGAAGAAGGTAGCGCATGCAATAAGCTTCTATCGCATATACTTTATGGCAAAATACCTATAAATTTAAAAAGGGAACTGAGATAAACGTAAAGAATGCTTATCCTTCTCTCTCTCTGACCTTTTCGGAATTATTCCTCAACCATTCGGACCCACGAAAAACTAGACCTGGTTAAAAAGGTTTTTAATCCTTCCTTCTTAATATCCGTCAAATCAAAGTAAATCTTATACCTCAAAAAACTCGAATTTCTTAAATAAAGCTAATTACGGTATCAAATCGATCCGGTCAAATTATATTAATCCTATTAATGACTAAATGTGCATCCAAACACTTAGGACAAAAATTTCAGTTAGTCGGGGTTAACCGCCAAGCAAAAGCCTAAATTCATATTCCTTCCAACCTAATGCTCTTAAGGCCCCAAATATGTATTGCTAAATGTGTACAGGGACCCACTCAATTTTAAAGTGCTCCATTTACAACACTACACCCTTACGATAGAGATGTATTTCCAGCTAATGCTATGCAAAAGATGTAGCAGTTTTTGGCACCTTTCAGATGCTATGTTTGACACCTAAAAATAAAAAAAGTTAAATTCGTTCGAAACTGAACTACGTTCATTTCTCTTCTGTATACTTGTAACAACTTCAAATAATTTAGCTCGTATATAATTGATGAATGGTAATTATTATCAATTTGTGATCTTCTGGAGTTCATAAGCCTTATATAATTGAAAAAAAAAAACTATGTTAGCATCAGGCATTTAAAATATTAGAGGATGAAATATAGTCTTGTCATCCTTTTTTGGAAGAATTAGATAAAAAAAGTTCTTGTTTATGACATTGAGTTGGCTCTAATATAAATTACACTGGAGAACAATATATTTGGTGAATTGAAAAAAATACATTTTCATACCTAATTAGAGACTACTGAACTCAAATATGAAATCAGATTCTCTCTAAATGAAACGGATTTTTAGTAATACATATAACTAATATTATACAATAATTTTCATTATGCTCTGAAGTAATTTTGAATCATGCTTTTGCATTATTTATAGTAAAGCAGGTATTTTGCACAAATATTTTATTGTATATGAAAAAAAACTTGAATAACACATTAGGAATACAAATACTGCAATCAAATAGATGGTAATTTACTAATGACCGTACATCAGGTTGGAGGACCTCTTTTTGATTTCCTTCGGGCAAAAGTGTGCGTTTTTAATTCTTGCTCTTGTAATCTTCTCTGGCAGATCTCTTTTAAACGTCTAGAAGCAGTCCAACAACATGCATCTATCGCAGTGGACTTGGGAGCGCTCTTCCATCGTTATCAAATCCTAAAGGAAGCGTTGCCCTTGTTCGTCGCTCACGACTCCCAGATTCTCTGGGAATAGGTCTAGGTGACTATTTAGGAAATATGCAGCTTCACAATCATGTTGCTTTCCATATCGCGATATGTTAAAGGCATATTAGTAAGCAGATCCTCATAGTTATGCGCTTTTTTGTTTCCCAAGAATTTACGAACAACGACAGAAAATGAGAGCAATGCTGCCTTTTCTTTTTCATTCATGGTGTTCATGAATCTAGAATCACTCAGAAGTCTTCGGATTTAGGGACTATCAAATACTCCTGCTCTTATGTTTTCGTATAACAAAGCAGAAAACACCGATACCATGTGCTGAAAACAATCATTTTTGGTGCTCAACGCCTTGACATACTGTTTCATCGACGCCAGTTTGAGATGAAGTGAAGGGAAAACGATCTTCTCTCGACATACGATTGGCTCATTAATAATGTTTGGCATTCCTGCTTCCAAAGTTTCCCGAACTGGCCAATATTTTTGAGACTAGTGTTTGTCCCGGGCTAGACTATCCCAAATACATACAGATACAGCATGAAAACTTTGTATATCCCTTCTGCTCGGCAAAGAGGAAGTTGACCATCTTAGGGTCTACACATATGATCCAATTGTGTTCATAGTACTTGAGGAACCCATGACCATTCTTGGCTGAGAGGAACTGCACCAAAGTCATTGCCATTATGCAAATGGACACACTTAAGGCTACGCTCGTTGCTATCTAAAAACAGTATCTACTCAGCAGGGCTATAGGTGCCAAGTCACAACTCGGTAAATAGCCCAGGAACATCGTGGCAGTATATAAATTGTTTGTCCTCAGAGAAATACTTAACAAATGTATTCTCCCTTTTTCGGGTATATGATACACCTACCGACCTGTCAAGCATATGTCTTTTACTAAATCTGGAGGCTAAAAGTTCTGCAGCTTTCTTGGAGAGCGAAAAATCACGTATCAAGCCATTCAAATCCTCTTGATTGAAACAGTAAAGAGCTAATAACTGTTCAGCATCTGGTGATGAATCTGGAGAATCTGAATCCATTCCGTGGACGTCCATATCAGGTACATCATTTTGATCCTCGGAGGAAGCATATCCACTGAATATCGGAACTGGTAAAGACTCAGAGTTCAAGTACTAGCTGGATCGCCGAGGGAATGTTGGGGTAGTCGATCTTGTGCCGATACATGATCCTTTAGATTTTGCTACACCATGTGGATTCCAAAAGGAAGACCATGTTGCTTTCCTTTCGTACACTCACGAAGATGATCCACACAACTATGGAAAACAGCATGTGGGGCCCACTTCCTATCTTGATCGCAAAGAGGAACATCAACATATGCATTATAGGTGCGGTTAACAAAGTTTGACATATTGCACCTTTGACGAACTAGCATTTAGCTGCCTCATATGTAGCCGAACGTGTTGTTATCATTTACGCAATTTCCTCTTGACGAAGGCACCACTCTAGCATGAAACCTGAAGAAAGAAACAATAATGTCAATATTTTGCATAATAACACTTATAACTATGTTACTTCTATGTACAGTGAAGTGTTTGCTTTTTACAAGCACCCTCTCTGTCCATTCGGAGGGCAGTTTTTGGGGTAGCGAGAAAATAGAAATTACAGAATAACTATAGTATGTAGGTAAAAATGGATTATATATTTTAAATCAGCATAAAAAAAAGAATTAAAAAGTGGCAGATAAATCTAAGTCACAAGAAAATGTGACTAAACATGTTTTCCTGTGTTATCCACGGTCACCTACAAATCATCGTAATATTTTAAGGAGGCTAACCACATGCTAGAACGGATTCATTGCGTTGTTGATTTTAATCCGATGAATTCCGAGGCTATGATTGAGTTTTACCTTATTTCGACACAGATAAATATAAACCGTAAATATAATCTTTCATATGTTTTTCATTTTTATTTAATAACATTGCACAAAATTACCAAAATATTATCGAGTTGCTTACCAATGAATATTAAATAAATTTAGGTAGATTAGCTAGATTTTAGGATAGAGTAATTTACAAAGATAAATAACAGGATTTGTCTATCTAAATACTCTTTTGCTTTGGGTCAAAACTAAATACCATTCGAGAAAAACATTATGTTTGTAACATAAATTACAATGATATAAATACTTACGTCTTATAGGATTAGAGCAATCGATGGTGTAGATAAGTTCATTAGTTCACATTAAGGAGATTTATTTTATGCAAATAAATCTGAACTTCAGAAAATATGCGAGGGAAAACCTATTCATTTCATTATTTTAATTGCATAATAAAGATATTGAAATATTTTTATACCTTGTATTAAAATAATTTGTTTTTTTTTAGAAAATTACAATAAAAACTAACTTTAATTAAAAATTGGGAAATTAAATTTTTCTATACAATATAAGATAATTGTGTACAAAATTCGCCAACAAATAATTTTTTATTATTAATCATTAAAATTTAATATAAAAGGTACATAAATATTATCAATAGCCGAATTTTTTATTAAATGACCAGTTTAGTTTATCAAAATAAAAAAAGATAAAAAATAATTTCGATGTTTCCAAAAGTATTTTTGTTTAAATACACTAAGAAAGATAGAGGTAAAGACTATTAGAGAACAAATTTACGTACGCATTATTATTTGCTTACGACAAGCGCAAAACCCAATCCAAGTTAAATTTCATTCAAGATCCTTTTGACGCAGTCGCACTTAAGCTTTCATTCTTTTTTAACCCACGAGCGCATTTTGCCTATTTAAATAGGCGCAATATATGTATGCATTTTTCGTTTTGTTGTAAACTTTAATGTTTGATTTAAATAATATTTTCTAACACTACAGGGTAATAGCAAACGTTAAAATTTCATCTGGCAACATCAACTATTGAATTCATATGTAAACACACTATTTATCGTGAAGTAAAGTTATCGGTATTGTTGAATGCTTAGAAAATGTCTACCATAGGGAAAATTCCATGTTATAACTATTACTATGAAGAATACTTTACTATTATTTACGTTTAATGCTGTACCCAAGTAATTAATTAATGATATAGGCACCTAAACACTGGCTGTAGTTTTAATAATAAAATTTTGTGGTTGATTGAATTTAAATGGGCACCATGGGGGATAATATTTCTGTTTATACCAGGTAGTCTAATTTTCACAGTACCTTTTCTTCTATTGTATGTGTTACCTAGGTTTAATAATCAGAAATGTAATAGTTTTACTTTATATATAAACTTTATTTATTGTTAAATTATCAATACCATATTTCAGGTAGGCCTTTTTTGAATGTGGAAGATGCTGTAGCCTATCTGCCTACATTGTCTGATGATCATGATGATAAGTCTACAGGCATTAATGTGGCCTTGGAACCTTCTGATATTAGAAAGAAAATATGAAGCTTTAGGGAGCAAATTTTTGGGGAAAGCCTCCGCATATTGAATTTAACAATTTAAATACTCGTGGAGAGCCATCTTCATTATGGATCTCTCCAATAATTTTTAGGCAGTGAAGTTCAGCCCAGTTCTATATTAAAGTTTGTACAATAGTACAACTGTAATTAATGTACAATTGTATTTTGTGGTTAATAATTTTATGCAGCATAATGATATGTATGCCCCTATATAATGTATGATTAGAGACGTAATATTAATACTTTTTATTTGTTTTTTGAATAGGGCAAACATTTAAAGAAATGCAAAGTAGAGAAACCGAAAGAGAGATGCAACCTCCAAACAAAAAAATAAAGTCTAAAAAGGCTACTTATATATGAAACACTTCCAATTTGGAAAAAAAATATTTGAAGGTCTGGTATCGAAACCAGTGCCATATAATCCAGTTATTTTGAATAAATGATCTAATGAAGAAATCCTACCTATTAATGTCTTCAAATTCTTTTGGAACAATGAGCTAATGAATCTTATTAAATCAGAGACAAACTTATGTCACGAACAGTAATTTGGAAAAGATTTGCAGTTTCTGTTGAGAAACTCTATAAAGTCTTGTGTATTTTACTGTTCTCTAAATATAATATGGTGACACATTTTTCAATGCATAATAATGATTTAACCATTTGAGAATTAATTTTTATATTGAAATATTGTTTATAGCCATTTGTATTTACACGTACCAAACCGCCCGCTCTTCTAATCTAGACAGGCAGATACTCGAAACCTTGCTGTCATTCAATGTGGAATGAGTGTGAATAGATTTGAGGAAATTATTCGAAACCTACATTTTGTGGATAATACTAAACAACCAGTAGGGGATAAAACTTTTGAAGTTAGACCATTATTTGAGCACTTCAACAAAGTTATTTTAAAGGCTTGTCACCCTCTTCCGATGTAATGGGCAATTGATGAAGTAATGCAGCCTTATTATGGACGACACGGGGTAAAAAAGCCTGTAAGGTTTGGGTATAAGATATGGTTCCTCTGTTCTCATGAGGGTTTTCTTTAAAATTTAAGCTATATGAAGGAAAATAAACTGGTACAGAAACAGGTATGGTACTGGTAAATCTGTATTGAAACATTGGCATTGGAACTAGTTCCAACAGAAAGTCATGGGTACATAGATAACTATTAACCACCCTGCCTCTGCCTAAATTATTCCGGGAAGAAGATATAAATCGCACAGGTAAGTTTCATAGGGATAAGATTAAGGTTTCCCTCTTTCTGATATGAAAAAAGCAGAGAGAATTGAAGCAGAAGTGGTAATTGATCAAAAGAAGAACATCGTATTTTGCTTTTGGCAAGACAATAGTGATATAACTGTTGCTACAAATAGAAAGGACGCCATTTCTATTAGTATGGGTAACTGCCAGCGATGGTCTAAAAAATCAATTGAAGTCGCAGTTCTACTACAACCAATGATAATACAACAGTACAATCAAGTTATGGGAGGAGTCGACTTGTTTAATCAATTTCGAGCAAAGTATAGATTCACATTCCGTAAACAAGGCTGCTACTATCCACTAATTAGATTTGTTCTAAATGCTTCTATTGCCAATGCATGGATTCTTTACCGAAAGATCCATAATAACATCAGTGAACTAGACTTATTAACCCTGTATCCACATCGTGGGAAGATTTTTTCACCCGAGCGCATGGTGTGGTCACGTGATCCATAGCCATGGAAGCACAGGAGCACGCTCAAACCCTCAGTACCTTCAGTGCTTTGTGTGACGTCTTGAAGGGTAGGTGTGCGCTCTCATTGGGGGTTTGGAATTTTCCATCACGGGGAAAAGTTTGTGATTTCGGGAGAAATTCACCCAACGTTATGGTGACTGTGAGAATTTTTACCAGGGTGATATACTCCCTACGTTGTGGTAACGTACTATTTTGTGAAATCTTACGTGTGTTTCTTTTCAGGTATTAAGTTATTTATTTCAGGAATAACAAAATTATTGCAGGTCGAGGCAAGTGGCTCAGTAAAGATGGACTTTCGGACATAATAAACAGATCAGGCCTATCATTGGAAGATAGTAGTGATAATGAAGGTGTTAATGACGTTGAGTCACATATTGATAATGAAAGTGAATTCAGTGACAACCTAAAAATATACGAACTATACGATAGTGACGATGACGAAGAGTATGTGCCCGTGATTGAACCAGGAAGTAGTGATGAGTTTGAGGGGGATGATGCTCCTTCAAAGAAAAGAAAAAGGAAGACTTTCACGTATACACCAAGAAAAAGTCCTGCCCCCTGCCAGTACCCCTGCTGCTGCCCCTACAAGTACCTCTGCTACTGCCCTTTTCGAGTAGTGGACGGAGAGGAAAACGCCATCTGGACTTCAACAAAACATCAATTTTCACCCGAAGTAATTTCAGGTAAAGCTGTTAGCCCCAGCACGTTGCAACAACGAGGAGGTTGTCAAAGGAAAATCTAAGCAAGACACTCCAGGGCCAACTCAGAAGGCAAGGGATATAATCACACCTGAAGAGGCAACTAGCCTCTTTATTACTAATTCCATTTTCAGGAAATCGTCACTTGGACAAACAAACGTATAGAGCGTGTGGAGGAAAGTATGGCAAGTCAAAGTGCCACATACGGTGCTACAAAGCCTAAGGAGATATTAACACTCCTGTAAGTTCTCATAGTGGCAGGGCAGCAGAAGGATAACAATCTCTACCTTATTAATATGTTGAGCACTGTAAGTGGGTGTCCCCTGTATCGGGCAGCAATGTCCAAGGGGAGTTTTGAGTTCCTCCTATCCAGCTTTGGGTTTTGACAACCCCGAAACCCGTGACGAGAGGCATAAATAGGATAAATATGCCTATGTTAGGAAGGTGTGGGACGAGTTTATCGAGAACTGTGGACGGCTCTATGTCCCACACGAAAACTTCACAGTGGACGAACAACTGTTGGGGTTTAGAGGGAATTGCCCCTTCCGAATGTCTATCCCCAACAAACCTGCCAAATATGACATCAAGCTTGTCCTAATTTGCGATTCTGAGACCAAGTACATGCTTGGTGCCATATTTTACCTTGGCAGGCAGGGGCCAAGGCCACGAGATGGGGTGAAACTCGGGCATTACTTTACCAAGGAACTCACCAGACCATACCACGGAACAAACCACGGACAACTGGTTCATATCAGTGCCTCTCATCTCCGACCTCCTGAACAACTGTGGAATGACCCTTGTTAGCACAGTTCGAGCTAACAAGGCTGAACTTCCACAGGAGCTGAAGGCAAAGGAAACACGACTGCACGGTTCGAGTGCCTTCCTCTTCACCAAAGAGATGACACTTGTATCGTACATGGCACAGACATCCCGCACAAAGAAGATGATGGTACTGCTCATGTCATCCCAGCAAACCCAGCCTACCATTGTGCCAAGTGACAAGTCAGATATCATAGAATTTTACAATGCCACAAAAGGAGGGGTCGACACATTCGACCAAATGTGTGCAACGAGTTCATGCTCTAGGAAGACACGACGTTGTCAGCTCTGTGCGTGGTATGGCATCCTCAATTTAGCAAGCATCAATGGCTTCAGCATCAGTTGCAAGAGCCGTGCAAGAAAGGGCATCAGCATACCGAAGAGGAGGGCATTCATGATGAATGTGGAGAGGGCACTCATCACTCCCTGGGCTCAGTCACGCCTGTCATCACCAGTCCTGTGTTGGCCACTTCACACCTTGATAACAACAGTGTGTGACCTTCATCACTGGGCAGCGCTGCTGGGTCGCCAGGAGAGTAATTTGATGATAGCAAGTCACCCTTGGTACGCTGTTCTGAAGGCCCAAGCAAGTCAGACCCTGGACCGCTGCAACAGGTGTGCCAAACCAAAGGGCCCTAGGCATCTGTAAACCACCTGCGTTGACTGCCTGTAAAAGCTAAGTTTATTTTTCATTGTGTGTCTTCATTTTGTGTTAAAATAAATGACTATCAGCTTTGGAAAAAGGATGAAAAACAAATAAAAACGAAAAATTCAACAAAAATATAGCCATTTTTCACGTGTCTTCCATACAGATCTCAGTGGAAGTAGAGGGCTGTACCTGACTCAGGCGCAGGTTCAATTACCTCAGGACCATTGTACAACAGGAGAAGTCTCCAGCTGCAGTAATTTTTTAGGCGAATTTTTTTTTTCTAAGCAACTCTTAAAATTTAGTCTCTTTTAGTCTACTTCACCATAAAATTAGTAACAGTATTAAGATAAGTAAAAATTAAGGATAGTAGGCAGCATTCCAAAGCTAAAGGGTGACTTTTTTACGGTATACTTTGTACTAAAGCCTAATTGAAAAATATTATCCTTTTTGATTTTCCAAAAACGGGTGAAATTCTCCGGGGTTGTGGTTAGTGTGACTCAAAATGAAC
This sequence comes from Ceratothoa steindachneri, assembly GCA_963969495.1. NCBI lineage: Eukaryota > Metazoa > Arthropoda > Malacostraca > Isopoda > Cymothoidae > Ceratothoa > Ceratothoa steindachneri. Next base: position 228,755,185 of record OZ018318.1, read on the forward strand.
GTTGGGGTTCTAGGGTTAAGAGAAGTTATACAGGTTCTTCTAAAACTTACTGATGTGTATGGTAAATTTGTGCCACTTAAAACTCCTGATACTTACGGTACGTCATAATCGATCACAACATTATGATGGGTGAAACACAACGGAGTTGTGGTATTTGTATAAAAAATATCGAACCAAAACGTAGAAAGTGAGATGTGGGATTGTTAGTTCAATGCTGGGTCCAATATCATTCTGAGCCAAATTAATAAAATAAGTATATCAATCTAATAAATGATAATAAAAATCTTTGTAATGTTATTTCCTTAAAACTATATATATATACATATATATATATATATATATATATATATATATATATATATATATATATATATATATATATATATATATATAAACACTAAATTATTTTGTTAGTACAAGTTATGTGTACCATTAGGTAAACTGTAGCCTCAATAAAATTCAATACATATGGTGATCTGAATGGTGCCCATTTAAATGGGCATAACTCAGGGGACATTTCAAATATTTAATAAATTCTTAGGAGCAATCATCATTTTGAAAAAGTACAAATGGTATCATGCGCTCGTGGGTTAACTTAAACTAAGGTGGATACAATTAACACAAGAGACACGGACAAAAGTAAGAAGGATTCGAATGGCCTTTTTAAAAATTTTTAGCGTAGTTCTGAGTCCACGTTGAAGTTTAGGTCCATTGAATACCTAAGTCTCATATATTGCCTCTAAATATTCTTTTCCCTGTTATAAACTTACTCTTTACTCTTTCGCTGTAATTTAATCCATTTCATGAGAGCCATCCCCTCTGAGTCTGGTGTGATACTAATGGAAATAGCTCGGGATTATTATTGAGTACCGGACCCTCGACTCCACTGTCTTGCCCTCTTCACTTAAAGGAGAAAGATAGAGTCAGAAATGTGTGAGAATTTGGGGAAATCCTTCCCTGTAATCAAATCAAAAGGAGTTAAAAGTATTAAAATTATTCAAAATAAATATCTATCACTATAAACTGTCCCAGAGCCCTGAATTTATTTTTTATTACATGTATCCGATTGGTTAGCGATCTAATATCTAAAGTATTTGAATTCTATAAACCTCACAATTATAGTAATGGGAAGCTGGATGTATTGCGTGTTTCCAATATATATAACCATCACAATTTCACTTATAGTTTCCTTGCTTGTAATAGACTCCATCACGTCTAGCATAAATTGGTAGAGGCTGATAATCACATAATTCTGTAATATCAGAAGGAAAAATAAGTTCAAGTAAGTCATCTTATGTTAGCTCATATCAATGCTATTCTGGTATTGGCCATTAGCTTGATGATCACACTCCCACCCAAATTCATGGTTGTTCTGCCCATTAAACATCATTTATGAAGGCAGGTGTTCTGTAGACAATATTCGTCTGGCAGGAATATATTTCTTCCAAAATTAAAGCTTTCTTACAGGAAGAAAACTGACGTCAGAAAATAAACTAACTGGCACATCAAATGTTACAAAATAATTTTTCTCGTCGTTCCTTCTTTAGTCACACCATGTTTGATTTACAATTTTTCTCCCCTATGTACCAGAGGTCTAGAAACCCATTGGTCAACAAAAGTATGGTCATTGATGCACTTGAAATTTCACACCTGGCCACTTAAGCCAACTGTTAAATCATGCCATCATAGTAGGCGAATTTTATGACACGGTGACACTTGCTAGCCAGCCTTGTCATTCTTGTTGATTATTTCTAGTTTTCTTCCTGCTGCTTATAGTTTTCAATTCATCTGTCTGCGTCATAATTCACTTCTGGATTTTCAACATTTATTTAATGGTTACCATTTCCTGACACTATTCTCAAAAAAATCTAAGTTAGATACAAATATTTACTAATCTACTTGCCAAGGAAGAAGATTTACCTTGTTTTTTTTTATAAAGATCATAGTAAAGCCAGAATATTCACATGTATTTAGGAAAGATCACAAGATTTTGGTGCATAAGACAAAAAAGAAATCGGCAAAATATAAGATACTTGTCTAAACTAGTTGGTGATACTGTTAATCTTTTAACCTAATCATTACAAAATATACATTCGCCTGTATATTATCTTAGAAACATAATATAGAAGATTACAATTAATACGAAAAAAATATATAACCCAAAGTCTACTTGTTTTACATATATCTGAAACTATCCCCTTTACCCCAGATGAAGTTAACAGTTGTTTTACTGTCTGACTTTTGGTTTCATGATTTCATTTAACTCCCAAAATGATGTTTGAAATTGCAATCGCAAATACTTTCACTGTATTCATTGTTCTTCCTAAATTATATTCGTTATATGTACTTAGTCAAACTCTTTCCTCATACTCGCCATGTTTGCTATATTAAAGGTTATAATGTTCATTTGTTTATTTTTCTTTGAGTGTACATCATTCACATAATTAATTCAACCCCCTTCATATGTATAGATCTTACAATTTGTTCCTAATGACCCAATACTTGTTTTAAATAACAATTTACTTTTAACTTTACCAAAAGAGATCTGTTTGAAACGTCAATATTCCTATCTATATTGATGACATTTTTTTTGTCTTTTACTTCATTCAGCCACATTATCTTTCTTTCTCTCCAAATTTTGTTGTTCAACCAAATTTTCAGATTTAGATTGGCAGTTCTATGCAAGAAAGAGTTATTGGAAGAATAAAGATATCATTTTCATCACTCTCTCTCCTCATAATAACCAAATTCAGGTTTATCACTCAAAATTTGTAACTAACAGCTCTTCATTAAGCCCTCGTGACTGTGAGATGAGCTAAGTTAGCTAAGAAATTGCCTTATTAACTGCATAATTATGATTGCGCAATTGCAAATAATTTTCTATTTTATAAAGCCATGCTAGGATGGATAAAAGTCAATTTTCCATTCTCTTCGAGACAGAGATAAATTTTTTGGTTTGTGTTAGAAAGGCTGGCTTATGCGTTATCTTCTCTTGACTGTGAGAAGAGCTCCTTCCGAGGGCTTGAAGAAGAGCTAATTTAGCAATAAAATTGCCTTCTTAACCGCATATATATATATATATATATATATATATACTGCATAAATGTATAGGCATTAGCATTTTATTGGAAAATATGTTTTAAAATCGCTCTCATTCGTTTTTTCTAAGAGATTGGAAATTCTGGCCTTATAAACCTAAATTTCTGTACTTGTAACACTGATTGTAGGGTCATAGGAAATCAAAATATGAGGAAAGCAAATATCCAGGGAGGTCGTGGGCGATGTTTTCATGGCGACATGATAGAATGATTATTCGCCCTTCAATTGCCAGTCATTTTGTTGCTGCCTATTTTTTTACTTGTATTAATTTCCTCAGCCTGTGTCATTTGTCCTCGATTACTTTGAAATTTTGTTTCTATGTTCATGGCTGACTCGATTTTAATCTTCCAGTCCAGCCTGCTAAATTTAAATTGTTAATTGCGTTTGTATTGGAAACTTGTCGATCAAATCGCGACTTTTTGTCTAAAATTACCTTTTTTTCTTCTGCCTTCCCACATATTTTCGCTTCGATTTCATTCAGTTAAAAGTAAGTGACATTCTGCTCATATGTTTTTTTCCTTTGTCTTTAATCACGCTTTCTTTTATTTGAAAAAGTTGTAACATTGCATGGGCAACAATGCTCGATCTAACACTGGAAGATTGCGTGCCCTCCCCTTCTTAATTCTTCCATTTTCACAACTTTCTTTAAAGATCTCTATTTATAAATTTACGATTGTAAAATAAAACAATTTCCTGTTTTTTGTTTTTTATTCACATTATTTTTGGCTTACTTAGAAATATTGCCTTGGAACAAACTATTATTTTTATCCTTAATACTCTTAGTCTCTGAGAGGTAATCGCGCTCATAAGCATTTTAGGATACTTGTCCTGAGTCTCGTATGTTTTCTACAAGTTACGACAAATGGATATTTATATATAAGGTCATCATAATGACTAACCCAATACGTTGGTTTCCGCCTTCCACACTTCCACACTAAAAAAGTTGAAACGATACACACTTCTTAATTTATTCCGGGTTCTTGTTCGCTGCCAATTATTCAACTAATAATTTAAATCTGGTACTTGTAGAGCACCCAGTTGGTTTGCAACTTTCTCAACTTTGAACCTCCAAATTTCGCTTCCTAATCATCTTTAAATCTCTTATTGTTTACTTTATCTTCAAACTCCGTTCATAATGGCTTTTGAGAACATCCTCTCCCTATCAGATTTAGGCGTTGAATTAAAAGATTTAGTTAATAGTTACACCATGCTTAAAAAGAAAATAAATCTTAGCCTTAAAAAAGTCTGAATCCATCGCTGAAGTAGACAAGCAAATAAGATTAAATCCTGTTAGAGCTCTCCTTACTTCCTTAAACCAGTCAGATGAGCAATCCTCCAAACATTCCAAATTCATGACCGCGATAACAATATCTCCCTCAAAACAGAGTGTAATTCGCAAGTTGATTTCCAGTTGGAAGTGACCTCCTAAATAAACGCCCTATCGCGGAAAGGAAAAGTTCTCTCCCATAACGACTCCATGCGCCTCAATAACCTCAGATCTGACCTCAAAGCAATACTGTCTTGCCTAGGATGAACTAACACAGAAAGCTCTGCACCCGCTCTAAATTGTGAAAAGTATTCCGGCATGCATGACTAGTTAAACTTCCACACGTTCTTCTTCCAATTTCACAACTTGATGAAATAACCTTAATGGTTATTTAAGAGAGTATGCCTTTACCCTCATTCAACATCTTAGTTCTACATTCGAAAATGATCAGGTCTCTCCAACTTAAGGATGCTAATTCCTGGACAAAGATGCCATCGTTGACAAGTATTCGGTAAGGTTATTCCAGCCCCCTCTTTTCACGAATCTAACTTGTTCAAACTATCCCTTTGGTAAAACGACAGCAGCTTTGTTTTGATCAAACCTCAAAATTACGATGTAAATTATTTTGAAGAAGGTAGCGCATGCAATAAGCTTCTATCGCATATACTTTATGGCAAAATACCTATAAATTTAAAAAGGGAACTGAGATAAACGTAAAGAATGCTTATCCTTCTCTCTCTCTGACCTTTTCGGAATTATTCCTCAACCATTCGGACCCACGAAAAACTAGAACCGGTTAAAAAGGTTTTTAATCCCCCCTTATTAATATCCGTCAAATCAAAGTAAATCTTCTACCTTAAATAAATCGAATTTTTCAAATAAAGCTGATTATGGTATCAAATCGATCCGGTCAAATTATATTAATCCTATTAATGACCAAATGTGCATCCAAACGCTTAGGACAAAAATTTCAGTTAGTCGGGGTTAACCGCCAAGCAAAAGCCTAAATTCATATTCCTTCCAACCTAATGCTCTTAAGGCCCCAAATATGTATTGCTAAATGTGTACAGGAAATCACTCAATTTTAAAGTGCTCCATTTACAACACTACAGCCCTACGATAGAGATGTATTTCCAGCTAATGCTATGCAAAAGATGTAGCAGTTCTTGGCACCATTCAGATGCTATGTTTGACACTTAAAAATAAAAAAAGTTAAATTCGTTTGAAACTGAACTACGTTCATTTCTCTTCTGTATACTTGTTACAACTTAAAATAATTTTGCTCGTATATAATTGATGAATGGTAATTATTATCCATTTGTGATCATTTGGAGTTCATAAGCTTTATATACTTGAAAATAAACTTTGTCAGCATTAAGCATTTGAAATATTAGAGGATAAAATATAGTCTTGTCATCCTTTTTAGAAAGAATTGGCTAAAAAAAAGTTCTTGTTTATGGCATTGAGGGTGGCTCTATTATAAATTACACTGGAGAACAATATATTTGGTGAATTGACAAAAATACATTTTCATACCTAATTCGAGCATACTGAACTCAAATATGAAATCAGATTCTCTCTAAATGATACGGATTTTTAGTAATACAAATAACTAATATTATACAATAATTTTCATTTTATCACGCCTATCATCATGCTCTGAAGTAATTTTGAATGAGCCATTTGAATTATTTATAGTAAAGCAGGTATTTTGCACAAATATTTTATTGTATATGAGAAGAAACTTGAATAACACATCAGGATTACAAATAATGCAATCAAATAGATGGTAATTTACTAATAACTGTACATCAGGTTGGAGGACCTCTTTTTGATTTTGTATCGGGCAAAAATGTGCGTTTTTAATTCTTGCTCTTGTAAGTCTTCTGTGGCAGATCTCTTCTAATCGTTCAGTAGTAGTCCAGCAACATGCGTCTATCTCAGTGAACTTGGTAGCGCTCTTCCATCGTTATCAAATCCTGATTGAAGCGTTGCCCTTGTTCATCACTCACGGCTCCCAGATTCTCTGGGAATCGGTCTAGGTGACTATTTAGGAAATATGCAGCTTCACAATCATGTTGCTTCCCATATCGCGATATGTTAAAAGCATATTAGTAAGCAGATCCTCGTAGTTATGCGCTTTTTTGTTTCCCAAGAAGTTACGAAAAACGACAGAAAATGAAAGCCATGCTGCCTTCTCTTTTTCATTCATGGTGTTCACGAATCTAGAATCACTCAGAAGTCTTCGGATTTAGGGACTATCAAATACTCCTGCTTTTATGTTTTCGTATCACAAAGCAGAAAACACCGATACTATGTGCTGAAAACAATCATTTTTAGAGCTCAACGCCTTGACATACTGTTTCATCAACGCCAGTTTGAGATGAAGTGAAGGGAAAACGATCTTCTCTTGACCTACGATTGGCTCATTAATAATGTTTGGCATTCTTGCTTCCAAAGTTTCCCGAACTGGCCAATATTTTTGAGACCAGTGTTTGTCCCGGGCTAGACTATCCCACATACATACAGATATAGCATGAAAACTTTGTATATCCCTTCTGCTGGGCAAAGCGGAAGTTGACCATCTTAAGGTCTACACATATAATCAACTTGTGTTCATGGTACATAAGTAAATCCATGAACATTCTTGGCCGAGAGGAACTGCAACAAAGTCATTGTCATTATGCAAATGGACACACTTGAGGCTAAGCTCGTTGCTATCTAAAAACAGTATCCACTCAGCAGGGCTATAGGTGCCAAGTCACAACTCGGTAAATAGCCCAGTATATAAATTGTTTGTCCTCAGAGAAATACTTAACAAATGTACTCTCACTTTTTTGGGAATATGATACCCGTACCGACCTGTCAAGCATATGTCTTTTACTAAATCTGGAGGCTAAAATTTCTGCAGCTTTCTTGGAGAGCAAAAAATCACGTATCAAGTCATTCAAATCCTCTTGATTGAAACAGTAGAGAGCTAATAACTGTTCAGCATCTGGTGATGAATCTGGAGAATCTGAATCTATTCCGTGGACGTCCATATCAGGTACATCATTTTGATCCTCGGAGGAAGCATATTCACTGAAAATCGGAACTGCTAATGACTCAGAATAAAGTACTGGCGGGATAGCCGAGGGAATGTTTGGGTTATCGATCTTGTGCCGATACATGATCTTTTGGCTTTCGCTACACCATGTCGATTCCCAAAGGAAGACAGTTTCGCTTTCCTTTCGTCCACTCACGAAGATGTTCCCACACAGCTATGGCAAACAGCATGTGGGGCCTACTTTCTATCTTGATCGCAAAGAGGAACATCAATATATGCATTATAAGTGCGATTTACAAAGTTTGACATATTGCACCTTTGACGAACTAGCATTTAGCTGCCTCATATGTAGCCGAACGTGTTGTTATCATTTACGCAATTTCCTCTTGACGAAGGCACCACTCTCGCATGAAACCTGAAGAAAGGAACAATAATGTCAATAATTTGCACAATAACACTTATAACTATGTTACTTCTATGTACAGTGAAGTGTTTGCTCTTTACAAGCACCCTCTCTGTCCATTCGGAGGGCAGTTTTTGGGGTAGCGAGAAAATAGAAATTACAGAATAACTATAGTATGTAGGTAAAAATGGATTATATATTTTAAATCAGCATAAAAAAAAGAATTAAAAAGTGGCAGATAAATCTAAGTCACAAGAAAATGTGACTAAACATGTTTTCCTGTGTTATCCACGGTCACCTACAAATCATCGTAGTATTTTAAGGAGGCTATCCACATGCTAGAACGGATTCATTGTGTTGTTGATTTTAATCCGATGAATTCCGAGGGTATGATTGAGTTTTATCTTATTTTGACACAGATAAATATAAACCGTAAATATAATCTTTCATATGTTTTTCATTTTTATTTAATAACATTGCACAAAATTACCAAAATATTATCGTTTTGCTTACCAATGAATATTAAATAAATTTAGATAGATTAGCTAGATTTTAGGATAGAGTAATTTACAAAGATAAATAACAGGATTTGTCTATCTAAATACTCTTTTGCTTTGGGTTAAAACTAAATACCATTCGAGAAAAACATTATGTTTGTAACATAAATTACAATGATATAAATACTTACGTCTTATAGGATTAGAGCAATCGATGGTGTAGGTAAGTTCATTAGTTCACATTAAGGAGATTTATTTTATGCAAATAAATCTGAACTTCAGAAAATATGCGAGGGAAAACCTATTCATTTCATTATTTTAATTGTATAATAAAGATATTGAAATATTTTTATACCCTGTATTAAAATCATTCATTTATTTTTTTTAAAAATTACAATAAAAACTAACTTCAATTAAAAAATTAAAAATTAAAATTATTTATACAATATATGATAATTGTGTAAATATTTCGCAAATAACTCATTTTTTTTATTAATCATTAAAATTGAATTAAAAGGTACATGAATATTATCAATAGCCGAAATTTTTATTAAAGGACCAGTTTAGTTTATCAAAATACAAAAAGATAAAAATAATTTTGATGTTTCCAAAAGTATTTTTGTTTAAATACACTAAGAAAGAAAGAGGTAAAGACTGTCAGATAACAAATTTACGTACGCATTATCATCTGCTTACGACAAGCGCAAAACCCAATCAAGTTAAATTTCAATTCAAGATCCTTCATTCTCTCTTAACCCACGAGCGCATTTGCCTATTTAAATGGGCGCAATATAAGTATGCATTTTTCGTTTTGTTGTAAATTTTAATGTTTCCATTCAAATAATACTTTCTATGACTACAGGGTAATAGCAAACGTTAAAATTTCATCTGGCAACATCAACTATCGAATTCATATGTAAACACACTATTTATCGTGAAGTAAAGTTACTAGTGTTGTTGAACACTTAAAAATGTCTACCAGAAGGTAAATTCCATGTTATAACTATTACTATGAGGAATAATTTATTACTACTTACGATTAATACTGTACCCAAGTAATTAATTAATGATATAGGCACCTAAACACTGGCTGTAGTTTTAGTAATATAATTTTGTGGTTGATTAAATGTAGCTACCCATTTAAATGGGCACCATGCGGAAAAATATTTCTGTTTATACCAGGTAGTCTCATTTTCACAGTACTTTTTGTCCCATTGTATGTGTTACCTAGGTTTAATACTCAGAAATGTTATAGTTTTATTTTATATTTAAACTTTATTTATTGTTAAATTATCAATACAATATTTTAGTTAGGCTTATTGTGAATGTAGAAGATGCTGTGGCCTATCTGCCCACATTGTTTGATGATCATGAAGATAAGTCTACAGGCATTGATCTAGCCTTGAAACCTAATGATCATGGCCAAAAAATATAAAGCTTTAGAGAGCAAATTTTTTGGCAAAGCCTTCGCATATTGAATTTATCAATTGAAATACTCGTCGAGAGCCATCTTCATTTCGCATTTCTTCAATAATTTTTAGTCAGTGAATTTCAGCCCAGTTAGATGTTAAAGTTTGTACCATAGTACAACTGTAATTAATGTACAATTGTATTTTGTGGTTAATAATTTTATGCCTAATGATATGTAGACCCCTATATACTGTATAATTAGAGAGTAAATATTAATGTTTTTTATTTGTTTTTTGAATAGGGGAAACGTATGAAGAAATGCAAGGTAGAGAAAGCGAAAGAGAGATGCAACCTCCAAACAAAAAAAATAAAGGCTTAAAAGGCTACTTAGATATGGAACACTTCCAATTTGGAAAAATTATATGCAGGTCCGGTATCGAAACCAGTGCCATATAATCCAGTTATTTTGAATAAATGATCTAATGAAGGAATCCTACCTATTGATGTCTTCAAAGTCTTTTGAAACAATGAGCTAATGGATCTTATTAAATCAGAGCCAAACCTATATCACCAACAGTAATTTGGAAGAGATTTGCAGTTTCTGTTGAAGAACTCTATAAAGTCTTGTGTATTTTACTGTTCTCTAAATATAATATGGTGAGCATATTTTTCAATGCGTAATAATGATTTAGCCGTTTGAGAATTAATTTTTTATATTGAAATAATGCTTATAGCTATTTGTGTTGACAGGTACCAAATTGCCGGCTCTTTTAATAGAGACAGGCCGATACTCGAAACCTTGCTTTCATTCAATGTGGAATGAGTGTGAATAAATTTGAGGAAATTATTCGAAGCCTACATTTTGTGGATAATACTAAACAACCAGTAGCGAAAAAAACTTTTGAAGTTAGACCATTATTTGAGCACTTTAACAAAGTTATTTTAACGGCTTGTCACCCTCTTCCGATGTCATGGGCAATTGATGAAGTAATGCAGCCTTATTATGGAGGAAACGGGGTAGAACAGTTTATTCGAGGAAAGCCTGTAAGGTTTGGGCATAAGATATGGTTCCTCTGTTCTCATGAGGGTTTTCTTTAAAATTTAAGCTATATGAAGGAAAATAAACTGGTACAGTAACAGGTATGGGTGCTGGTAAATCTGTAGTAAAACATTGGCATTAGAACTAGTTCCAACAGGAAGTCATGGGTACATAGAAAACTCTTTAGCACCCTGCCTCTGCTTGAATTATTCCGGGAAGAAAATATAAATCTCACATGTACGATTCCTAGGGATAAGATTAAGGTTTCCCTCTTTCTGATATGAAAAAAGCAGAGAGAAGTGAAGCAGAAGTGGTAATTGATCAAATGAAGAACATCGTATTTTGCTATTGACAAGACAATAGTGATGTAAATGTTGCTACAAATAGAAAGGACGCCATTTCTCTTAGTATGGGCAACTGCAAGCGATGGTCCAACAAACCTGCCAAATATGGCATCAAGCTTGTCTTAATTTGCGATTCTGAGACCAAGTACATGCTTGGTGCCATACCCTACCTTGGCAATCAGGGGCCAAGGCCACCGGTGGGGGTGAAACTCGGGCATTACCTCACCAAGGAACTCACTAGGCCATACCACGGAACAAACAGAAATGTGACCACGGACAACTGGTTCATATCAGTGCCCCTTATCTCCGAGCTCCTGAAAAAATGTGGAATGACCTTTGTTAAAACATGACTGCATGGTTCGAGTGCCTTCCTCTTCACCAAAGAAATGACATTTGTGTCGTACGTGGCACAGACATCCCGCATAAAGAAGAAAATGGTACTACTCATGTCCTCCCAGTACACCCAGCCTACCATTGCACCAAGTGGCAAGCCAAATATCATATAATTTAACAATGCTACAAAAGGAGGGGTCGACACATTCGACCAAATGTGTGCAACGAGTTCATGCTCTAGGAAGACACGACGTTGGCCCCTCTGTATGTGGTGAGTCCTGATGACTTGGTTCTTTCTGTTTAAACTGCTTATTGATCTGATAAGCTTTTCGATCGTTACGAAGGCATCATTTCCTTTGTTAGTGTTTCTGTTTATACTAAAAAAGTGATTAAGGTTGGTTATTTCTTATATTAGATTAAGTCATTCTATAATCTTATTTTCGAGAGCAATGGTGAGTTTATCCACTTCTTTTTAAGTATCATAAAATAGTTATTCCAGGTTTCTTTAATTACGCTTTCAACGTCAGCGTTCTTCTCATTGTTTTCCTCTATTATACTTAATTCTAATATTAACTTTTGCTGGCTTGTCTTCCATCCGCATCCGTATTTCGAAAAGTCCTTGGCGCTCTTTCTTAATCTATCTTGTAGATTAGTCCGATCCATTGTTCCTCTTGTTTTTCAAGTATTAATATCGTTAGCTCTATCTTTTTTCTTCATCGTTCATTGTACAATTAATTTCTGTGTCGTTTTCTACTTATCTGTTCTAAAGTCAATCTTATTAATACGTTCCCTTTTATTAATTCAGGTGACCATCTAAAGTTCTGAATTGTTCCTACGGTTCTTTTGGGGAATATCCTCTTGGTCTGCTTTTATCATTGTTTTTATAATTCCTTTAACTTCGTCAAACTCTTGTAGCATCGATTCATTAAGTGGCTTGGTACATAATCTCTTAGGATCTCTCTATATCTTCTTAACTCTACCTGAAGATAGGCCTTCCATTTTTCTGGATAATGTATGGGGAGTTGAATACCTCTTAGCATGGTTGCTATCTGGTTTTGTAAAACTTCTTTTACACTCAGTTTATTATTTTTCAAGAAGTTTAGGTGTGTAATAAAGAAGGTTTCGAAAAAATATCTTAAAGCCCTACTTTTCCAGGATGTGATAGAAAAACGACCTTTCCATTTTCTATAGCTATCTCAAGATAGAAGTGAAAAATCGAGATTTGCAAGAGCACCGAGTGCTCAAAATGACTCTGATCGCAAAGAGGTAGAAAATTACGGTGGACCTTGTCCAGTGGCATAAGTAGGATGGGCGGTAAGAGATTGAAGTGCGTAAAAATGCCTCTGCCATGCGACCGCATGCGAGAAAACTTTGCTAGTGCTATCATCGACTTCTCAACAATTTGAAGACTTATGGCAATCGAATTCTCATATTTCCGCGAGGTAAGTTTCGGTCAGGAGGTCTTTAACGTTAAAAACGTTCTGAAGACCAAGTACCTGTCCTCAGTGATGATACTCGACATACTGGTTCGAAGGTTCGAATGGCAAGAAAATTCCAGCATTGTGGTTTGCGGCTGGTTAAATATTCACCTAGGCCGTTTACATGAAAATATTTGACACGGAAGTCCTGCCCTGGCTGAAAAAGCTTACGAAAAGGACGGACTGCCTCTTTCAAGCGAATGTGGGTTCAGCGTACACCACAGGAGCGTGCAAGAGTGGTTTCGTTGAACATAAACTTCAGGTAAAATGAGTTTTGGCCGCCGAAGTTACCCTACTTCAAGCCCCTCGACTGCAGCGTGTGGGCGCATGTCGAGAGCAAGGCCTACTAGTTCCACCAAAATACCGCGCCGAGCCTAAATCCTCTGCCATTAGCGTATGGACCATCATAAGGAAGGACTTACGCATGTGCGCGGCCTTTTGCCCTAGCCTAAAGCGCATACTCGACGTAGATGGCTGCTTCATTGATTAATATTAGAATTTAAACACTTATTCATGTCCAAATAATAAAACATGTATAATTGTATCTCAACTATCATTGTGTCCTTTGTTGAGATCGTCGTAACGAGTGCAACAGTAATTTTGTAAAATGACTTATGTGGTCGCTAATTTGAATGTCAACTGGTTATAAGTCGTAATCAAATTGGAGGTTATAGTTCGACAGTCAAAGATTTTGATAGTTATTGAGGTCTTGATATTAATTGGGGCCGCAATCTTTGTAGTATTCTCCTATTTACCATCTTCTACAGATGCCTGCCCACGCCATATATCTTTGTATATCAATTTTGTTGCATTTGCTGTACCTCCACGCATGTTGATATCCCATTGCCATGATAATACTGGTGAGTTTGAAATATATTTCTATTGCAGTGTATCATTGCTGCCGAGGAAAAGAATTGTTGTACCTCATATTCTCAGAACCTATGATGATAAATACTGTCGCACCTTGAGGGACTTGAGGAGAATTTATTGATCGGTGAATATCATTTAGGCAATCTCCTGTGCTGTGCTCTTTGTTTCCTTCGACGTCAATATAAGTGAGAGATTCTCGATGATTTCCATGTCTATGGTCCTCGTGGGGCACCACTCTCCTTCTACTATTAAAAGACAGAAACTGGAGGACTAATCCATATTCTGTATGTACCTAGTCAATCTTCAAGTACATAGTAACTAGGGCAATCGACAACCATCTTCCCTTAATTGGCCTTCACTGTTAGACGCCTCTCCAATATTTCGGTTTCCAGTCATTAAGGACCTCCCAATTTCGCTTCCCGTAACAGCGCTTCTTTCCGTGTTTCACTTTACCATACTACCAAAGAGGTCTAGGCACAGCGAGTATTTTCTTATGTTGCGAAGATATAAAAAAATGTAAAAGTTAGATGGCGCGAAGTTTGGATAACTTTCCTTTATGTATACGTAAGTACTTAGCAACAGGCTGTCTTACCAATCAAGTAGGCATGTTGCTTGGGTGCATTTTTTAATAAGAAAATTGACTTCTCTTGAAAATCGCGTTTTTCGCCTCTCTTATCATTGAGCTTGCCGCCTATATTCGTGAGTTATATTAGTAGAGCGTATAGTGCTGAAAGCTGTCAGACTAAAGCATTCGCGAATCATCAAAGACGTTGCTTGATAATTATGATTTAGCAGGCTCTTACTCATTACACCTCCCTCTAATGAATGAAAATAAAAATATACGTCATTACCCCAAAAATAAAATATAAATCAGGAGAAAAATCGAAAATGGTGCCAAATGGATGAGAAAAATTTATCACTTTCGATTTAAGTAAACCTTATTTGAAAATATTAAAATAAAGAACAACTTAAAAAATAAAGTTAGTTACTATACGAAGAAAATAATTTCAAGGCGGAATATCAGAGATGAAGTGAGAACTTTTTATTTTAATTTAAATTAAAAACTGAAGAGGAGATCAGAAAGCTTATAAGGAGTAATTTGGAAGGAAATTTAAAAGGAATTAAATAAAACTTGAGGGAATTATATATCCACAGTTCAAACTGTATGCATTAGGGTCGCAACGTGACTTAACCTCTGATGTTGAGTCTGAGAAGGAACGTTGCAGCATAGATTCTCATAATGCAGTTGACACCCAGGTTAGAGAGGAAACAAAAGTTGCAATTAATCTTTATTCGAGATAAACAAATATAGGGCGATTAGTTGAGGCATAATTCTATTACTAAAATGTAAAAACCTTTTCAGGTGATATTGATAACTCATATAAGAACAGACAATTTCTAAGGTCCCTTAATTTGGGGGGAACCAATTTTTCAATTTAGTCCTTTCCCTATTGCCTTAATAGGATATGAATTGGTGGCTGTTGAAGACACACAAACCAGAAAGTCCCTAAATTTTTGTAAACTAAAATATTTTATTTGAAACAAATAAAATATTTTAACTAAATAAACAGAATTTTCTTAACCATAGAAGTCATAACCACATGAAATTTATGTTAATTCAACATACCTAACTTTGTATACAAACGTTTTCTTCCAAGGAAATAAGAAAAACTTAGAATAAATCAAGATTAAAACGCTATGTATGATTAATCAGAAGTAAAAAATACATGAGAGCAAGAAATTGACGTGAAAAGTTATGAATTATAGCTAAATCAAAATCGAAAGATAAATAACCTCGTAAACCTAACAATTATTTTAACATTCTATCAATATTTAGGTGCTCTTGCAATATGTGATCAACCTTCATTTTAATTCCAATACGTAATTTACCAACCTTTTTCCATCGTAAAGGAGTTCATTTAGCTAATATTAACTTGTAAGTTTATCAACAAAAAGGTCAAAGTTAAAACTGAAAAATAAGAACACAATAAAACATATTTTTTAATATTTAGCGGAAAAGAACTCTAACATCATTTATGGAATGAAATAAAATGAAAATAGAAAGAGGAGAAGAAGAATAGAAAGCCCGATCACCCGCTTCTCCTTGGTTTTTCCAAAGAATGGCCAATGAGGGGGGAGTCGAGAACCAGTACTCTTTTGTAGTTCTCGGCAGCCACACTGTTCTGAGCATAAGTATGCTCTAGGCATTATGAGTACGGTGGGTAGGATACAAAGGGAAGGTAAGAAGAAAGGTGAAGGATAGGACAGTGTAAAAGTACTTTAGGAGACAACAAATTGGACTTAGTAATGGGACCTACAGATTAACATTGAATCTGAACTACGAAGTGTAGCTTGTATCTATTATAGATCGTTGCTGTTTATCGTGGCCCTTGTGCCACGTATCTACTCTGGAACCCTTGTGTGAATATCATAGTTAATGAAGAATAGTAGCTGGAAACTGAAGGAATTAAGAGGTTTGGAATTAGATACTAGTTTTCCTGGCTATCAGGTTAAACTCTGTCCATTTGTGGTAGTTATTACTCGCGTCATAAAGTTTAAATTTATTTTGCATGAGAATCACGTATTTCTTCTTTTTTTTTTATCTGTATCTATTTGTATCATTGTCAGTGCAGTGTTTTGTAAATATCATTAAACCATTATTAGTAATTATTCCCACTAAACAGGTTTAGTATATAATCTCTTTAACTTCCCTTTTAGCTTCTTATTTTGGTTATAATTCTTTATATGGTGATGCTTCCGTGTCTAATTTATCTTAGTTGTTATCTAGTAGTCTTCTCTATCATTAGGTCTAGAGTTTTCTTTCTCTTCTTCTCCTTTTTCATAATTCCTGTGAAACTTGAGAATAATCTGAATGTTCTCCATCCTTCTCTTGGGGCAAATTTGTTAGTTAAATCAATTCCTATATAGTTTTTTTGTCTTTTCTCTTACTTTTCTTGCTTTTTTAGCAATTATTCCGTTGTATGGCTTTATCTTGACCTCCTTTTGAAAGTCTCGTTTTCTTCTGAGTTCTCTTCCTCTAGTGTTTGTTATTATGTACCTAACTTCAGAGCTTTATTAGGTTTCAACTCGAGGTTGTTTAGATCTATATAGTTAGAAAAATAATGTAAATAGTTAATTGAATGAGTCTTATCAACATAAACCTCCTTGAGACTTGTATGAAATCCACTATTACATAAACACTTATTTGTGAAGTAAGCTAAAAAAGGTTGTTTAATGGAAATATTCATGTGTAAATAAACTTCCTAGGCGGAGTTTAGTGATAAATATTATTTAAAATTTGTGTAAAAACACAATTTCAATTTGATTTTGAGTCCTCTAGAAGAACAATAAGATAAATGAAGTCTCTGGAAGTTTGTACAAATGGTGGGTTGCTGAATATAGATCGTTAAGTAATTTTCATAAAAAGTTAAAACAAAATAACAAGCCTAGAAATATGCTGTGACCCAGAGGTCGGCAAGTTTTAATTATTCGTGTTAACTTCAATTTTCCTTTCAAAATTTTAACGTCTTTTACCAAGATATAATTATACATATTAAAGTTTATTAATAATAAAATAGTATATTATCTATATTCTAAAGATATAGGTAAACGACCTTGGTATTAATCGATATTTCCAAATATATATTGTTTTAGTATTCTATAGTTATAAAATATACCTACTTTTTAATGTGATCTTTGTCTCTCGATATCTTAAATCATAGGGGGCTATAATGGGAGTAATTTTATAGTATATGTTGCACAAATGCTTCATATATATGTTATTAGTCGACTACTGTGCGGAATACTGACGTACTTTATATCCGAAAATATCAGTTCACGTGGGATGAACCATATGCTGATGACATGCTTTCCGAAGTTTCTAATGATTTCTTAATTCGAAAATTTATTTCTACATAATGCTGTTGTTTTAAAATTGACTAACTTAATCACGAATTCTTAAATACCCTTCCATTCAAAGTTGAATAAATTAATGTTGTCAACATTTTAAGGTTTGATTAAAATATGGAAATAGGAGCAAAATGACAGAAATCATTAAACTAACGATAAACTTCTACTTATATTTCTTGCAAATACTCCTCATAAAATCAAGAGTTGCATAAAGTGTTTCGTGAAATTTTTCATGTGTGAGGTAAGGGAATGTCTCATATTTACTAGCATATGTATAAGTAGATAGTATACTTAAATACAAATAATTTCTATGTTTACTAGAGTTCCATTACTTTTTTTTCGTCTCTATGCAGAGGTCATCACAGATCGATGAAATCATCTGTGATATTGTTAAGAACATGATTTTTGGAATCTACCCTGTTGGTTCCAGTTCGAGATTACTTTGTCCATTTTCTTTTAAAAGCTTTCCTTCGGTCCAGAGTTGCATTTTAAACTTTCCAAACGTTCAGGGCAGATATTCCGCTTAACGTAGGGGTAAAGAGATACGTGCTGAAATGCGCTCTAAATCTTATGAAGTAAGGTATATCCCATTTTTTCAGCAGAGAAGAGTTAAGACCAAGAAAACTAACAATTTTAGTTATGGTTGACAACTCTGGCTCTCTTATAAAATTTTATGGATATGGACTTTTCTTAACAAGGAAACTTGAGAATAGCTGCCATACCTTATCTTTCAAGGAAAATGAAAAATCTAATAATTTTTTTTATTTTGACAGTGGCAGTAACAGTTGGAACAGTATATATTTATTTAATGTTAGTTCCTCTCTTCCCAAAATAGTGATTCAAGGTTGTTAAAATATCCATTCGATGTTTAGTACCATGCAAAGGTTTAAGATAATAAATTTTCTATCTTATGTTGGTATTAATGTGTCTAGCTATACTTGTCAAAAGCAAAATTATGCATATTCTCACTCTTATCAAGTGATATACCGTAAAAATAGCATATTTTAACGCTTGAGTATTCCGAGTCGTTTATATTTGCCCCCATTACATAAATTAGTATCTCAATCTTTCAAAAAAAGATGGCAGTACGTACCAGCAAACAATACTGAGCACCAGATTAAGTGCTTCTATGGAATTCACATTAGTAAATAGTTTTTTATCTTAAGTACTGCATTGTAAAATACTTACCCAATTTATGTTGATTTAGGTTTGCTACAACCCCCTTTTATAAAAAAAATATTGTAGGCTTTTCAAATGAGGAACCTGCCTTTAAAATATCAGCTAAAAACTATATGTATCTTACATGAAAGATTTGCCATTTTTTGTTTCAAAGGCAAATCCGAAGAATAGTCATGATTCAGGATCATCAGGTGACTTATCAAATGAGAAAAGTGTTACTCAATTTGAGTCTTTTGAGTTACATGAAGCCATGAATTCTATTTTAACTACTTGTAGCTTTATTGTTAGCTACACTTGGGTAACATGGACCTTCTTATTCGATAAGGCAACTTTTATTGATTTTATAAATTTACAATTTGATCAAAGACGAACAAATGGTATCCTAGCATAACCTATCTTAACAGAGAGTACCTTTGTAAACGTAGGTTAGGATATATTAGGAATACTAAAAGAAATATCAAAAGAGTTTGACTGGTATTTCTTTAAGACACTGAAACATAAATTGAATTTCAAATGAAGTGGTTTCAATCAAGGTCAACTGACGTGTAACTTTCTAAACAGCTTTATTAAAACTAAGCTAAGACTTTTATAAAAAGTTAAATTGGAATATAGATTTGCATTTATTGCTTTAGATGTTAACTTTCTTCATATGTTTCGAAAACAGATTATTTCTATATATTAAACTTTTTAGTAACAGTTTGCTTATAAGGAATCTTTCAATAAAGACACTCGAGCTTTCTCAGGCAATAGTGGCCATGATGTTAAAGCGACATCTCGCAATCTAACTGCGAGCTGTTCAGTAGTACTTGGCAAGTTAAGATCGAAGGTTATAGCGTTAAAAAAGCGTGTGCAAATCATCAAATGTTATTATCAAAATCAGTGCTCCGTTCGACAAACGTTCCACGCATTACGTGATTGCTATCCTCGCCACAGCGACGAGGCCCATTATTGGATGAATAGATTTGTGAACAAGCAAAATTTTCGGATTTGGGACGAAAACAATCCACATGAGATACACCAGCACCAATTGCATTTCACCAATGTCACTGTTTGGTGCAGATTTTCGTCTAACGGAATCATCGTTCTGTATTTTTTTTGAGAACGAAGATGGGATTTCCATAACGTCAACGGGGAGACCTACAGATTGATGATAAGCAACTTCTTGTGGCCTAAACTGAACTATATGCCTGATATGGATACTGACGACATGTGGTCCCAACAGGACGGCGCTACGTGCCACACTGCGCACGCCACGATAGTCATTTTTCACCAGCGATTTCACGGTAGGTTCATCTCGCGCGGCCGGGACGTCAACTGGCCACCGAGATCATGCGATTTAATGCCATTAGACTACTTTATTTGGGGAAACCTTAAATCACAAGTCTATGCAAATGATCTATAAACAGTTGATGTACCCAAAGTCAATATAGCAAACACCATATAGCAAATTCAGCTTGATTTATGCGACAAAGTCATCGAAAATTAGCCCTCCCGAATATGTTCCACCAAGCAAAGCCACGGCGGACATTTGAACGGAGTCATATTTCACACTTAATGCCATAAAATTTACTTTCACGTTTAAATAAATTGAATGCATATATTACACACAACTTTTTTAATTTACATTTAAAAATCGAGCGACCTTATTGAATATTGATAAGAACAAAAATAAAATCTCGCAAAGAAGACAACCTCAAAGTTTCACATTATGAAACGTGAACAATTTTTCAATAACTATTTATTTAAAACATGAATAATCTCAACCCCTTTAAAAAAATATTCTTAAATATCACCATGTAAATAAATATATGATTATGAGCCCGTTTCATTCCACTACTGAGCAAGCACCTTCCTAATAACCTTTGAATTAACATCTCTAAGTAATTATTTTGTGCTTATTAAAGCTCGATATCCAATTTAGAATATCGTTTGCATTGTATCCTTTCAATTTGAGCTTTTATTCGTTTCATTATATCATCCTTTGATTTTGTTATTATTATTCATTGGTCTTTTCACAGTCCTCGCATGTTACTTCTAACATGAATAATTTATTTGTGTAGGTAAGATTATTTACCGCTCATCCGTCGAGAATTTATTTCCAAATTCTAATTGCTTACGAACTGCAAAACTACTGTTTGTATTTCCATTTCCATAATTTGCTCTTTCATTTACACTGAGAGAAGGTAAGTTGAGTAAATCTCATAAATTTGGAATCCTTTTGGGCCCCAGTCTAATGCTTTAAAAATTTCGTCTATGACTCTTCTAAACACTTCAGGTATAATTTGAAAACCCGTCTCATAGACACTTAAAAACTCATCTCTGATTTGTGTTTAAAACCATGCTAATACATCGTTGGCCAAAGCTTTAGAGAAGGAGGCCGCAGAGGAAAATCCTTTGTAGCGAAGTGAACAATGCTAAAGTTTACTCTATCTTCACTACTTTCCTTTCATACATTTTTTTCCAAAAAAGCTTTCCTTGGTTTTCACTATAATTTATTTTTTCAAAAACATTTCATTTACTAAAAGAAAAAGTTCCGAATTTAGAAAGTGACATTTATAAGCCTTTCTGGTATTTTAAGGGCACGCATATGAAAATCAAAAGATCAACCCCGTTTATAGTAAATTGTGTGGAATTTGCCTGGTCATTAGCTATCAATGAAGCAAAGAGCCGTATTTAAACAAGCATATCCTCCTCCTCTAAGCTTTGGCAACAGGGTAGGTCACGCGTAGTTTGCTGGAGTATGATTTGCCGTATAGTAAACCTTGCTACTTTGAGAAATTGAGCATCTAAGTATAATTTGTCAGCGTCCTTACTCTCTGTTCTCTCGTCATTAAAAGAGATTTTATTCGAAGTCATCTGAATTCTCAAGAGGAAGGTTAATACGAAGAATTAAGGTTCCGAATTTTACCTAGAGGTAAATGATGCGTACTCCATCTGTACTGCATTTATTCATAATCCTCGCTCACACATACAGGGTGCGGTGGAAAATTTGTTACTGTTTGCAACTCTGAATTCCGTAGATTACTGTTGTCTGACGTTTGTTCTTTTTTCTTCCTATCATAGTCGACTCAGTTATGCTTCGTCATTGAAGAAAGCGGGACCATACTTGGGTGACATAGATATTTTGCGGTCGG
The DNA here is from genome assembly GCA_963969495.1 of Ceratothoa steindachneri. Taxonomy (NCBI): domain Eukaryota; kingdom Metazoa; phylum Arthropoda; class Malacostraca; order Isopoda; family Cymothoidae; genus Ceratothoa; species Ceratothoa steindachneri. Next base: position 228,777,193 of record OZ018318.1, read on the forward strand.
CAATTTTTCTTATTTTTAAAAATTACTATTTTGTCTTAGACAAGCACATACTATCTGAAATTAACCTATCCTAAAATATCCTACCCTATGTAAACGTAGGTTAAAATATATATGGGATTCAAAGAGAGAAGGTGAAGATGGTTTACTGGCGTTTTACAAAGAGAGGCAATCATTGGGAACGATCTCAGGAATTTAATGAGGTGAATAGTGAATACGAAGGTAGAATCAGATTGTTTCATCAGGTAGCTCGTGCATAAGGACATCCGCTACAACTCATACGATATAGGAAATCGCCAGCTTTTGTAGTAGAAGATAAGGCTCAAGGGAAAGGAACATGCCTGGAGGCGTGTGAACAAATTTATGCACTGCTCTCAAACCTGTTAAGCCTTAGTTCTTCAAACACAAAAAAAGTTTTTTCCACAACAAGGTGGTGAACTCACAAAACAAGAGCTCTCTTGCCGTGTTCCCTAAAGATGTACAGAGAGTAAAGAAGACCAGGTTCAGGTCCAAATAATGGTGTTTGAGGTGGCCAATATCAAGGGACACGTTATGCACCCGATTATCATCTTGGAGGGCTACATCAAGTGCCTCGAGGGGTTAGTGACCGAGGGAATGCGTACATGTGGCACGAAGACACTACACCATTCCACATATGACAGGATAACCCAGACATTTATTTGACCACATCACTTTGAACATGTAGCCTACTAATTCTGCAGACTTCATCCTCCTGTACTATTATGTGTTGCGCGTTGCTGAGAGAGAGCAAATTTTTCATGCACCAACAAGGTGGATATCAAATCAACAATTATCAGAGCTCTCACCCACTTAAACCTAGGCTACCGATCAAAAGACGTGCAGAAAGCTTCAAGTATTTAACAGCAATCTTTGTTAAATATAACGGTATAAATGCTTTACTTGTGTTATTTTTTTTCTCTTAAAATTAGGCGACAAATAACCCGCCACACCCTGCACTTCAGCACATCTGTCCCGCCCAGCTGGGATGTCCCCTTTCTTCTCCTATTAAATCTGACGCAGGCAGCAGCCTTACTCCTTCCTGCCTAAAGTACCATTGCAGTTTCAAGCTAGATTGAGATTAACAGGCTTTATTCATTAAAATCTTCCCTATTACAATTTTTGACTCTTCTTTACAATCCAGTTCTCGCCTGTTTTCATTGCTTACGGCTAATAGTGCAAGCTGGTCGATGACCAAATTTTGTCCATTCATTTGTAGTTAAGGCAAGGATGTCGGAGGAATCACTCACTTACCTTTAGCGTTTTTTTTTACATTCTTTCAGTCTGCCCTCCCTTTCCCCCATCTATCTTTTCTACTTTTTTCACTACATTTCTAGTGTTGGGCAATGGCAAGGAAGCTATTGTGCTGAATACTAGAAGTTTGGCGGTAAATGTTGACAAAGCGGTTTAACTATCACCCTAAGCACGTATTTTGGTTAAGGCCTAAATGGTGGGAGTTTAACGAACGCTACGTGGCTAAAAATATAATCTCAATGAATGATAACTGAAATATTAATAGTACTTCAGTTCAGGATTAAGTAGTTCCTCTTTCCTAGAATTTTGTAGTAGAGGAAGTCCCTTTTACCTGCCTTTCATGCCTGTCATTTTCCCACGAACGCCTTAAAAATGAATTGGGCGCTGCCTCACCTACTCTCTATGCTGTCTCAGCTGTCGCTCACAAAGAGAAAAATAAGCAGCAGGGGAAGGCTTCTTCTCTCTATAGTATGGGCCGAAACCATTTTGATATAATCGAAATGGGGCATATTGTAGCAGGCTCCTCTGTAACCTGCCTCCATTTCTTTCGCTTAAGATGGGCCACTATCCTTAGGACCGATCAGCCGGTTCACCGCATGTTCTCTTTTGACTACACTCTGCCAGTGCCAAAGAGTATTCCTTAAATTTGTAGTCAGATTGTGCCACCTTTTGGCACCACCTCTGATATCGTGCCCTATAAGGTGCCAGATTGGACTTCCGGCATTTTGAGAGTGGATGATCCAATTAAGGCCTGGTATGAGGTGAAAGTGAGATACGGCAAGGAACTAAAATCCTACCTCACAGTAGTTCAAGGCTCAGCGAGCTCAAGCTGCATGTCCGATTTCATGGGCTTAGATTCGCTCGAATTTCCTCATGGCAACGCTTCTATTCCTTTTTAGATAAGCTTTGGTTTTCGTGTATGAATTTCAGTTCAGGCTCATATGGTCATAATTCCACTGCACTCTTTCCTGTTTATATTTCGTTATAGTCTTAGATAAAGTGCGGCTAGACTTCTCTCAAGCGTTCTTTTAGGAAGATTTTGGTCGCGAATACTTCTTATTTTTACACTCTTCTATAACACAGTGCGACTGTAATGTAGCAGAGTTGATCCATTAGCAGAGCAAAATAGGCTGTTTACTATGGGGAACAGTCTGGTTCCAGAGTAGGAATAAATTTTCTATGGATGATAAGGCACATAACTTCCTTACTATCTAATATTCGCCACTGCCTATTCATCTATCATGTTGTCTTCATTACAATATATTCTTGGGCTATCTTGTGGGTTACTTTGAATGTAGTTACGCAGTTTACACATTGAAACACCTAGCTCGTCGAGAGTACCTCATTCATCTTTTTGTAGAAAGGGTCGTTAAGAACCAGATATAAATTTTGCAGATCAGAGCTTTAAAGAAACCCACCGATCTTCCAAGAAGTCTATCTCTTTAACTACGTCTGCCATCGAATATACGGCGTTGGTTTATTCAATTCTTTTTTACCAATCTTGCCCAGGGATTTACAACATTCGTTGGTTACTGTGCTATAACCTTTTCACCGAGTATCTTTCAGAGGTGTTGTATTGGATCTAAAGCCGGAATATGTGTTGACCAGTTCTTCACCTCAATTTTTCTAGTTGCCAAGAACTGATTCACCGTCCGTTCTTACTATGTAGGACGGAGCATTGCCTGGCATGAAACCAAGCTTACGAACATTTGATGTTCGGAGACAAGGAATCACATGTTCCTGAAACCAATTCTTGTATACCGCAAATTTATTTACATCGTATACGAACAAACACATATCCTATAGTTTTTCAAAACTTGTCCCAAACTATAAGTCTGCCACCCACAATTATAGCCGTCTTTATTTATTATGGGATTCAATCTTTCACCTGTAAACACAAGGAAAAGAGAGAAATGAAACTTCGCCTTAGTTACGCCAGAGCTTTTGATCGCAAATCTCCCCTAGATTAGAAATTTCAAAGAGAATTTGCGGCTGATTGTGACGTATTGATCAGTTATCTCAGTATGTTTTATTGGAAGGCAAGATTTAATAGCATTGCTTGTTGCCAATGGTTATTATTTCTTCACTGTATTTGAAGATTAGTCTACGTGATAAGTCTTAGTGCTATTTCATCTAACTTTAGATCCTAAAGTGCCGTCTTACATCTTATATTCCAAGCGGCCTGAATAGTTCTCGCGTTTCATTGATGGAGTAAGATTAAGGAAGAGCGAATTGCCAGTCCTGTACATTACTATTCCAATCCGCTACATGTCAGAAATTAGGCCATTATATCATAAACTTGTCGTCAATAAAGACAGAAGAAGATAGAGAAGGTGCCTTGCCGGCTTCAAATAAGGGAGAGCTAGCGCAGAAGCCAAATCCTTGCTCGTATTTGGAAATATTTGTTTATTGCCGCATGGCCCTCTTGTGAAAAGAACTATGATGGAAGAATTATGAATGCATTTAGAAGGAGTTCTGAGACTGGCTGATTACGATGATAACCGCACTTTAGGAAAATCTTGTTTGTTTGTGTTTCAGCTTAAATGGAGACTCAGTTCCTATCATGTTGAAGTCAGCGCTCGAATTTAAAAAATAAACTTTAAAAAATAAGAGTTACTCATATAGAGAGTATTGAAAACATCTGAAAATAAAGAGGTGCCTATCTTGCAAACACCCTTGCCATGCCTTATAAAGCATTGTAGGGTACTTCTGAACCGCACAAAGAATCAGAAGTCTTGCAGGAACTAAATATTAGGGGGCTGACTTTTTCCTAAATGGAATGAAGTGTTGACATGATACTGCCTCGCCAAGTTGTACGATTGGACTTCTCTGAATTAAACAGTCCATTGTGAATTAATGTTTTTAAAGGAAATCCGTACATAAAACTCTTTTTAGACGTAACATGTTATCATAAGTGGAGTGGATCATATGTTATTTGCACTGGGCTGAAAATAGTGGGTGATCTCCACTCTCAAGAAAATAAAGAAAAATTTCATCTATCAAGTTCCCCTTTAAGTTACATAAATTACATTATGGAGGATTTGAAAATTGAAGGCAATCTAGCTGATGTGGAATGATCTATCCCTAGTTTGTGAAAAGAAAGCATGGTAGCAATTGCCTAGAATGAGAGAAGATACCGTCCCGCCAGATCTGGCAGAGTAAATTTATACAATAATAAACATCCTTCACCTTTGTCCAAACCTGGGCTAGGAATGTCGTCGAAAAATAGACCTTAAAGGGCACTTTGTTCAAGGATAGTAAAAGACAGAAAAATAAAAAGCGATTCATAATGAGAAGAGAGGAATAAATCCATGGGATAAATTAAAAACCCAGGACGGGTATTAAACTAGGATCTTTGACTGCGTTATTTTTATCTTCCCTGTATAAATTTGCCTTTATTGCGCTTTACTTTGCTCCCTTTGATCTTTGTATCTTTATATGATTATACAGACTGCAATACACGAGTTCTGCAATCTTCTTGCTTTTTGCCTTTAAAACTTTTGGAAAGGCATAAATTAAATATGTGAGTAGTAAAATACTACTCGCAAAACAACTATTTGCTTTTCATTTAAATGGGATATGAATATATCGCTATTAAATCGTGATTGGTTAATAGATATAGTATATAAATTTCTTAGATGTGCCTTGTGTGGGTGCTGTACTTGATAGGGTGACGCATAGGGCAGGTTTAATTTGCTATGTCGCGGTTGAAATTCCGGACAGCTTCTTTCTCAAACTCTAATTCTCATCTAATTTCTCTATATCTTGTAATATTTAGTTATATAGTCTGCAATATAAGAATTCTGTATTCTTTCTATGCCTTCCAAAATCCCATCATAGCCTGTAAATTGAAACAAATCGTGTGGTATTCCTTAGGATAAGCTGGTAAAGTTTGCTTTATCCTTGTAAATTTGTACTGTGTTTAGCGTTGCAGTCAACAATTAACAGTTTGAGAGGATCTAAACTAAATGGGAGTAGAATTTACATTAAAGATATTGAGGTCATTAAAGTCGATCTTAAATTCTACCATACACACATTTTATCGATGTTTTGACAGAAGCCCCAAGAGAAGAACCACTCTGGTATTTTTCCTCTTGGGAGACCATAATCTAGTTTGCGGAGAGCAGAGAAGCTTTGCAAATAATTCTAGATAAATAGAAAAAAGTGTGAGTCCACGAAAACTGATGTGGATTGAAATCGGTGGAAGGCTTCGCTTCTTCGACTGGATTGAACAACGTTAAAAAGAGAGAGGCATTTTAAATAACTGGGACCTGTAGTAGAGGAAATAAACCATAGTATCCAATGTGGCTTAAACAACTGGAGAAGGGTCTCAGGAGTAATTTGTGACAAAACAGTCTTTTGTAAAACTAAAAGACAAAGTCCATCACGCAGTAGTGAAACCTGCAATGAATTAACACTGGAAATAGCGCCACAGAATAAAACGGAAGAAAGAATGCTCAATGTGGCAGAGATTAAGATGATGAGGTGGATGTCAGGAGTAACCCTGAGAGACATAGATAGAAACAAACACATTTGAGGATCAGTCAATGTAACAGAAATAGCAAGTAAAGTACAAGAATCAAGTTTGAGATTGTTTGGGCACATTAGAAGAGAAGAAGATTTAGAGCGATCATGTAACAAGGAAAGTTATCATATGGCGCTAGAAGAGACCCGAAGAAGAAGAAGACCAAAAATGAGATGGTGGAAAGACTCTATTTTAAGTGACATGACAGAGAAAAGACTAAATAGAAGAAGTGTACATAGCAGAAATCTTTAGAAACGACTCATCAAATACGGTAACCCTGGGTAGGCAAAAGCGGAAATAAAGAAGAGGAAATTTATCCGCGCTTTGCGGAGTAGCTCGTAGGTCTTCCTTATTTTTGTTTCTGTCCAAATCAACGCTGATTTGAGAAAGTAAATATATGTTTGAATCTAGAATTTGTTTTAATGCAACATCTTTCATGTATTTTCGCTGTATTATTCTGTACGGGCTAGTAAATTGAGGATGGGGGGCAGTCGTATGGACATAGATGTCTCACAGGAAGACATAAGTGAGCTTTTTTAAGTCTTTGGGAATAAACTGGCTGAGCTATTTCCATTTATTATATTCACCTTACCGATTTCTTTTTGGTAGTTAAGTCCAGAATGAATAGATTTGTGACTAAATAACACTCCCGGTAGCCAGCAGGGAGCATAGGATAAGTCAAATTCTCCAGTATGCCATTTGTGTTACGGGCTAGTTATGATTGAATTGGGCTAGTTCTATGAGAGAAAATATAAGAATTGGGGTGCCAATAAGCTTAAGAATTTATCAAGCTTAATAATTTATCAAATAGTCCTGACTGAAATGATTTGTCAGAATTAGAAACTATTTGTAACTTTGCACAACTCGAGAGACGTAATTAATTAAAAAACTCTGCAACGATTAATAAAACAAATTCAAAATCCTTGTGTTGATTTTTAAGTAAACTCGCGACGATAGAGGCAATAATGAGTCATGAAGATAATGAAGATAGAGTAAATAATGCATTTGAACCAAAGTTGCAAGATACCGCTCTCTTGAGTCAAACTATTTAATATAATAAGGATTATTTCTGGCTGTTTTGATTTACACTACAAAACCGAAAATTTCACTCAGGGCTAATAGTTCATACAAGAAATTTACAGGATCCCTTAGCAGGGAGGACTGTAAAAATTAAATTTCCGAAGATAGGAATAAAATTTATCATTAAGTTGCGCTTATTTTGTCCCTACTGATATGAAAGGAAAATAATTTATGTTATTTCGACTAAAGTTTGAGAGCCAATTAGGAATCATTCTTTACTAGTGCTTATCAACTAAAGAGTCCACTAAATATGCAAAACACCGTCACCTTATAAATTGAAATAGCATCATAGTGTATTATGTATATATCATTATGAATGGAATTGAAATATAATAGGGTGATTTTATATTACTTAATATTAAAGAAAATTTGTTAGATTAAATTTGCAATCGAGGTGGGAGCTTAGATGTCTGAAGTCAAGAAGCATAAATATTAGAGCGCTTAATGACGTCTGGCAATCGCCTTTGAATTAGAAACTTAATGCTAGGTTTCTGAATTTCGTATACTACTAGCTTATTCCAAATACCGGAAGCTTGGGGTGCAACCCCCACCATTACTGGGATGTAATGGGGGGTGAAGCTTCAATATCGATATATTTATCTTAGGGCTTCAATACAAATGGGGTTGTCATACGTTGTTAGGCGCTCCAATGGTTTGTTTTTTTGTTTTTATGCATTGGCCCTCCTTTTGAGGAGGAGACGGAAATGAAGACATTAAATTTCTTTTAATTGGGACTTTGTGTATTTACAAATTTGCCAAGAGTCCTAACCAAGTTAAATTACTACAAATTACTACTAAATGTAAATTTATTAAAGGCTTGGATTCTCTATTAAATCTTTAACGGATATAAAATGTAAATGGTTTTCATTTGAAATATAGAGGTTCTCTTTTACCATAAATTTCTATCTACCTTAATGTTTTATATTTTTTAGTTTCCTTTATTTCTTTGTGATCATGTCTTTTCTCTCTCTCTCTATCTCTCCATATATATATATATATGTGTGGATGTGTGTGTGTGTGTATGTTTATGTTGAAATTAGGTTGCTTTCCATTTCCTATTGCCCATAATGGGAAAAAATTCGTGGAAGCTTTTTATTGCCCTATTCACTGATAAAACCTTATTCTTGCAATTAGTTAATTACCCAAGGTCCAGAAATTGGTCTATAAAGAACGTTATCTTGGATTTTTTTTTCAGACAATTTACGGCACAATTTTAGTTTAGAGGAATCGATGAAGCGACTTAGGGAAACATATTTTTAGATATTTATTTTAGCCTCTTCCTAAAAAAGGTATATCTCAAGCGATGAACTCTAATGTAGACCAGGAATCTCATTGATTTTATTTCGCTGATTAGAAATAGGACTTCCAGATCCTGATGTCCTTCAAATGAAAAATAAAGGAATAAAAGTGCATCTGCTTTTCTTCTAGACAGAAGATGTTATTTAGTTTATAAGTCGTTTCCTATAGCTAATGTAATTTTTCTCTTTGGTAAATATCACAATTACTTTAACGTAATGTATTCCTTTTCTTGCGGGTTGTTTTATGGTTATCATCAACTTATGGCTTACTTAAATGATCACTATCATTATGTATTAGGCTTATTTACCTTCTAACTTATATAATTATTTGGAAGTAGGTTTAAAATTCAAGGAAACAAACATAAATAAACAATTAAAACTTCTCTCTTTGCAAAACGTAAAGGTATTGAGAAAGTTAGTAGCGAATTTCTCAAACTCCTCTGCGCTTCAAAATGTTGTTATTACTCAAGTTTTGAAAGATTAAGGCAGCTTCTTTTACCCTTTGATATACACAACATATTGAATACTTGGTGGTCCAAATAACGTTGGACAATTCATTAATTACAGAGTAGCAGCTCAAATGGTTTATGGGTTTGGAAACTCGGCTTGAAAGATGTTTCATGATTGATGACGATTATTTTGAAAACTGAAAATTACTTTATATTATATAGGCCTTGACCAAAACTTTTAAAACTATGTTTTCATATTATTTAATATATTGGCCTTTTGATCAATGGATAAATATGAAATTTTAAACAACATAATGATTTTAGGAACTCTCTCTATATAAAATTTCCTATATTACAAACATCGAAAACATACGGACCCAGGAGCCAGTTCAAGAGAGATAACACTGTGTAACTGTTATTTTCTATTTGTTTGTGTCTAGAATATATGAAAAAACATTTATTTCAAACTTTACTATTGTGTCCAGGATAATAATATTTATGCGAAATTCACCTATGCCCTCAGGAAGGAATTGGCGAATTTTATTTCATTTCCATAAGGTAGAGACAAAACGACATGATACAAAAATAGCATTTATTTATTCTAGTATTACATAAGTGAGACAATTAAAATATTATTAAAAATGATTAGTTTTCTGTGATTTACGCTTAGCATCATCATCATCATCACATCATCACTAACTCTATAATTTAAGAATGGGATTTTTTTAACTATTTGAATAATAATTTCATCATAGCTGGGTTATGACTTGTGTTTTTTTATCAAAGTTATTTCTAATAAGTCTTTTATAATATAAAAAAACAAAATGGTGAAGTTCAGAAATAAATGTAAACGGCCGTATGCTAAGAAAGATGTGAAATCCACTTTTATCGGATTTGGTGTAGCTTCACAATTATTTATAAAATGTAAAATATATAAAAAAAATTAGGTTTTTTGCTCAAATGTGCATTTCACATTTGTTTTAGCAGATGGCCATAAGTATCGAAATTTTGTGAAAATTTTTAAATCTAAAGAATTACAATTGGCGAAGTTCAGGAAATTTATTAATATATATCTTCTTGTATAACTATATTTTAGCAACGTGATATTTTGGAAGGGGGAAAATTTAGTTTAGAGTTCCTTTTTAAAATTATTATAATTGGCAAAGTTCAGAATATTTAGAAATATTTAACCATGGCTGCTTTATTTTAGATTTTAAATTTTAATCATAGTAGCGAAGCGCCAGCTTCCCCCATAGGGGGAAATTTCAAAGCCATTAACTTGTACTGTTAATTAATTTGACGAACCAGCAGCCAAATATATTTTCCCATCAGATTTTCATTATACGATCCTTGATAGCGGCGTTCAAATTCCAGTAGATTCTAGAGAAAACACTCGCCATGCTCCTCGAAGTACGCTTCCATGTTCTCTTTAAATTTATCAAGATGAGCGTCAAGAATATGGACCTAAATGGACAACCTGCAACGCATCTGGCCGTAGTTTCTCACAAAGTTCTCAACAGGTTCTACATAGTTTTCGGCTTGATGATCACTTAGGAAGCAGAAAACCACTGCGATAAAGCTGTCCTACGCTGCTTTTGCCGTCCATGAGCTTTTTGGTACCCCCTTGTATTCCATGGTCTTTTTATACCTGGACCGACGAAAACCACGGCTTCCACCTGTGCCGCAGAGTGCTTAGGAAAGAAATCTTGGAGATACTTGAAAGCCGCCGACTCATTATCGAGAGCTCTAACGAATTGTTTCACAAAGAGAGAAAAAATGAGAGAGAGAGAGATAAAGAAAGGAAGATACGCGCTGCCTCGCCCTTAAATATAAAGAGAGACAACACACACCTGGCGACCCTTTTTGTCTGCGCTAATAGAGGTGCGAAATTATGAGACGCTGCGAAACGCGGTGATGAGAAACATAACTAAACAAATAAATCAAAGGGATAAGATATATTAACTTAGTTATATTTCTCTCGTTCATTTTAATTTATTCACAATAAGGTATGTATGTATTTAGTTTAGTGATCTAAATCTCTACATTCTGTGCTCAGAGTTGGAATTTTCGAAAGTAGACCTAATCTATTTGATTTTATACTTCATATCCACCTTTGATAATATTTTTCTATTTTGTGCCCTTTCTTTGTACATGGGCAGGGCATTACTCTGTTGGTTCTCCTATATATATATATATATATATATATATATATATATATATATATCTGTGTGTGTATGTCGTGGTATGACATTACATTATATCAATACCATATTATATCTATGGGAAAGGACCACTAGCTTGAAAGCGAACGGACAAAAGGGATGGAAAACCACGCGTTCAGACGGGCTGAGTAACGAGAGAGTGCAACGAGGTCAGGCAAATTATGGACAATGGAAAAGTTCAAGGTTATTTAAAGAGACTTAAACAAAAATAGAATTTTATTTACACAAAAAAATAATAAGAGAATTGAAGGGTGAAATTACCTCAGAATTAACGGGAAAAAATCACATTAATTAACGAAGGGGGGGAGATTAACTCAATTGGGTTACTGAAGGGGGAGGGGGGGTTGGCTTACGGATGTTAACTGCTCTTGAGGTGAGGCCGCTCGAACTTCAAAGCGGGAGGTTGCAGTGATGACGGTTCTCCAAAAACAAGGGGGGGGGGGTGACTTCCGGTCCAGGGGAGAGTTTTTCGGCTACCCGAAATGAGTTGGGCTTCGAAAAGAGTTGATGAAAGAAGTCGGGAAAAACACTCGGAGTGATCTTTTAGTGGAATTACCCCCTAGGCTGGGGCTAATTCCAAATACACAAAATAGATCAGCTGTCACTTTGCTTTGTTGCTAGCACTTGACTTGGAACCATGGAAAATCTTCTTGGTTCTGACGAGACTTCTCAACTCTGTGTCTCTTCTGGAGAGTCGAGCGTTATTTGTATCCGAGGCTCTCCCTGGAGTTGGGGGTTAGCTGGAAACAGCTCTACTCTCGAAGGGCCTCGAATTTCCTGGCGAGCTATTTTAGCCTGCATAAAGGTGAATCGTGGCTACCGCTTGTGGAAGGGGGGATGGGGGGGGTAGGCTTACTACTTTAGTCCTAGCCGGGCCTTTTGCTGCACATGGAAGTTCCTTTCTGCTAAAGATCTTTCACGTGTGGATTCCCTCACACATCTCCCAACCAGAAGATGATGCTTTACAGAGCATTTGCGATGGAAAGGATCCTCCCAACCCGTCAAACTAGTATTATCAAAGATCTAGGGAAATTCTTACCTGCTACGATAGGTGTACACAAAAAAAAACGTAAATCTGAGCTCAGCGGGGAATTTACGGGCATAAGCCCCTAAACAGGTCGATTATAGAGAATTTAACTAATACAATTTTAAACAAAAGAAAATCACAGGAGAACATTAGAGACATTTCATTGAAACCCCCTAAAAAGGATACAATTAAATGGAGGCATAAATATGGGACAAAAAAAAACTTAACAATTTAGTGGACCAAAAATAAATCATAATTAGGAACATTGATGATATAATATATATATATATATATATATATATATATATATATATATATATATATATATATATATATATATATATATATATATATATATATATATATACAATTCACGTGGAAACCTTCGCTCCCGCCGGAGTATGGATGAGTTAATCCACGGGTCCTCTAGCCTTGAGGATGGGGTAGGGTACCTTTCACTGGCTAAGCATTTTGTTACTTCCCGTAGGAAGTAGCACAGGCACCTTCGGGCCAGGCTTGAATTTTTGTTCTCGTGACTTAACGTCCAATTAGGTCTCAAACCTCTCAATAAGTCCTTTTTCACGGGATACGAGACTCGTTTGTTGCCTCGGATGGACTTACGCTTAAGGGCTTTAGATTTCTCCCAAAGAAGGGGGGGGGAGAGTTGCGCACTACTTTTGGGCGCGGGCAAACTTATCGCTCAGGAGGGCTTGGAACTCCGGGTCGATAGGAGTTTTCAGGGGAACAGGTACACGAGATTCTAGGGCTGCCTGTGTACGGGTAATCACGTGCTGGGCCACGGGATGGTCGTGAATTACGGGGTTCTGACCGAATAAAACGGAGCAGAACTGGATTGGGGGCGCTACCACTTTGGCTCAACCAGACATATAGTCACATTCGATGTGATAACGAACTACTGGGAAACGACTGTCCCGGTCAAGGTAGTCGTGGACCACCGCAATTTTCTTGTGGTCGGGCCCAACAGAAGAGATTAGGTCCTCAGACACTAGAATACAGGTGCACCTAATGTGACGGACGAGGGTGGATACTCGGCGACCGTTCACAGTTCCGTTCTCGAACTTCAATCCAACAGGGTTGTTCTGATTAAATGGAAAAATTACCTGATGGACCGGGTCTTTGGCGGGCGAGGGAGGTTCGGGAGTCTTCTGAGGCGACGGAGGAGGATCAGGGACGGCCCTGAGAGTTTGCGAATCGGGAGTTTTGAGGACAGTTCGTGCGGTAATGGCCGGGAACTCCGCAGGTTTAGCAGACGATCGGGTTCTTCTGGTACGGCACAACCGGGGGAGAAGAAACTAGGGGCTTAACGTCTCGTTGTTCCGATGGATGGAAGTTTCTTGGCCTCGAGGGACTAGGAGCTTTGGTAAATCTTGGAACCAATTTAGGGGGGGTCTTAGGGCAATAAAATTTAGTTTTGTGGAAGGGATTGGGGAGCCTTTTTAACATCCTTAGGGGATAGATCGTGACAACGCGCGTAAACATCGGCCTCTTCCAAGCACTCCTTGAAAGTGGCGCAACGTTTATCCTTGATGAAGGCGCGAATTTTGGCAGCCAGGGCAACTAAAAGCTGATCCCTAAGGAAGAAGTCCAGAAGGAACTCGTAGACCTGGGAAATCTTACACGCATCCAGCCAACACTGAAGGTATCTGGAAGATGTACCCGTGTTGCTGAAATGTTTGACCAGGACATATCCTTTCCTGGCGGAATTAAGAGCGGTAGAATTCGCTATTCATATGAACAGCGGCTAGCAATGTCAACTTTAACGTGAAATAGTCCAAAGTTGCTTCCGGGGGAATGGATACGAAGATATTCCTAAACTCGGCATTAAGGAGGGAGAGTAAGCAAGCGACGCCATCATTTTCGAGATCCCAACTATTGATCTGAAAGATTCTCTCAAAGTGGGCCAAAAATACCCAAAGTCCTGTCCATCATTGAAAGCGGGAAGGTGGACTGAAGGAGTTTGGGGAATTTCAGCCCGGAAACCAATGGACTCAGAATGCATTTGATTTCGGCTCATTTCCAGCTAATGCTGTCTAATTTGTTCACGTTTTTCCATCTCCATCTTCAGTTTGTTCTCCTCCATTTTTTTTTTCTTCTCCATCTCCATCTTCAGTTTATTCTCCATCTCCATTTTCAGTTTGTTCTCCTCCATCTCCATCTTCAGTTTGTTCTTGTCCATCTCCATCTTCATCTTCAGTTTGTTCTTCTCAATCTCCAATTCCCTTTGATCTGCCCGTTCGTTCCTTTCTTATTCCTGTACGTAATTTAACAGGTCTTTGCCCGAAAGATCTAACATTTCACCATGACTCTTGAATTTTTCGAAGCATGACATTTTTACGCAGTTAACTGAGAGAAAAATGATACGCGAAACGAATACTTGAATATTCGTGAAGGCCTTGATCATAAAAAAATATTAAGATACATCTACCTACCTCTGTTGTTTCAAAGCGAAAAAAAAATTAAAATGGTCCTACTGGAATTAGGACACCAAAGACCTTAACTCTTTTGGATTAATAACCAGGAGAGTCTCCAAAATTCGTTTACAATAAAAAAACAAATTTACCTGGGGTCCAACAAAAAATCTAAATAGATTACGTTCCACTGCACTTCAGATAACTTAAACTTGCCTTCTGCCAGTACAATACAAAAATTAAATAAAAGGGATGTACGTGAATAACAAGAAACTTCTAATGTCCAAATTAAAATAACACGGGTTCGTAAAAACCCCAACACACTTGACACCAGAATTATATAATATGTATATTAATATATATATATATATATATATATATATATATATATATATATATATATATGTCGTGGTATGACATTACATCATAGCAATACCATATTATATCTATAAGAGAGGACCACTAGCTTAAGAGCTACCCGACAAAAGGGTTGGAAAACCACGCGTTTAGACGGGCTGAGTAACGAGAGAGTGCAACGAGTTCAGGCAAATTATGGACAATGGCAAAGTAAAAGGTTATTTAAAGAGACTTATACAAAAATAGAATTTTATTTACACAAAAAAATAATAAGAGAATTGAAGGGTAAAATTACCTTAGAGAATTAATGGGCAAAAATCACATTAATAAACGAAGGGGGGAAGATTAACTCAATTGGTTTAATGAATAGGAAGAGGGGGGTTGGGCTACGGATGTCTTCTGCTCTTGAGGTGGGGCCGCTCGAACTTCAAAGTGGTAGGTTGGATTGATGATGGTTTTTCAAAAGCAGAGGAGGGGGGGGGGTAACTTCCGGTTCAAGGAAGAGTATTTCGGCTACCCGAAATGAGTTGGGCTTCGACAGGAGTTGATGAAAGAAGTCGGGAAAATCACTCGGGGCGATCTTTCAGTGGAATTACCTCCTGGCCGGGGCTAATTCCAAATACACCAAATTGTCCAGCGGTCACTTTGCTTTCTTGCTAGCACTTGACTTGGACCCATGGGGAAACCTTCTTGGTTCTGGCGAGACTTCTCAACTCTGTGTGTCTTCCGGGGAGTCGAGCGTTATTTGTATCCGAGGCTCTCCCTGGAGTTGGGGGTTAGCGGGAAACAGCTCTACTCTCGAAGGGCCTCGAATCTTCTGGCAGAGCTATTTTAGCCCGCATAAAGGTAAATCGTGGGGGACTCGATTCGAGGCTACCTCTTGTGGAAGGGGAAGGGAGGGGGGGGGGTAGGTTTACCACTTTAGTCCTAGCCGGGCTTTTTGTTGCATATGGGAGTTCCTTTCTGCTAAAGACCTTGTACGTGGGATTCCCTCACAGTGTATATAACTTTGAAATAAAGCTACTTTTTAAAATTTACAAACTTACCCATGGTACGAATATGCAGGTTCACCCCCCAAAACGCGTCTGCACACACATTTTGTGATATATCCTTTATCCCTTCATTCCCTAATCACCCTTACTTTGCAGGATACGACAGAAGCAACGCATATGAACATAACTAGATCTCAATGGGAGCTCCAGCAAAGGTCAAACATTACTACAAGACAATCTCGTTCAAGAAACTGCAGAACACATTCGTACATCACTTCGAATGTGAAAAAGCCACCTCAAAGAGCAGAATTCAGGACTAGGTTGACCACTTCAAGAACTATGAAACAGTGGAAAACCTCACTGCAGCCAGTGACAACCATCCAAGCCATTAAGGAGGACCCAGGAAAAGTACAGCTGAACTGGTCGAGAGCGTGAGCGAGTCAGTTTGGCAGAGTCCAAAAAGCTCTATGCCTAAGCGAAGTCAGACCCTCGGTATATCCCGTGAGACTTGAAAGAGATTGCTAGTAATGGATGTAGAGTCCTGCCCATACATAATACAGACGAAGCAGATCCTTACAGCCTCAGACAAGGAGCAGAGAAAGGTTATGGTATTCAAGATACTGGAGAATTTTCAGGAGGCCCCCAGCTTTCATTAACCTCCTTTTAAACCTCATATGAATCTAAATTTATATCGTGAAAGAGGGGTAACTTCAAAGACAAATGTTTCTGGGGGATCGCCAGACTGAATGGGGGAGCCACCAAGCCCCTACACTCCACTAAGTGCACGGTATGGACTGCAATCTTAGCCAGATGCATCATCAGGCCATTCTTCTTTGCGCAATTTAGGGCGGCAGTGGCAGTCACCAAGGAGCGGTATGTTGAGGTGTTCAAAACCTTCAAGAGGGAGCAGCAGACCCTGTTACTTTCGCTTATGGACCAGTTCCCTATCCAGCAAGATGGTGCAAGCACTCACATCTCCAACCTGTCACGAGATTGCTGAAAGAGAATTTTGGTGGCCGTGTGATCAGTCTCAAGACTGATTTTGAGTGGGCACCTCACAGCCCAGTCCTTAGCCTTCCAGATTTATTTTTCTAGGGCTACCTTAAAGTCAGAGTATACACAGGGAGACCCAGTACCAACAGGAAACCCAAGGAAGCCATTAAGGAGGAGATCAGAGCCGGTAGTCAGTCAGTTTGTAAGGACGGCATGGACAACCTTGTGCTGCGCCTCAAGAAATGCACAGAGCTAAATGGAGGTTAACTCTAAGACGTGCTCTAGAAATAGAAGAAAAGTCCAAAGACTCTCATTTTTATATGATGTTTTTTAACAAAACAAACTACTTTTCACCAAAGTTTCATTCAATCTTTGCATAAAATTAAGAAATGAAGCCTATCGAAAGTTGGGGACAGTTTTTTGGGGGTGACCCTGTATGTACTAGGGCAATTTATCATCGTTTATGGGAAGTTGAGAAAATGGAAAATGGAATTAAATGTCAACATGTTGTAGGTAATGTATATGTATATGTGATGATAATCTTTGAGGGATTACAATACTATTTATCAAATTTTAAATAGAATCAATAGAGAAAAGGCTTTCGGTCTTATAATCTAAATTTATGTAAACTTTTAAAAACAGTGCGATGTAGCAATATGCGAAAACGAGGAAGGTCAGATAATGTTATGAAAGGTAACATTCTTGGAACTTCTTAATATCTTCACTAAAGGTAAATAATCTGCTCTTAGATGGGTATATAAAATACGACATCCTGCTCCAGTGAGTGACAAGGAATACCGTAAGACAGGACTTATTTGCGCAACAAGAAATAATAGAACTAATTTTCCCTTTTCCCTTTGCCTTTCGATTAAAATTATTTTGGAATTTTACAACATACTCGTAATTTGTGTAAAATGATGGGTTATTCGGCATTTTTACATTCTGAGTCAAGTCTAAGTTATAAATAGACTTTCTTACATACAGCAACAAAGAGTATTTTTGAGGGGAAAATTAGGGAGCAATTATTTAAAATTTTGATCGCGTACCTACAAACTTCAAGAACAAAGCTTGAAGAGAGATGAAATTGCACCAAATGAGGACTTTAATTAATGAGGCGATATTTGGCTCCTACGATGTAGAATTTTATTTATCAGCCACAGGGACAATTAACCTAAAGTCTGAGAATTCAAAAGTGAAAAGAATTAAATTCATGTATAAAAATATAACATTCTAATTTACTTCTCTATTTTGATGCTTCTACAAGCAAAGTATTAATTTTCCCCAAAGAATTACAAATAATTTTGAGTTCAAGCAGGAGCTGTAAATACATTTGAATTTGAAAAATAAAGGATATAAATAATGTATATACTAGGTATTGCAAAATTCGTGTTACCCTCGTTACGACACTCTTAAAAAAGAACACAATGATAGTTTGGATTTAGTTAGACTAGTCTGCCGTGAAGAGCAAGAGCACCGAAAATGCAAAATAATAACTTTACAAGAGAAGCTTTCAAAGTTTTCCTTTATTGCAATGCCCCCCAAAATAGTTTATTTTCAAGATTCTGTTAAACGTTTAATGTATTTACTCCATTATGGGCATCATCTTTCATATTTGTACTTTATTTTGTGCATCAATTTTATATTTTGGGCTCAGTTGCACAAAAACTGTTATTCCTTTGGTTTGTGGATTGCTTTTCACCACAAATGCAGAAGAAAGAAACCGAATATAAGTATATTCGGTGTTCTTCTTCTTGAATGACCATTAATATTAAACAATGAGACACCGATTATACCTATGTTCGGTGATTTTCCTTTGTATTATTGACAACATTAATCAATCAGAGTTCATTATAATTATGGCAACCACATTACATTATGCATTCATCACTGTTCTTGTTTATTATTAGAATTTTTAACAAGTCATTGGGAAGGTATAAACAATCCTATAAATCTACGTAATATTTTTTATATTTTCACCATAAAAATACAAACCAAACAGAATCTTTAAAAATGCAATGAATTTATCTTTCTATTTGCTTGTTAATATTAGTTTGAAATATCCTTAATTTAATAAAGAAAATAGTGAACATAAAGTCATATTTAAAACGATCTGAGTAAAGGTATAAAACTTCACAAAAAATGTAGTTACTCGTATATCTCTTTTTAAGGAAAAATGACTGAATACACTAAAAGTAAATCCATTTTGAACTTAACAGGGAAATTTCTAAGACCTTGATGTTTAATCTATTCTAGAATTTAAGAGGTCGGAGATATTATCACTAGTAGAGAGGTTATTCCAAAATGCTCGACGGGAACTAGGCATTCTCATAACAAGACCTGAGTGAATTTTAGCCAATTTTTCTTTTTGAATTCCTCTTGGCTTTGATAAATATTTCGCCGAATAATTGAGGGGTGGAATAATTTCTTTCATAAATTTAACTTTCGTTCGAGAGTCCGGAAATATTTTTTTATAGATCAGTCCGTGCAGACCTTTCTCAGATCGGAATCTTGTAAAAGAGGAATATTATTCTCAGAAGACGCTCTTTGGGTTTCTCTTAACCTTGACATGTTTTCGTATGCCTTAAAATCATAAAGTTGCATTTCTAAGACCGTTGTTCTCTTCGTTAAAAGTTACAGTGAATCGCAGAGGTCTCTCATATTATACAGATTCTTCATTTTCCCGATTACTTTTTCCATTTTTCCATGAACGCCATCTGCAGCAAAGAATGTGCAACCGGTGACAAGATATTTCAACGTGATTTCCAAGGGGCCAATATCTTTATTGACAAGTAAAGCGAATGCTGAATATAATGTCCAGTTTTTATTTTGAGCAACGCAATTATTTGTCCAAAATATAAACTTCTTTGTATCTCTATTCTCCTCAATTACTTTGATATAGGATAATGCAACATCATGAACATTCCTACCTCAGAGACTTTCATTCCAAACTACAAATAGTGATGTTGGTTTTCTTTAAAGAAGCAAATGTTTCATTAAACACGACTATTCTCGAGCAGAAAAAACTTTCTTTAACCTCAGGAATCTTTGTCAGGAGCAAACATTTTGCATATCGACGGCAAATATTAGGAGTCCATCCATTTGTTTGTATATCTCACTATCTTTATTGTATTCTTTTCTTGCTTACTTTTGAATTTCATTGTGCAATTGAGACTTTACAGCATTTTCTTCATTCATATTCAATTCATAAAATAGGTATGTTGAACATTTGTCAACACAAGCTTCAGAAAAACTTATGTTCATTTTCTTTAGTATACTCCGATAGGATTCATATGAACAACGGACTGATGCGTGTTTTTCTTGAAATAGTTTGTACATTGAAGCAACGGAGAGATCTGTTGAAAGGTATCTTACCTGTGGAGCATGGTCTCTTCTGAAATAAGAAATAACTGGATTGAAAGATTCGATGTGATTCATTATTACTTCTCTATTAATTCAATTGGTAGGGTCACGTTTTGCTTTGTTATTTGGCACTGCAATATTTCCTGACAAATAAGTTGTGTATGAAAAAGCTGCATCAATGGAATGAAATAATAATTTTATAACCTGATCTTGACTGTACCCTAAAGTGCTGAGAACAAATTTCTGACAGACTTTGATTGCTTTTCCTTGAGCAACGCTCAGTGTATAGACATACGATGACTTCTTCCTTGATAAATATTCCTGAATATGCCTTCTTTCAACTTCTTTCCTTGTTACTTTGCTTGAAAACCATGCTCGCCTTATATCGTAGCAGTTTTTCCAAAATTCTGAGTGAATATGGTTGCGCATTTCATCTAAAAACTTGACATGGCATTTGTAAGGGTATTTATTTATATCACATCCATTGAATATTTGGTGTTTTTCTTTATCATGAATGATCTTTTTTTGATGTCTCATTGATTTCCTCTTCTTTTAACCTCAGAAGCATCAGAGGTGTGATGGGAAGCCATTTCATTGTCATACACTGCCTTATGAGCATCGGGTACTCCAGGAGATTGAACTCTGATAGCAGTTGCTATATTATACTCTTGAATACATTAAATGTCCTGCCCTTCTGTCCTCAAAACGCCTCTGAAAGGAGAAAATTAAACAAATATTTATGCCTTGCATTTAAGTAGCACATACAATAATTTCGGGAATTACTGCATTATCATAATCATAATCATCACCATCATCATCTTCCCTTACATCCCTCACCACCACCTTAATTTATGCTTGTTACCTTGTATACACAGCAGAACGGTGCAAGTATTTTTGTGCTAACAAATGGACACACATATAACTTAGAGGCATACAAATATTTAAGGATTGCTCCTGAATATAAATATATATATATATATAAACAATGCTATATTAAAGATAAACGATGAACATGGCAAGCACACACAATGCACAAAAGAGAACATAATCTGGATCCAAATAAAAAAATCCTAAATTACCGGTTGATAGACCGACAATTCACCCATAGTGGGTGAAGCAGTCTAAGCTACCAAAGAAACAAAGAAAAGGATGCTGGACAAACAGATGAAGCAAAGCAAGCGAAAAAGAAGATCAGCGAAAGAAAAACATGCTGGGGTGAGGAAGGCACTTAAACTGCCAGGAACTGACACACGAGGAAGTGTAAGCCTAAACCTTTTAAAGTGTGTGTGCTAAAATTGGCCAAATGTTTGCTAAAAAAATTCTCACGTGCCAATACTTGACTAAAAAACAATGGAAGGATATAAACTTAAAATGTTCTTTTTATTCATTCCCAACCCTTTATGATGCATACAAATGACAAGGAAAAGATACTATTATACATATTATCATATTATATTAAACAAAACTAGAGAAAGAAAAATTGTGGACCTTTTCATTTATTTACCATCAATGAGACTTCTGCTGCTGCCTCACTGATAACATAATTTATAACAGGTTGTCCACAATGCCGTTACTATATAAAATAAATTAGAGATACATATATTTAGTTTTATTAAGTTAAGCATTTGGCTTCACGTTCCAGGAGAAGTCGTTGGCGTGCCACGTTTGGCACGCGTGTCAAAGGTTCCCCACCCCTGCTGTAGACGGTCATTCGGGTGACACGGAGACGCTTAGCGATGTCGGACTTGTTATGGCCCGCGGGTTAGAGAACAGAGATCTCGAGTATTTTCACTTCAATCTCGAAACACCTGCTTAGAATAAAAAAAAAGACGTTATAATGTTACTTGTAGGAAATATAGTACTTTAAGTTTGTTTCCCTGAAAGATTTCTATCATACACATAAAACTCATGAAGAATTACAACTCAAGTGTAGCAGAACTATGGTAACACCCGATATTTATATATATATATATATATATATATATATATATATATATATATTCGCGCATGGTATAGCTGCCTTACTTTGCCAAATTAATAAATTATTTGCACTCTGAACCTAGAGATAGACGCTTATTACGCCATAATGAATTGATAATTCTTGCGGGACTACCCGGAAGAGGGTTCGCCACTTGCATTCAAGCTGATCTTTTTTATCCAATTTAATAAATTTTATTAAAGTTACAGATATGCTTTAACTATTAAACAAAAGAAAAAGAATCTTGTTGTATCAAATAAATGTATTGATAATCAACAAGATAAGGCACTGTTTCAAAGGAACAAAAGTGAAAAAGAATTCAGCGAATTTTGTCGCAATTAGGAGAGAAATGATTGTTCCAGAAAAAAAAAAGCGTTTTTCTTCTGTCTCTTGGCGCTAAATCCATTTGATTTCATCATTCTCTCACGTTCATGAAAGATATAGTGTATAGTCACGTTTATCCCTATTTATCGTTTACCCTTTGAATTTCGAATTAATTTCTCTCTGACTCATCAAACTTCTGATTGACCTCGCCAAGAATTTTTTAAAAGCCTGTCTATTTATGAGAACTTTTTTTCAGCTGCGAAGCCTAGTTTTCTAAGGAGTTCTAAGGCATTGCATTGTTGAATCATTACATCAACAGGTATTTATTCGAAATCTGAAAAAAGCATCTTCCCGGAAAAAATTATTTGTATATATATAAACTTTTTGTGTTTCCTACTTACTTGATGTTTTTTGCATACTTCATCGCAGTTTCAAGTGAACACGTATTTTAATGAATGATATCTGACACTTGATTGTAAGTATTTTTGTGTTCTGTAAACGAATTTCACCTCCGTTTGGCTCTATCAGGTAGTGATTCTTCTAAAAAGCTCCTGCGCTATTTTCCAGTTTTTTTTCAAAATTAGGACTAAAAATGAAGTCATGCGTTAAGATTTATTTCCACTTTTCATACATACATGCACTTCAAACTATTGTAAAATTACATTATAACGATAGAAATGACTTTAACGAAAACAAAAATCAGAGATATAAAGCTTGGAATCTGTAAAATTTTCTTTTATAGGACCTTCTACATTATTTTGTTGTTGATGGCATGTCTCTTTTCAAGCACTAGCAATAATCAGCCATCATGTGGCGATCCCAGCGTCCTTGATAACGTTCCCCCTTAATTTAAAATTTGAATTTCTTGGTGGAATCTCTCCTCTTGTTCGTCATTACAGCACCTAAATTACTTGAAATTTGGTCACGATCACTATTCACAAAATGCATTTTTATGCTCATATTGCAACCTAACTCTTTGTAGTCCCTAAAAGTTTTCTTCCAACTTCCTCGTAGTTATGTTCCCTATAATTTCCTAAAAAGCTTTTTAGCAAGTCCACAAATGAGAACCATGCATTCCTTTCGTGTTCATTCATGAGATTAGGAACACTACTGTCATAATTAATGTTCTAATTTTGTGGACGGTCGAAAATTCCAGTTTTGATTTTTTCATAAATTAAACTTGGAAATTTTGGAATAATGTGTTGGAAACACTGGCCATTTGTATCTAAAGCCTCCTACATAATGTTTCATGAGACCTAGTTTAATAAAAAAGGACGAAATATGATTTTATCTTTGCTCACTGAAAGTTGATTAATTACATTTTTTCGTACTGGCGAGATTTGTTTGGAATAATGTTCTCCCTTAGCTCTGCTGTCCCATAAGCAAAGGAAGCAGGGATATTGGGTATACCCTGCTTGTTGCCCGAGCAGAAAATGGATTATTTTTAAGTTAACACATATGATACACTCGAGCTGTCTATATTTGATATATTTGATATTATGCAGCAACACACACTTAAGACTTCTTTTGGAACTGTCTAAAAACAAACGCCTATAGCTTGCATTGTAAGACTGAACCGCCATCTCCTTTAACACACCTAGTATGTCGCAGCAATATACTAAACTATGCTCTGTCCTAAAACATTTAAGAAGTTCTTTTTCTCTTTATCTGTAAAATGAAATGTGAGTTTGAACTAAGCATGTTTTTCTGTTTAAGTCTTGAAGCTAAAATTTTCTCAGCTTTTTTTTGGGTAAATTTAGATCCCTTACAAGAGCATTGAACTCTGTTGGTTAAACCTTTGCTGGCGTCGAATTCAGTGTCTGACTCCTCAGAGTGCATCACAATATTTTCAGAAAAATCTTCAACTAATTCTTAAGAAGGCAGACTCTTAAATTTGGAAATGGGAATTTCATTTCAAAGGTAGCACAGGTCGTATTGCGGTGTAGAAATTTGGGTACTCGATACAATGTTTATTTTTTTTAGTGAAGCCCGAAGTCTTTTCAAAGCAGGTGTAGCACTCCGTCTCAAGGTTAGTAGGCTCTCGCCACACCTATAGATAGTAAAAATTTCTGAAGTTTTTACAAAAGCAAATTTTATCAAACGTTGTTTATGTCCTAAGTTACAATTACACTTAAGTAATTTACAGTACACAAATAACTACTTTACGTAGTTTTATGAAATCATAAACTTACCATCGGAACTCCAAAAGGTATTAAAAGGTGTTTGTGAGTTTAAACCCTTCGTCCAAAGTCGCAGTCTTTAATGCATACAGTGCAGGCTTTATGTGAAATCCATGATTTATCTTGATCCACCAGTTTTATTCCAAAATAAGCTAAGTAATCTCTTTTTCACGAAGTCCGTTATATTTCCTCGTTGATGTGGAAGTGTAAAATTTCCCCATGTGTTGCAAAATGAATCAGGAGAGTTTTTGCATATGAACTTTCTAGTGCTTGAGGAAATATTCCTTGGTTGTTTTGTCAATTTGTAAAGGTATTTCAATTCCTTATTTAAAAATCTGAAATATTAAAACAAACATTAGTTTAAATAGGCACTAATAGATAATTGTAATTATAATGTGCAACTGCAAAAAGACTTAGCAAGTATTGAGAAAATATCCTTTTTATGAATATGATGAAAGGGAAAGGGTGTTGAGAAAAATAAAGACAGGATAAAGTAAAACGAGGTAAATATTCGTTATCAGCGCATCCCAATTACGTATAATTAACTGTCAAATTTAAGTCAATAACAAAAAGTTGAAATTTGTTCCCTAGTTTTATTTATCTCTCTATTACACTGTCTTTCTGTCTGTCTGTCTCTCTCTCTCTCCCTCTCTCTCTCTCTCTCTCTCTCTCTCTCTCTCTCTCTCTCTCTCTCTCTCTCTCTCTCTATAATATATATATATATATATATATATATATATATATATATATATATATATATATATATATATATATATATATATATATATATATATATATATATATATATATATATATATATATATATATAGTCATATGAGTTGCTGCTGACCAGTCGCTCAGGTACATGTGATTTATTTGTTATTATGAAACAACGTTTCGAGCGTATCACCCATCATCTGGTTCTAAAATCATAATAAAAATACAGTAAACTATGATTAAATTATTATTGTCAGTAAACTTATTAGGAATTCATAAAATCTTTGAAAACACGGAAAAGTTGAAATATATTTACAGGGGAGGGGCGTAAAAAAATTTAAAAACTAAATTGATGCAATTTCAGTGGACGAGAAAAAATAAAGTAGTAAAGTAAATTAGGCGAATAAAAATTTATATAAGAATTAAGAAAAAACAAACATTATGGAAATCTCAAATTTTAAGAACTTATTTATATAAAATACTTGAAAAATATGCAAAAGTAAAAGATCCATATGGTAAAAATGACGATCTATAATACAAAAAGTATACAAATAAATAATAAAAGACTATAATAGTTTAAACTAGCAATATTAAAAAATAATCAAGTTAAGACCATGTAGATAAATAAAAAAAACAATAACTAACTCAGGGATTTATTAGACAAGAGTATGAAATATAAAAAGTATTTAAGAGTATTTATCATAAGAAACCCTAATGAAACCGCTCCCCCCCAAAAAACAAAGTAAATTATTAAAATATAATCTTTCTTACGAGTACCGATTAAGTTCAGATGAAATCACGAAGTGAACAAATTATAATGGCCGTGGCTTGAAGAAGGATAAGTTTTTGATTGGTTGGTTGGTAATAAAAGAAAGTTGGTTGGTTGATGACTGAGCTAATTATAATTAAGAAATGAGAAGGAAGACAGCGCTATTTTCAATGTTAAGTGTAGGAGATTTGATCTTTATCAGTAGAGATTCCCAAATTCTTAGACGATATTCGTTATTATTTCGGCAAATTATTTAAAAGATCTCAATAGTACATTCTGTCCTGCATTGTATAATATGATTTCTACTTACAGAAATCTCCTTCCATGGCAAATTTATTCCTTTGCGATGGCGTATTCTCATATGAGACGAAACCCTCTCTTACAATGAGCGAACCGTAATCTCAATATAGGTTTCTTGCAGAAAACAAGGAAAAGTTAAAGTATATACAATGCGGCTACTCATCTCAAGAGGAAGTTTCTCTTTTGAGGAAAGGAAACTGCCTATGGAAAATATGTTGATAAAAGTGATTTGAAGTTAATATCAAAAAGGTATTTTATGAGAAATTTGTAACATTTTCCAATTACTAATTTATTGAAGAGTCCCATTTCAGGTACTACGAATATTTTTTTATCTTTAGGAACATCACATAAGAGTTAAGTTTGGTTAGAAAATTATTGAATAATTTGTCACCCAAAGGTAAGGGGTAACAATTAATTTTAAAATAAGACTTCAGAGTTTTAAATTCATATTGCATTAGGGAATAAGTAGAGAAGAGGTGGAAACCTCTATATATTAGAGATTTTACTGATCTGAGTTTGTATGACAAGTCAAAATGGCTGAAAGAATTGATTCCTAGGCCGATAAAGGTAAGCTTTCCGAATATTGAAGTAGTTAGTTTGTCGTTTTTTTTTATATAATGACGTCTGGGAAAGAAAGTTAATTGTTACTCTCTAATTTAATAGTATATTTAATGTGAGGATTGAACCAGTTTGAAAATTAAAATGTGGTTGGCAGGATCTAAATTATTAAAAATAGAAAAGGAATCGTCTACATACCTCCGGTAAAATATGCGTTGAAAATTTAAAAGGCATTGTTTCATAAAGTTGTTTCCAAGATAAATCTTAAAAATGTTAGCTGTTATTAGTGATCGTATTCCTACTCCGTCTATTTGTTGATGAGCTTTGTTATCAAATAAAATAGCTTAAATTTTGAGGAGAGAATTGTGACTTTCAAAATTTCTCTCGTCAAAAATTAGTTTGAGAATAATATCAATTGTTTCATTAACAGGAATTAAATATATATATATATATATATATATATATATATATATATATATATATATATATATATATATATATAAATGGAAATAGGCCATTTTTTATGCAGGATTCATTGAATTTGAGAGCAACGGCTGCATTGTTTACTTTTGGCTGTGGCTTTCTTATAGCTTTAACTATAGTCTCAACGGATGGCTCTATGCGAGGAAAATTACTCGGAAGAGGCATCACTTTATTTGCCTAGGCATCTTTTGACCTCACAGTAAGTTATCTTCGGGGCAGAACGGTGAACGTGATATTACAGGAAAATATATTGAATATATAAACTTTGCCTTAATTAAAATATTTGCAATAATAAGATTAGGTAATTGAAGTATACATGGTACCTAAGATCGGTATTTTGTGTATTTTACGAAGATTTCATAAATCAACTAAAAGAAAAATATTCACAGGCATTAAAGAGGAGAAAGATCATTCAGAGAATTGATAACTAAGCAAATGCAATAGAAATAAATCAAGATTTGAAGATGATGAAAATTGAAACATTTAATATGACGTTTTGAAACGCTTGTTTTCTATTTCTTTCTCAAAATAAGAAGCACATAATCTTACCTGTTTTTAGAAAAATTATCGTGTTAATTTGTTTAACTCTTGCTCAATTTTCCTTCATATGTCCGTCGTAGTTGAAGGCTGCAAATTTCAAACTTTGTCTGTCCAGGTACACAGTCGAATTTACCATTCCAATTATTTACACTATTGAGCAAATTCTTCAAATGAAAACTCATCCCATACCTTAACACTACCTTCTCTTTGATTCGCAGACATTGTAACACATTTATGTTTTAGCCTGTTACCTGCAGCAGGTATAACAAGGCATCTGCTATCAAATCCACCTAATTAACTTTACTTTACTCACTGAAGTGAAAACAAATTATCAGAAAACCATAGTGGCGAGCAGGAAAAGTTTATAAGGACAATAAAAAATTTGACAACGAAAGATTTTACAACATATTCATATCACCTCGGTTTAGTACTATATAGCATAAACCTTGTTGCTGTCGCCTTTTCAGTCTCCTACAGCCTTTTTGAAGGTATTTGGACTGACATTGGTTTAATCTTCCAAACTTATTTTCATCAAATCAGATAAGTTAGGCGTATGTGTATTTTGGACAATGAGCTTAAATTCTCTCTAGAGATATTTGATGAGACTCAGGTCAACAAATTGTCTTTACCATTTGGAAACGTTGAATCTATCTGTATGAAGCCAAGTCTTAGTTTATTTTTCTAAAGCTAGATACCAAATTTCTTTCAAAAATACCATGCACTTTTCTCCTTTCATTCTTCCTTTGAATGACTCCATTCTTCGAAAAACCGATAAGCAAATACAATACCATACCATGATGGATTCACCAAGAAATTTAACTGTAGAGATAGTATTCTTTGGCGCCTAAGCTGTAGAATCTTTTCTCCAATGCCTGTTGATATAATTTCGACCAAAATATTCTTGTTTCTTTTCATCTGACCAAAGAATTTGTCCCCTAAATTTGGCAAGTTTATTTAAATGTTCATTTTCAACGCTAAGAAATATTAACAGTGAGTTTTCATTATGTATGGGATCTTTCCTGGACTAAGAGAAAAGAGATCATAATGACACAGCGTTGTACCTCTCATATCTTGCTAAATAAATCTTACTCGTTTCTAGATGTTCCTGCAGCTTTGTAAGAGTAGTATCTGGTTTATCAAATACTCTTCTTGTACGTTTTTGAGTGGCGCCTTTAGTTAACAGCCTAGTATGAGCTAAATGTTCAAAAGAATAAAGTGGACTACGAGAAATTCAGTTACTTATTGTGGTCGCCACTGAATTCAAAGTTAAATTAAGCCAGTATTTCCCCAACTTTTTTGTCGTGACCCTAAACACAAATTGATTTTGGCCTGCCGACCCTCAGGAATGAAATAGTATTTCAGTATTATTTTAGTTTTATCCAAATGAATAAAGTTTACTGAATTTTTCTATAAGTTACTACATAATAAATATAAAATAATATTGATTTAAAATAATTGTAGGCCAACCTTCATACTCAAGCAAAGATCTACTTTTCACTGCCAACTATATCACATTTCATGAATGATCCCTTCTGACACTTCAACTACTAATGACTGCTGGAAAATATAATAATTTCTTCACTATTTCTACTTTTATTTTTTATCCAATATATTTGACGGGCATTCAATATATTTTTATATTTCTATGTTGATGAAAGATATTAAAGGCAAATATAGATATTAATGTAATTTGTTGAAACAAAAAGCGAGAAAAGAAAATAAACTTTTGGATGCCAACTTCATCGGACTCTTCAAATAGACTTCATTCAAAAATTTAAAATAGTATGTTAGTGACTACTGTAAATGTTCCTTCATATTATGGACAAGTTTCTCCAGATTTAGTTTATATTGATGGATACAAAACAGCGCTGATCATGTTGAAGATCTAGACGGTTCCTCGTTTTAATCTTGATCGTCACAACACCTGAAAATGAAAATCCTCTTTCAAACAGTTATACGGTAGGAAATGATATAACACAGCTTTTTCATCCTCATGAATCAAAATAGGTTTATTCTTCATTTGTCCTAAAATTCAGAGTAAGGGAGACTTTCAAAAGTTTGCTTCTGCACCTAATTTTCCTGGAGATCTAAAAATCTTTTTGAAATCCTGGGATATCTCCTCCAACATCTGTGACGTTTACAGCCAATACATTCTAGACCCAGCTATGTTACCTTACATCAACTTTTTCTGACAAATATTTGTTCTTTGCCTCCTGAAGCTTCTGGTAATGATCTTGGAAGAAGAATTTAATGTCTTCATGCTCTACTTCTAAGTAATCTTTCAGCATTGCGTAGAGCTCTGGGAAAGCATCTGTTTTCCACTGACAAAATTTGTCTCCAAAGTGTAAATATTTTCTTAAATAGTCTAATCTTTTCACTGATATCTACCGTAGTTTGATTTCGGCCTGGCATTTCTGAGTTCAATTCATTCAAGTGCCTGAAGATGACGCCCAAATATTCTAGCTTTGAAAAAATTAGCCAACCTATGTTTTTCCTGTTAGAGAAAATCTTCTATTTTAGTTCTAAGTTCAATAATCCGTCAAAGAAAGCGGCCTTGAGCCAGCCAACGGACATCAGAGGGGAAATCTAAGTTATAGTAATGTGCTTCCATCCCTTTGCACATAAGTGAAAATAAGTGAATTCAAAGCTCTGACCTTTATAATATTCACAATTTAGATAACATCATTGAGTAAAACATGTAGTTGTGGCTGGAGATGTTGAGAGGTGAAGCTTTGCTAATGTAAGAATCTTTGAATTATTATGACATCAGGATTTTCTCCCTTACACCGAATGACAAAATTTACTCGACTTCCCATCATCGATGGCGATCCATCAGTACACACAACCAAACAGTTCTACCAAGCTATGTTATGTACCTTAAAAAAATGTGCATCAAAGATATATTTTTCTGTGATAGCTGTATACAGAGCATTGTATACCAGAAATTCTTCTAGAATTCTTGATGCCAAGAAAACTTTCTCCAAAGAAAACGCAGAGCCTGAAGGAGGATCAATGCATTTTAGTTTTACCTGTTCCTCCTTATTATTCCAGTAACTTAGTGGCTTTTCTAAAACGTTTGAATGAACTAAACACAAGTGACTTTTCAGTTTTTTTCCTTATTGATTCATTGGCAAGGAGTTGCAGACACTCAACACACTGAGGGCGGAGATTCCCTGATCAATCTCTCAGATATGTAAAACCATATTTCAGAAACTCAGGTTTATACGCTAATTGTTTTTCCTGCTGGGCCATTGTTCCATCTGGATTTCATAACTGAATTGAGTATAATATATATATATATATATATATATATATATATATATATATATATATATATATATATATATATATATATATATACATATATATATATATATTACATTTATTTTCTAAAATCATTTTAGGTTCTAGATTTTATAAAGTTACATAGACGCTCACTAGACCTCTTCAAAATGTTACATGTTATTAACACTTTTAGGCCACATATTTTTTTTGTTCCACTAAAAAAGTTAAAGATTCGTGTCAAAGTTTTATTATTATCGGATATTTCCAAAGCAAACTGAAAAGGAAACAAAAGGTTAGCAAATATGAGAAAAGAAGTTCAATATATTTCCTTTCACACGCAAAGAAGTACAAATATAATGACTTCACTGAGGACTGAAACAAGACAAAAAACATAACCTTGGAAGTTGTGGGGCAATGCCTCCTGTCCTTGGCCACCATCTTCAGAATGAACTCCTTCTGAGCTTCTACTGAGGTGATGGCGGCTTTAAAGGTGATGATCGGGGTAACTCCCCATTCGGCAACATCTTTAACCGACTTCACCTAGTCAATCACCTTCTTAATCTTGAAAAAGAGAGGATGCCCCTCCCAACTGTTTGAGCTCTTAGCCAATAGTGAAGACAGTTCCTCTACTTCTCCTGGGATCGGGAGATCCATCGCCTTTCTCGACCGAGAAATAAAGAAACCTGAAACTGAGACCCAAACAGGAAAATTTTGAGAGCTTAGATTCACTTCGACGTCCATCTCGCTTGATGAAACGCTACTGGTGCCGTCATCATGAAAGTCGTCCAAATATCACCTCCTAGAAAGATGTAGGAGATAATCAAGAGCTCCTTGTAGTTGTCTCTTAGATTGCTTTCTTGTTCGATGGCACTATTGAGCTCGTTCAAAGCAGTCTTCTGCACATCAGACAGCTCGCCTGTCAGGAGAGGAAGGAGGCTTTCCTTCATCCTTTAAAGTCGTCCAAGATTTCTGCTCAAGGAAGTCCGACTGGTCCCAGAACCAGACGAAGATTGGGATGTTAGGCCCGCAAGATGGCCCATAACAGTGTTGGAAAACGTATCCAAGGATCCCTTCCAGGATTTAGTGCATGCACGCAAACCAGAGAAGATTCCTTCCCAGACCATCCTAAATCTCGATGCAGATTACTTCATTGGGACCGGTGTTCGAGGCATTAGTTTCAAATACGATTCTTTGAATGCACGCCTCCAGTCCAACGTTGGATACCGCCTTGAGGACAGCCTCCGCCATGTAATGCCTAGTGCCTTGGGAAACCTTGACTGCCTCAAAGAGGCACTACTTGTCCACAACTGTGAAGTAAATGGAA
Organism: Ceratothoa steindachneri; assembly: GCA_963969495.1. Taxonomy (NCBI): domain Eukaryota; kingdom Metazoa; phylum Arthropoda; class Malacostraca; order Isopoda; family Cymothoidae; genus Ceratothoa; species Ceratothoa steindachneri. The sequence goes on from OZ018318.1 coordinate 228,809,652, forward strand.
AACCTTTAAACGCCTTCAAGTCCCCCAGTGATGTCAAGCATCTGCTTGGCATCCCAGTGAAGTAGCACAGGGCATCTCTCTGGGAGTTCCCTCTTCTCTGCAGTGGTCAGTTCCTTTTTTTTTCTTCTCCTATAGCGGCGGATGCAACTTGTAGAGAGTGGCGTGATCTTGTCGATGTTCAGACCGGTTGCCTTGGCCACCGCTCCTACCATTGCTTTCGCAGACAGATCTGAGCCCTTGAAGCATCCAGTTTGGTGGTCACTTCTTTTGACAGGATCTTGGCAGACTTCTTTCCAGCTCTTCTCTTTGAAAAACTTAGGCACTTGAACTCGCCATCGTTTTTATCCGTTTCCCCGTGAGAGCACGAAGACGATGAGACTACCTGGCCGAAAGGTAAAACACTTAAGGCGCTCTTTTTCTCCATCTCCGCATCTTGTTTCCGCTTCAACTCAGCCTATTCCTTCTCTCGTTTTTTCTCTTGCAGCCTCGCTGACACAGTGCCCAGTCCGTTCATAGAGGAAGTCGATCGATCCTCTCTTTGACTGATGAGGAAGCCCCTGCCATCCTCGTCTTTAATGTTCTGAAGGGCTTAACTGTGTGTCACATCGAACAAGTCATCAAGGTCCCTTTGAAAGATATTATTCATCCTTGCCGTTTCAGAAGCTCCTTTCTTGTGCTTCTGAAGACCCACGTCAGCCTCCACTAACTTGTGCACTTCACCTTGCTGTAACGCAATGTGGAGTTATAGTGACCTGCCTTCTCCCAAATCCTCAGAACTCCATCCACGGTCTCCTTCGCAGCCTCTGCTTTTGTTTTCTTTTCCATACCACGGTGGGAGTATAATTCTCGAATCACTTGCCCCTTTGAGGGAAGACGGCTTCAGGTGATTCTCACCTCCCAGTAACCGAGCAACCTCCCCTGTTTGCGAATAGAAACCATAGCACCTTTGAAAGGAAAAATGGTAATATTGAATTTCTCTGTTCTGTTAGTGATCGCGACAGAAAATGATGACTTTCAGTTCCCCAAAATACAAGTAATGTTCGTGCCAATTTACTACCAAAAGAATAAAAATGTTGGTGAAATAAGGCGATGGGTTCTCAATCTAAGCAGAGACTCGAAATTCCAGGGTATTTATATGACGGCCATTTTTTATGCTCAATCGCTGGAAGACACAGACGTATGGCAGAAGACTTCTGACGCCTAGAGGAATTAGCGTTTGTCGCCCAACACAGCTCTTAATGGCCTCCAACTATGTGGGCGGGAGACTCGGCGAGCTGCCTCCAAAATACGGAGATTAGCGTTTTCACGGTGGGATTAAAGCTTTAAACGCGCTAAACTTAATTATCTGAACGTGCGAGCAGCTGCCGGATATTGCAATTCTTTCTTGCTTTCTCCGCTTCTTTGGACTCACCTTATTACACGTGTAGTTAGATTTTTAGAACACAGTGAGGGAAGAAATTTAAGGGGCAAATTAAGGGGATATTCCTCTTTTACCGCTCTAGTATTTCCTTACAATCACACAACACCTTAACGTTATTATTTGGATTCATCTCATGCTGCTTCTCAAGTTGCCGTATATTTCAGTAATATATATTAATTTATTTTACTACTATTGTTTCATATTTTTTCTAAGCGTGTTTCCTACCTTTCATTGTAGTCAATAGATAGCTGAGATCTGTTTTTATATATATTCCTTGATAATGAACTTAAAAATATAGTTCGAAACTAATTGTATTCTTCTTTTCATTTTTCTGGTGGGTGATTTTTTTGTGAGTGTAGAAAATATGCAGAGGATGGGCGAATAAATTATTTTTACACCAGAAAAATTGTTTATCAATATCCTTAAAAGTATCTAAAAACTTAAAACTCAAACAAATAATGGAGATATTAATAACGTGCACTATTTTGAAATGGACAATCCCAAACTTCAAGTGAAAGACATAAAATTTTAAATTGTTAAAATTTAGGTAGCAAAATTATTCGTAGAAATGTATTCTTCAGAGTCAGTCTTTAGTTCTATAACCACTGTTAGAAATAATTGCCTAGAGAAGTTTTTCATGGTTTTCAATAAGGGTTTTGCATGTTTGTGTTGGTACTTTCGTCCATTTTTTTTGGCATATAATATTCAATTCAGCTATGTTGATGGGATCCCGCAAGAGAATCTGATTTTTAAAATATTTGCCATAAATTTCCACTGTGGTTTAAATCAAGTAAATGGTTACGCGACTACAGCACCCTCACATTATTATTTCACACTTATCCCGAATCAGTTAGGCAGTGTGTTTTGGGTCCTTTATTTTGTTGGATGCACCATTTAACACAAAACTGTACTTGATAAAGACAGCATAGCAAATTTTCTTGCAAAATTCTAAGATATTGAGCGACATTCAATGTGTTCCTATACCATTATAAAAAAACAACTCCATACCATGAGGCTTCCGCCTTCGAATTTGCGGCAGAGGTGGTGTTCTTTGGATCATAAGCATATACATCTTTCCTCCATAAATAATAAACCCAAATTCCGTTCAAACAATTGAAGTTTTTTTTAATCAGAGCATAAGACACAACTCCAAAAATCTCTGGGCTTTTCCAAATGGTTGCGCATAAAATTTAGTAGCGGATGTTTGTATTCTTTTCGAGTTAGGGTGTTGTTCTTGGTGCTCGAGATTTAGATTATTGAAAGGCAGCTCTCCCTGAAGTTTTCATTGAATCTCCTTACGTATCGTCATAGGTTTTGCCTCAAATTTTCTAATATTCTTCTTTGAAGCTTTGGCTAAGATTTTACCTGGACCAGCAGTTCTACAAATTATGTACAAAGCATCAATCATTTTCCAATTCATAATATGAGAACCAATAGTAATCAACAAATAAGTTAGCCTCTTTAATATCTCTCACTAACTCCACCCTTTATTGTAAAGGTTAACAATTTCTTTCATACAATCAATAGAGAGCTTCATTTTCGCCGTAATTGGTGATTTCTTGTTTTTGAGGCGGTCTTTCATACTTTTTTTTCGTATATATACCTCTAATATAATATTATTTCTTGTAGTTATCCTTGATAAGGAACTTAATAAAGTTCGAAAGTACTTGGAAACACCTTTTCATTTTTTTCCTGCGAGACATTTCATTCATATATATTATCTAGTGAGGTGACCTATTGATAGAAAGTGATGGAGGGCAGAATTATGTCATGAACCTCGATTGTTCGTAATCAGTTTAGGGGCAAAAACAATTTCGGATTTCCCAATTTGTTTTCTAATTTCCATCACTTCGTCACGTGCCTAACCAAGGCGTGTGTACTCTTTAAAAGAAGTTTGTACGTGCATCTGGAACGCAATTATCTTAAGTGATTTGAAAGAGATCCAAAAGAGTAGAGAACGTGAAGGGAAGAAGAATATGGCAGATTTATTGTGCCTGAGCTGATAAGGTATCAGAACTACTAACCCGTACATTCCATCAATGTGCAATAGGTTTAATGGATTCAGCTGCAGATAAAGCAAGCAAATCTATTATTTGCATCCAATTTGTATATCTATCAGAGATATTTAACAGCTAAATAAATCCTTTGGTTTCGGATAGAGGCTCTTAATTTAAGCATGCACAACATTTACCCTCGATTCCGACAAAATAAAATGGCTTGCCACGATAACTTTTACGTTGGTTCGTATGCGTTTGCTGAAAAGGAATTGAAGTGCTAGTAGTGCTCTTAAATATTTGCAAATTGCAAGTTCGGTTAAATGCTTAGCTACGCGAAAGAATGTTGCTTTCAAACTTAAGGGCCTCAAATAATGGAAGAGTTCATTTAACTCTTGAAGGAACAACAACTCTCTTCCTACTCAACGAAGAGTAAACAAGAATTTTGAGAACGCTATTTGGCAGGCAGAGGGAAGCTAACTAAGCTCGTGGGTTCCATTTTCATTAATAACAGAGAAATATTTTTCGTCTGCAGTGAGCACAGAGTAATCGATCATTGGATGAATGTAGGACTATTGTTGTGTTTGCTATAAAAGCTGGCTAGAGAAGTGTTGGGATTACGAATAACTCAATTCCTGAGAGTTTTGAGGATATTCGCGGTTCTCATGCTTCTTAAGAAAGTTTCAGCTGAGGCAATATTTCCCCATTTCGACCACTGGATGTGATACAAAAATGAATAATAAAGTCCAGCTGATACGCTACAAGTGGATGTGGGGAAACATTTAACGAGTGGAACGCAAAGGAAATTGCGGTCACTCAGAATGGTGACATTTGAGCGTTGTATTATACAGAAAATAGTTACGCTTTAAAATGCACATTTTTTCATGAGCCGTGGTCAAATTCTTTAAACAAAATGATACTTGATTCCATGTACTATTTTGTAACAACTCGAGCGCAATCTTCCCCGGTCCGCTCTCCTCCGACAAAATACTGACTTGGGTGTCTGGTAGTGGGTGTCTCATTTCAATGACAGAGGAGATTGCTGATTTCCCCCCCTCAAAAGCAACTTCAGCACTTTTTGGATAATTGAGGGGTGTTAACTGTGTTCATGTGTACCCTCTAAATAAAGGCCTAAAGATTCGCTCAGGCGTGAGAAAATACCGTGTGGATTCAACACTGTCAAGTAGCTTTGAGATGCTCTCCTTAAAATTCGTTCCAATAACTTTAATTAGCTTTTGTGTGGAGTTAGCTTGAGCTAGAGGTAAGCAAGAGAGCAAATACATACACTAATTAGGACATTTCTTTTGTGCCTCGGAGAATATACACAAATATATCGTCAATGGAGGCGAAAACAAAAGTTGGTATCAAAAGATGTCGTTAAAAACGATCGAGAGAAGCTTGGGGGATGAAAGTAAAAGAGTGACGATAATCATTTAATTCATCCTGAGAATCGTTCAGAGATTGCTTTCCCTTGAAATCTAAGGTTAGCGATAAGTGTTACAGAAATTCCGTCCATAAGATGAGGTGACCTAGTTCTGCAGCTAAGAATAGCAAAAGAACGGTCAGTCCGGAGAACCTAGGGAGAGAAAAATGTTTCCAAAAAATAAAGGAAATTTCTGGCCAGAGGTCGTCCTTAGCGAAAAAACCATCGGAGTTCACCATCTTGTCAGGACATCAGGGGGCGTTAATATCGAGACGCTAGAACCGGACGAAAATGTAGATGTTTGAATTATGCACAACGCAGATGGTGGATAGAGAGAACGAGGGTGTCCCCTAACGAAGAGCCGCATACAAGCACAAATTCCTTAGCGTACCTGCAAAAGGTAGGAAGGTAACAGCATCTTCTTTTATGGGAAAGCGTTTTCGAGATGTAACAGGTAGCGCAGCCGGATGGCACAGAGGATCAGGACCAAGAAGGAGAAATAGACCTTTAAAGAGCTGAAGTTTCGTCATTTCTTTTTTCTCGATGGATAACCCAGACTGTTTCGATGACTTGCTAATAAAACAAAATATTAGCATGAGAGATAGGTAACTTCTCCTGAACTTGATAGAGTGAAAGACGGTGTTTTGGCGGCTCATGGTTTAAGGCAAGAAGTGATGTCTTGTTGATGCACTTTGATTTTAGGGAAGAGTGTAAAATTGATTTTCATTTCCCGGAGAGTTTTCAAGTGTTGGATGGTGTAGAAGGAGTATGTGAAACTCGAAATATGCCACTTAGGATAGGGATATAGATGTAATGGATGTAGGATCTCCAGTTGAGAGGTAGGAAAAGATAGTCAATGGTTCCATTTAACACTAAATCTTAAGGGTGAAATGCAGCTTGAGCGTCCCTATTTATATTTTGGAGATACCAGCAGTAGCATGACGACCCACTCCCTGAATCACCGAAGGGGAGAGACATAGCAACCTGAGGTGCGAGCGCGGGAACGGAAAGCAGAATGTTAACCACGAAAACAGCTTCTGCCACCCAATTTATGTCCTTAGCCGTCTCGTTGAGTGTGTTTAACCTATCTTTAAGCATTGTGCATTCTTTGATGGATTGAGAGTTGGCAACAATTTTTAACGAAGGCTGCTGGATGTCATGGAGTAGGCTACAAAAATTTTGGCCTCCTAACGCATTGAAAGCTAAGACGCGTTCTGCATTCTGGGGAAAACAAAAAAGCGGTCAAAGTTCCTTGAGAGCATCAGGAAGGTTTTGACCCTGGGCATCCCAAAGCTGACGAAGAAGAGTTATGGGATTGTTATCCATCACCGTGATGTTCTTTGAGAGATTCTTCAACCTTTTATGGTGAGATGGTTCATGATGCTTTAGCACAATGGGTTTTAGTGCCTCATGAGCCCCTGTTCTACTAGAAGTGGCTTTCAAGTCCCGGATGCCTCAATTAGATTACTTGGAAGATAAAAAAGGCCAACTTGAATTTCAATTTTGTAAATAAGACATTTTCTACATCAAAGGTAAGGTCGCAAAGCTGTAGAATCAATTAATCTACAAGACCGCTAGTGAAGAAATGGTACTGCCGAAGCAAAAGCTTTATATTTAACAGACTACTCTTTATACTCATATTAAGGAGGGATAAATACGAGGGAAAATATTTCTGCTCGAGCGAGGTAAAGCTAGAGATCAAGGGCCGTATTTACGAGGAGCTACAATTGACGCGATGCTAAATAATGATATTGAAATATATATATATATATATATATAATTAGGTCAATGTCCACAGCTGCGGCAGTGTTATCTATTTTAACTTGTATATTCTTAATATTTCTTATAGGGTTTTAACGGGGTCTTCGAGGCGAGAAAAAACATCCGCAAACTACATAATTTATTCCTAGATGTTTCAACCATTTTAGTCCATCTTCAGGGAATAAAGAGAAATAGAATTATTCAAAGATTGCTACATTATACATAGTATTTCTACGCGAACATAAGTATCATGATGCAACAAGTAGTTGCATCATGAAGAATAGCTCTCTCCCTCCAACGAGCAAACTCCAGGGCGGTTTAATTGAGGTTAAAGCGTTTGCTCGCTGCCTCAATGTGCACGTCTCGAATTACACCCCAGCTCGGATTTTTTCGAAGTAAGAAATAACTATTTCCGTAGAAAAAAAATTCCGTTTTCTCTTTCCTGCAGTGAAGTTGGATTTATTTCATCATTCTCTCGCGCTCAGGAGAGATATATGCACGCGTATATATATATATTTTTATTTATATATATATATATATATCATTATATTACAAACTGGTGTCAGGCATATTTGGGTTATTTTATTTTTATTTTCATTTATTTTTTTTACTTAAGAACCCGTTAAATTCAATTCCCCCCATTTAATTATTCTAATCGAGTTTGCATAGGTTCACTCAAAGTTATTCAAAGATTGTGGAACTAATTATCGACTTTTTTTTTAACTATGTAATTGTGTGCTTGTGAGTCTATAAGATTCCTTTTTTTGCCCCCGATAGGGATGAAATTTTCTCTTTTGTGTTTCATAGTTTTTTTTTATCTGCATTGCTTTTTTATGGGTGAATCTTAGTAGAATTTGTAAAAAAAATCCTTCCGTAAGTGCTATATTCTGTGTCATGTGTTCCGTGTACGTTCGAGGTGTTAGACGCAAACGTACCCTCAAGGATGTCGTCCTTTGATAGGTTCCACAAACATGATCAAATCTTGGGATTAACATGCAGGGACTTAATAGCCTATATCCAGGATAAAGAAAGTAATCAAAGGGAAGAAATAAGCGAAGGCGAGCAAAGAGAAGCTGCAGAAAGAAAAATAGAACAAAGAATAGCCGAAGAAAGAAGAGACCAAAGAGAAGCATGAGCGACATGAGCGAGAGCTAAGTCGTGATAACGTAGAAACCACTTCAGATAGTTCAAGGAATGGGGCCCTCCAAACCCTTTCGGTTTAGTTAACCGTATTCAACGATGGCGAAGACTTCAGTGCCTACCTCACCCACTTCGAAAGGATTTTCGAAGTGATTTCGTGGACATCGAGGAGAATGGAGTCTTACGCTTAATTTCCCTGTTCAACAGTCATCTTGGGGAAATTCTCATATCTCTTCAAGGCCACCCTTAATTATTCAACTCCAAAGGCCGAATTGCTATCGGCAATCAATATTAATCCCGATTTCTATCGTGCTAAGTATCGCCAGCCAAGAAAATTACCTGGCCACACTTAGCGATGATTTGGCTTCATCCTTCAGACAATCCTACAATTATGGCTAGACACGGCTCGAGTAGGACTCAAATACGAGTATCTGTTCGATTTCATCTTACGTGATCAGTTAATGGCTGCGCTGCCATCCGAGATCCCTGCATTCGTAAAATATAGACGAGCGTCTACATTTAAGGAATGCATTGAAGAGGCGGGTGTACACGCATCGAGCCATAATCTGTATCTGAAAGACATCAAGAAATCGCATCACCCATCTTCCAATAGTTAAAGTAATTTCTCTAAGTCCTTCCATAAAAATTCCCCCCATTTTGTCAAAGTGGCTGGTCCCCCAAACCTAGATGCCCCCCCCCACAAGAACGGAGGGATATTGAGCCCCTCCTAAATAATCCCCCACCATTCAATTAACCCCAGCAGCCCATCGTGTGCTTCACGTGCGGCGTGCCCAGACATGTAAAAATTGACTTTCCCCAAAACTCTCCCCTTTGTTCATCCCCAATCCAACAAGTGCATCAAGTTAACCCTTTTCTCTCTCAACCACCTGCTAACCCAATATCTCCGGCTTCTGCCCCGAGTACCGGTTGCTAAGGACATCACCTCAACATTTTATTTAACGAAAGATCCCTCGGTGGGCTTAAATTTAAAGAACGAACTGCGAACGGGTGCCGGATGTCAACCATTTGGAGAGACCGTGGATGCAGCTGCGTCGAAGTTTCAGAAAAATTGCTTCTCCCAGTAAGTTTCGACCACTATAGGTATGCAGTAGTCCACGACTACTTGGGGTGTGCCAACCGGTTACCCGTGGTTTGCTTCTACCTAGGATTCAAATATTTCACCAGTTGGGTGGAGGCCGTTGCAGCCTCCTTAAGTTATACGCCGTGTTGATAGACTAGTACCGCCAGATCTCCCCTAATCCTGTTATACAAGAATGCAACTCTTGTGCCGTTAGAAACTCCTTATACCTCCCGATTCGCAAGCCTACATAACAAGGAGTTCGCAAGTGAGCAGAAGAAGTGCTCGCCTCCCCAGCCCCTGTGGGAAAAAGACCAGCAGGACAATCAAGTTTCTGATTGTGGCCCAAGGAAGGTTATATTTCTCGTCAAACATGACTTCCTTTAGCGTTCAACTTTGACCGAGAATGGTGCTAAGATTTGCTCCCTTTGCATCACCCGTTCTCGCGTTCCACAGGTTCTTCACCTTGACCATGATAGGTAATTGGCTGGCCATTTCAGCCACAATAAAACTGCCCAAAGAATCGTTCTATGTTTCTGTTGGCCCGGCGCTGCCAAAGAGAATGCAAAATTTTGTTTATCCTTTGATATTTGACAAAAGACGAGGCAAAATGATGGCCTGCAACTACCCCCCTTCAAAGGACGTCAATTATTTCTGAACCCTTTTTTAGAGGGTCTATCGACTTGATTGGCTCAATGCATCCACCGTCGAGTGAAAAACACTTTTATATTCTTACGCACGTGGTCTACGCTACGAGGTTCAGTGATGCAGTTCCCCTAAAAAGGATCGATAGCATTACGTGCGGAGAAGCATTAATAGCTATATTTTATCGAATTGGCATCCCTGAAGAGATATTTTTCTGACCGAGGCAGACAATTTACGTCTCAACTCATGGAATAAGTGGGAAAGCTTCTCTTGATAAATCTTCCTCTCACAAACCCTTTCCACACTGCAAGTAATGGACTCTGAGAAAAATTAAACGTGACTCTGCCGACACCACCTGAAGAATCTGTACCACGCCTAACCTCAAGAGTGGCATGGGTATCTGCCAGTCGCTATCTTTGCGTGCCGTGAGTTTCCTCATAGGACCTTAGGGTTCACCCCTTTCGAAATCCTTTATGGGCGAAACGTCCGAGGCCCTATGGAAATCATCAACGGTTTATTCGTAAATCCCCGCCTCGATTAAGAAACTAAGTCCTGGCATTCGTACGTATTGGACCTGAGAAACCGCTTAGAGCAATGCGATGAGATCGCGTATAAAAGTAAGGATCTTAATTTGGAGAAATACCGTAAAGGCAAAAGATTGACGCCTCCGACCTGGTGATGAGAGCTGGCTCCTCCTCTCCACTGAATCTAATAGGCTCCTTTCACAGTAGAATGGCCCGTTCCCCGTTTTTGAAGCTCGAGGATCCGGGACTACCTCATAGAGACCCCCTCCAGTAATAAGTGATATCACATAAGCGTGTTTAAGCTATACCACCACCGCGCGTGTATTTATAACATAGTCGCACTTGACGAATAGGCGGTGACGGATGCCGATTACCACACCGAGCCTTTCAATCTGATACAGATAGTATGTGTTGAGTCAGATAAGGAGCATCCCCTACATTCACTCTCCTGTTGCAGTGAAGAACAGCCCCGGAACTCGATTTAAACCCCCAATTGAAACTTCCGCAAGAGGCTCAACTGGCTAAGTGATTAGCAGAATTTGAGATGATTTCTGAAAAGCCAGGATGTGCGCGTTATTTCATACATGACATCTCTCTAAAACACAGGAGCCTGTTCGAACTAAACCGTACCCCCTTTCCTTTGCATCTTCGTCTGGCCTTTAATTCAGAAGTTAAAAACGTATTAGAGTTGGGATTAATTTAGAACTCCACCTCTGATTTCAGCTCTCCAATTTTAATTGTAAGGAAGCCCGATCAGAAATTCAGAATGTGTGTAGATTTCCAGAAAATGAATTCCGCGACGGCTTTTGACGCGGAACCAATCCCGCTTATCAACCAGAACCTACACCTGTTTGAAGAGGCCAAATATATCTCAGAAATACATAGACCTATGTAAGGTCTCTTATCAAATTCCCCTGAAGGATAGTGCCGGAAGTACACTGCGTTCCCCATGGAGAAGGGCTTAATGCCATTTAGGCGTCTTCCTTTTGGTTTAGTCAAAGCTTGCACTAACTATAATAGAATGATGCGACGAATCCTGGATGGCTTATGTGACGTGTCGTTTTATTTTGATAATGTGTACGTTGCCACCGATACATGGAAACAACACTTAGTCTCCCTTTGCTCCCTCCTCATGAGGTTTCCAAAACACGGATTAACAATAGGGACTAGTAAATGTTATTTTGCCTATAATTCCATTCGTTATTTAGTTTTTCATATCGGGTAATCCAGATGACCCCCCAGCAAGATAAAGTAAAGGCTTATTGCCAGCATGCCTCATCCGCGTAGAAAGAAACAGCTCTGTTCCTTTATGGAATCCACGTGTTTCTAATGGCAATTTGTCCACAATTTGCCGCCTTAGCCTCTCCACCTAGCTCTCTGTTAAAGAAGTAATCCCCAGATCGCCTTATATGGAACCCCAAGGGATCAGCCCACTTTGACATACTTAAGTATAGGATCACTTCTGCCCCCATTCTAAGACTCCCCAATCCGACCAAGCATTTCGGAATCAGGACTGACGCATGCAAGGAAAGATTAAGATGCGTGTTTTTGCAATACGATGATGATTGCAACCATCCGTTTGCATACACGAGCCGGAAGCTCTCGTCGTGTTAAAAGAACTACGAGACCATAGAACGTGAGCACTCGCGATAGTTTGGTGGTGGAACAAACTTTAAACTGTATTAATTGGGAAAGGCGTTCGTGATACAAACGGATCACCGCCCCTTAGCATATTTAAAAAATAGTAAAAGTCAAAACGGTAGACTCATGTTATGGAGTTTACTGTTGATGTCTGTCTTAGTAGCAACCACATAGAGGAGCTTACTCCTACCTCGTAAGATCGAATCGCCGAGGCTGTGTACTCATAATTGTATATATATTGTTAAGCCTTGTCCCTCTTTATATATATTTTGTTCAATTATTTTTTTATTTTGTAATTAATTGTAATGGTCACGGTGTTTATTTTGTTATTATTTTTTGTATTATTATTACTTATCCTTAACTTTTAATTTCCACAACCTCATATGAATTGATTTATTTTGTTTTCTCAGCTATGTAGGCCCGAAATTAATGATTCCCCTATTAGCTTGTATCCGGTCAGGTAAATTGTTTTCTCCAATCCTTGTCTCTCCCATTTGTGGGGAATGATATTTTTCATTCCCTATGTGTCTGTAAAATTTTATCTTAGAAAGGAGGCGTATGGAAGTATTTAACTTAATACGTCACTACCACACAGAATTTCTTTGGTTAAGACAGACTAGCGCAGCTGTGTTTAATTCGGGGTGCTTTATCACCATCTTACTGCATTTTGATAGTGCTGTCCCGTTCTCAGGTGGCAGCCGTGTGCATCTTCCTGCTCGCTGGTTAGAAGGGGATCTCTCTTATTTCCCATTCCTCTCGTCGATGCCCCAAATTATCAAATTTCATGTTTGCTTAAGCTGCGTCTGATATCCCTTGGCAATCTTGCTTAGTTCCCTTTCGCCTCGTCAATGCCCGAAATTATCAATGTCCATGTTTGCTTAAGCCGCATCCGATATCCCGTTGGGACGCCCTCGCGCGCGCAGCCCTCTGTCGACCATGGATGTGGATCTTTGTGGAAGAATAGGTTCTAAGTCATCTCCCTCCCCCCTGAATTCTCCACTTCGCCGTTGACGGTCTGCCCCAAGGAATACATGCTAGGGCGAAACGCCATTCTCCCCGACAAACTTAGTCGAGATCACGTCACGTTCGTATCGCTGCATTGATCCGCCCTATATACTGTGAAAATTACAACAATGGAACACCCTTAAGTGGGCATCGCAACTTTGCGCTATAGAACATTATCGGGACCCAATGCAATTGAGGAAGTCTGTTGGCGATGAATCTCTCTCCTCGTCTAAATAATTTCGGAGTTCAGAGGTAGATTGTGTATGAAGCCGCTCTCAAGTATGATAGCCGTTAAGGTATTTTTTAGTGGAGAGGAAATCATCTACATTCTCGTCCAAAGAAGAATTAAGTGATTTTCGAGAAGCCAAGGAAGAGCTAGTCCTCAATCAATGTTGTTCGTGGAGATAGTTTTAGACACGCTTCAACCCTTCTCACCACGTGTTTGGATTTTAGGGATGGGAAAAGCCATCCACGAAGCATCCTCCTTTGCCTCTTAAGGATAAGAGACTCCCATCTTTAATTTCCAGAAGTTGGATTGAGCGGCTCGTGAGACGCCCACAAGTTCAAGGTCCAACTTACCTCCCTGGTCATACTTGCCGCACATCAAGATAAAAGGGATTTAACCCCTCGCTACGACACTCTCCTCCCACCTTTAGCGAGTCAAACCTTAAAGATCCCCTTTGCTCTAGAACTTGCATAATTGTAAGATCATTTATTAATGAATTATCCCTCGGTTCAAACTTAAGTAATAGTATCAATCATCTGAGCCGCGAACCGTCAATATTTAATTGCCCTATATTTATATATAAACTTTAGTCCTATTAAAGTAAATTTTTGTAGCCGTGTTTGAATATTTCTTGGCCAAACAACTCTTAGAGCCATCCCCAAGTGGAGACTTAATTTCGGTCGGCCAGTAGGCCAGTAGGCCAGTGTGCTTATAACATCGTACACCTGGTCCTACCACGACCATCCTATTTAAGGTGATGTCTGCAAAACCCCCAGCAGATGGAGAGAACCCGAGCTCATTGCCGTCCAGAGCCTAGAATCTGTCTCCAGTGAAGAGGTCCCCTCGTCCTTGTGATCTTGGCAGATAATGGTTTTCATGTAATCCATCCTGATCAGAGGAAGATTATGGAAACCCGTCAGCAGACAAATCTCAATTTCATGATAACTCCTGCCCGGAGGCGAGGTACTTTAAACCCCCTTCAGAGTCTCTCTGGACGCCTTCGCCTCGAGACCCAATTGACGAAGACCTGGCCATTGGTCTTCCACATGCCCAGTTCATCCTCAACAGGTAACCAGGAGTCCTTTCCTCGTAAATAACACCTCTTCGTTCCCAGTTCTAAGAAGAGATCCCCATTTGGTGTAACGCCAGTAGGCCAGTAGGCCAGTGTGCTTATAACATCGTACACCTGGTCCTACCACGACCATCCTATTTAAGGTGATGTCTGCAAAACCCCCAGCAGATGGAGAGAACCCGAGCTCATTGCCGTCCAGAGCCTAGAATCTGTCTCCAGTGAAGAGGTCCCCTCGTCCTTGTGATCTTGGCAGATAATGGTTTTCATGTAATCCATCCTGATCAGAGGAAGATTATGGAAACCCGTCAGCAGACAAATCTCAATTTCATGATAACTCCTGCCTGGAGGCGAGGTACTTTAAACCCCCTTCAGAGTCTCTCTGGACGCCTTCGCCTCGAGACCCAATTGACGAAGACCTGGCCATTGGTCTTCCACATGCCCAGTTCATCCTCGACAGGTAACCAGGAGTCCTTTCCTCGTAAATAACACCTCTTCGTTCCCAGTTCTAAGAAGAGATCCCCATTTGGTGTAACGCTAAATCTTTCATTCAATTCAACTTATTGGATCACTTATATACTTTACCGGACCTAATTTCCTTCATTTTTGCCTGTCATAATTTTCTTTGGTTGTACTGATATTATTTAGATTTCAATATTGATATGTGCCCTTGTTCTTATTATTTGAATTAAAGTTTATTTTTGTAGAGGTGTTTATCTTTCGAATAACCCTGAAGACGAACCCGGCAAACGTATTCCCTTTTAAAGAGCCAACCTAATAATATCGTACTATAAGTAGAAGGTCGTTACCTTTTTCCCGAAGCATTTATAACCAAGCGCAGGGCCGATATTGGCTGCCTGGCGTACAGTAATGTGTATCTTTAGAGCTATTTTGGTCACAGGCCTAAGTCCATCGAAATATAAATATATATATATATACATATATATAATTGGTGCGTGATGGAACTAGCTTCTCTTCAGTGCATGTTTTGTTAAAGACCAGGTTGTACTTCGACTTTAACTCTTTTTTTTTTGGCGCGTTCTATGTGTCGAATGCATCTTTTTATATGAGGCTGAAGATTAAAAATCAACCGCGGAAGATTGATTTTATATGGTCGTATTTATAATATTTAACTTTTGTACAAAATTTTGGCCGTGACCTTTTGTCTTTCTTCAGGCATCTTCAAACTGAATTCTTGGTCATTGCTGAGGCGACATTGGTGGAAAGTTCTATTCGCGTTACCTCCTTTAGCGCGAGGTCATGGTTTTGTCAGCAGCAAAAAATGAATTTTGTTTGCGTTCTTAGATGTGTTGTAAGGTCGTAGTCAGAGTACGGGTCATTTTTTTTAGCAGAAAAGATGCAATATTTGCTCAGAGCTGGTTCGTTGTGTGTTCAGGCTCGCGCCCATCTCTTTGAAGACAAGCGCCTCCATGAATCTTCAGGCGGCGGAGATCATGTAATTTGTTCCAATATATCTATTCTCGTATCATGTTAACACTAAAATTTAAAACGAAATAAAATTTAAAATTCAATGTAACACAAACGCAAATAAAAGGCCCCATTATATTTATTTTTAGTTTATGAGGGATTAGTATTTTACATCTCAATTTTGTATTAGTGCAGTTCTTGTTCGAGATCCGCGGCTTCTAAATCTCTTTTTACTTTGAAAATTTTTCATGGAAGAACTCTAGCGTCTTGCTAATTCATGTCACTAGTATTGGTAATACAATGAGATATTATTACCGAAAATAGGCTCCACCTTTTTAGGTCGGGTTGTTTTTCTTCTATCCTATTGTTAGTCGCAGGTGACTCTATATCTCACTATGTCGGTCAGTCGGGCTGTTGGTCGGTTGGTTCGTTCCCGTTATGCTTTTTTTTTGTTTTGGTAAAACATTGTAACTATTCTGCTGATTCTAACGAAATTTGAAATCATTGTGTTGGTATACATTCTCTTTCGAATGATAAAATTACTGGTGATGCTGCCAACGAGACCTGCGATGTCCTGGGAGGGGATGGCCAACTGGAGGCCCCTCCTGTGATAGACATGGTCCTTGCGGCAACCCAGCCTCAGACGGTAGGGCTTTACATGGGGGAAATTTCGGGATCGGCGCCAAGCACCGGACCCGAATCCTCCCCTATGCAAGGTCCTCCTAAAACGGCTATGGTTCCCGAGGCAGTACAAGGAGGGGATGGATATCCTCCGACCGATGCCTTTACGACTGCTAGGACGTTCTTCATTTTGGAAAGGACCTGGCTGAGGCAGGTCCATCTGGCCTGGGGGCTACTGCCGGCAGGGGGAAGGAGCGAGTTCTTTCTCTGCCCTCCTCTCCTAAAAAGAAATAAAAAAGGAAAAAGACGAAAAAGACTCGGGGCTCTTCCCAATCCGGGAAAGCTGGGGGGGCGAATGGGTCTGTTGCCACTTTGGCAAGCAACCAATCCAAGATCGGCACATGCGGCCCCTCTACCCCGTCGTGTGCGGCGCCCCTGACTGTGAATAAGAACAAAAGTGCACAGGGTGGAGCATCGATAATATCGGGGCCCCTGATTCAGAGGTTACCTGGCGTTTTTGAGCCCGCTGGCTTCAAACGCTTCCTCGTTATTCCCTCCACTGATGGCACCATTTTGGCCCACCGCAACTTGATCCATCAGAGGAGAGGATTAGCTAGTGCAATTGTTAGAGAGTAGAAGGTGACCTGTTTCTCGGACGGGAGCCTTCTAGCGAGATAAGTGCTCTTCGGACACTTCATGGCACCCCGGTGAGTGTGACGATGCACTATACAAGGAACTTTGTGAAAGGAGTAGTATATGCGAAGGATCTCGTTGACTACTCCATAGAGGACATCATCTTAACGCTGGCGCACCATGGGGCGGTCAAGGTCGAACGTGTGATGAGAAAACAGAGAGGGGCCTCGAGACCCACCCCTACACTCTTCGTCACGTTCGACTGTGACAAGCTCCTTGAGTCGGTGCGTGCCTGTTGGTACCAGGACCGCGTGAAGGCATTCGTGCCACTGCAACGGCGGTGCTATTACCGTCACCGCTTCGGCCATACGAATCGTTCTTGTAGACGTGCAAGTCGGAGTCACCCGAAGTCTGTGTAAATTGCTCCAAGGCCTCACAGGATAAATCTAAATCGTGTGTGGCCAAGTGTGTCAATTGCGAAGAGCCACACCCTACTTCTTCGAACAATTTTGTGCATATTTCCTTGAGGAAGAAATCCTGGCCGTGCAGGCTCAGGATCGACCCTCATTTAGCGAGGCTAAGGACTTGTTCTTGCGCGCCAGGCTCTGCTGCTTGGGGCGTCTTATGCCTCAATAGTTAGAAAGGCACGCTCTGCTCCTGGCCTATCCAGGACAAAGAGCACGGATGTTTCCGCGCCCATTCGGAGCCCTCCTGCGGGCGCTACTCAACCCAGGTGCTTTCCTGGTAAGGCTGGCCGCAAAAATGTTCATACCCAGCCCCGGCTCAAACCAGGGCTCCCCCCTCTTACCCCCAGCTTTACCGTTTCCCGTAAGGCAAAACGGCCATGCGCCTCCACGGAGTCGTTAGACTCACAGGAGGCAACACCCCTAAAGTTGCTCGCCCGGCCATCTTCCGGGGTTCCTAAAGCTGTCCCCCAAATTTAGGACAGCAAGAAAGGAGCTTCGGCTCCTTCACCAACGCCTAGTGGTGAAGCAAGTAGCTCGGAGACGGTGGTTATTCAAAAAAGGGCCCCCCGTCTCCTAAGCCGCAACGCCCACCTCAGGTTTCAAGACATAGGGAGGAAAAGACTCGCATGGCGTTCCCAACCTCTCCCAATAAGTCCTCAAAAGCAAAAGCGCCTTTAGCGCTTTGGTAGGCCAACAGTGCCCGGGCTTCTGCCTCTCGGGAGCGTACGGCCATTCCCGTGAGTGTCTTCTTTTCGAAGAGGGTTCCCGCGTCTCCTCCGAGTTGGGCCTGCAGGACATATTCCTTCAATGGAATTGCCGTGGACTACGGGCCAACTGGGAGGAGCTGCTGAGGCTTGGCTAGTACCGTTCCGCGTTAGCTATCTTTTTGCAGGAGACCATGCTAGGCGCGTCCTCCCTGCATGCCCTCTAGGGGTACAAGGGTCTTGCGACCCCACCACCGCCTGATGACCGGGATGGGGGATGCGCGGTTTAAACCCGGCATGATGTCTCCTTTCTTCCTTTCACTTTAGATAACTCCTTTCAGGCAGTGGCTGTTCAGCTTCACCTGGATAGGAGGTATACTATCATTTATGCGTACATTTCACCGTCGGCTGACTTCAACGTTGGGGACTACCGCCCTGTCGTGGCACTGTTGCCAAGGCTCCTTTGCTTGTTTGGAGAACTGAACAGCAGGTATCCTCTCTGAGGAGATTACTTAATTAATCACAGGGGACAATTCCTTGCCGATCTGATCGTAGAGCTTGAGATAGGTGTTCTAAATGTAAATGAGTTTACCCATCACTGCCCGAGAACCGCTTCATTTTCTTG
Source organism: Ceratothoa steindachneri (assembly GCA_963969495.1). Classification (NCBI taxonomy): domain Eukaryota; kingdom Metazoa; phylum Arthropoda; class Malacostraca; order Isopoda; family Cymothoidae; genus Ceratothoa; species Ceratothoa steindachneri. Next base: position 228,828,056 of record OZ018318.1, read on the forward strand.
AAAGAACATATCCTTGTGCTCATCGGATGCAAAGCCTGATTTTGATTGGGGGTGTTCGATGACCTCTATGGTAGTGATCACTTTCCCATTTAAATATGATTTTCAGGTCAACTGCCGCCTGAGAGCTCACCTTAGTGGTGCTTGGCACTAGCGCGGTGGACTGCATTTCAGGAAATGACTGAATTCTCTATCTAAGTCGAGCAGTTTAGGTCGGTAGATGAGCCGTTGAGTTCTTCTACCATAACCTCATCGCTGCGGGCCTGACTACTATTCCTAGAACGTCTGGCCGTTTTGCACGCTGACCACTCCCAGCATGGTCGCCGAGTGTGAGACGGCCCTCAAACAGAAGCGTTATGCCTGCATGCGCTATAAGCGCCACCCGAACAATTTCACGGTCGCTAAATTTCGTCAGGCTAGGGCTAGGTTCTGGTATATTTCGAAGCACGCCCGCCGCTCATCTTGGCGGGCATACGTGTCTTCACTTGACGGGAAGACCCATCTAGCAGAGGTGTGGGAGTGATTTAAAAGGATTCGGGCTAAGTTCTCGCAGGACCTCCCCTCCCGTTCTCCAGGAGAATGGAACCGCAACCTCGGACTCTGCGTCTATGGCGGAATCCTTCGCGACCGCATTCTTCCGCATTCTCTAGCCTGGATGCTGCTCAACCAGCATTCAATGCATGTTGTAATGTCACGGAAGGCCGCCGCCTGGACTTTAACTCCAGAGGCGGAGAACCTTTTAACGACAGGTTTACTGTGAGTGAGTTGCGCTCCGCTCTTGCTTTTTGCCTGGACATCGCCCATGGTCCGAACAATGTCTCGTACGCAATGCTTCGACACTTGGGTGAGCAAGACATGGAATTTCTGTTAGATTTATTGAACAGGATCTGGGTGGATGGTCTCCTCCCAGATTCCTGGTGAATCGCTACTGTGCTCGCCTTTCGCAAACCGGGGAGAGATCATTCTACTCCGGCCGGTTTCCGCCCACTTTCTCTAACCTCTTGCGTGTGCAAGTTGACAGAAAAATTGTTAAATGTTAGATTAGCCTTTTTCCTGGACAGCGGAGGCCATCTGTCTTCTGCACAGTGCGGCTTCCGCAAATTCCATTCCACGTCGGATGCTCTGCTCCGACTGGATAATGCCGTCTGTAGGACTTCCTTCGTAGACAGCACTGCGTTACGGTGTTTTTCGATCTGGAGAAGGCCTATGATACCGCATGGCCTTACGGTATCATGGAGACTCTCCACACGATGGGGGCGAGGAGACGCCTTCCAATCTTTATATCTGAATTTTTGCGAGCTCTTCGATTCCGCGTACGAGTGGGAGGAGCCCTCTCTGGCATAAAGGAGCAGGAAGAGGATGTCCCTCAGGGAAGTGTCCTCAGTGTCACACTCTTAGCCCTGATCATCAAGGGCATCACCTCGGTGCTGCCGGAAGATGTTCTCGCTTCGCTCTACGTTGACGACCTTTCGATCTTTTTTGGCGCGGCCCAGATGCCAACTCTGGAGCGTCAACTCCACAGGCATTAAACCGCGTCTCTCACTATGCCAAAGCGCACAGGTTTTGGTTCTCTTTCGCCAAGACTAAGGTGGTGAACTTCTGCCGCCATCCACGGCTCCACCCAGAACCAGATTTGTTTCTTACTGGGGTGCGCCTGGATGTGGTTGAGTCGCACTGTTTCCTTGGTCTTGTATTCGATCGACGCCTCACCAGAGACGCTCATATTTGCAGCCTTAGGGTCTCTTGTACCCGCACCATAGATATTCTCGGTTATATGACCTTCAGCGCTTGTGGCTCTGATAGGGCTACTGCTTTACTTTTTTATCGATCCTTTGTTCGTTCGAAGCTTGACTACGGATGCGAGTTTTATGCATCCGTAGCCGAGCGTTTATTGCGGAAGGTGGATTCGACCCACGACACAGGCATTCGCCTAGCGACCGGTGCCTTCGCACTTCACCCATTGAGAGCCTGTTGGTCGATGTTGGGAGATGCCACTTGCTCTACGCCGCGTTCAGTGCATCACTCGCCTGTACGCACGAGCCCAGCGCCTCCCTCAGTCGCCAACAGCTCTCAATGCATCCACAGCTGATCTCGACGGTGCCTATGCCACCGAGAGAAGACAGTCATACCCTAAGCACTTTGGGTTTAGCGCCAGTAAACTCCTTCTAGAGCTAGGAATAGCTTTCGGGCCGGTGGCACCCCTTGTTCTACACAGGACGCCACTCTGGAGGGTACCACATTTGGCTATTTGTCACCACGGCTCTGCTCCCAAAGCTTGTAGGGCGCCGGGAGTATTGGGTTCGACCTTTTTGGAACACACCTCGTGTCCCGCTGGAACCGTGCCAGTATATACAGATGGCTCTAAGCTCCTGAGTGGGTCGGCTTCCACGCCGTTGCCCCTCTGTTTAAAGTCAGCACGGCTCTGCCAGGCGCTGCGTCTGTCTCACGGTCGAGCTTGTGGCAATACACCAGTCGGTAAGGGAGATTAAGCGACGTGTCCGGTCCGGAGACCAGATTGTGATCCATAGTGACTCACAAAGCGCCTTGAGTGCTGTCGGGGCATTGAAATCTCCGCATCCCCTGTTTTGCGATATCCGTGACGCCATGGTTTTGGCGAGCCGGGCAGATGTCGAGATTATCTTCTAATGGGTTCCTAGACATGTAGCAATTGCGGGGAATGAACGCACCAATGATGGCGCCAAAGAGTCCGCGAGGACTCTTTTACCGGACCAGCGTTTCACTCTTCCTCACACCGACTACATGGCAGGAATACGGGCAGCTCTTCGGACTGCCTGGCAAAGAAGATGGGAGACAGTCGAAGACAACTTGAAGTTGCGTGCCATTGTGCCGCGACTGTTCCCATGGACCTATCCCCCAATGCCACGACGGCTTTAGGTCGCTTTGTGTCGTCTCCGAATCGGGCACACTTGTGTGACGCATCGGTATCTGATGGTGCGCTCGCCAGCGCCCTATTGTGACGACTGCTTCGTCACCCAGACTGTTCGGCACATTCTTGTCAAATGTCCCAGTCTGGGTGATCTTCGCGCACGATACCTGTCCCGGTTTCCTGGATGGGCGGTGTCGCTACCGCCTCTCCCTTGTACTCCGTACGAGTTCGTGCACATTGACTTGTGGACTTATTAAATTTTGGGAAAGGCCGGGCTTCTTCCCTTTATTTGAGTACGTTTTATTTTGTGTTACTGTTTTCCTTGTAGGTTGCACGCTCCTGCGCCGCGGTGAAGGGGACCTCCCCCCCTTTCCCCCTTCAGGAGATTGCTTCTTAATTGTTACGTTTTTCCCATTTTTATCATTGTTATGTTTTTATATTCTTATTTTAAAGTAGCCTAGTGCTCGGCTCTCGGGATTCCGGCGACTAATGCCCAAGTGGGCAGTCACCAGATGGGCTCCTAAAAAAAAGAAAAAGAAAAAAGTCCCACTACTACATACCTGAAACCACGATAATGTAGGTATTTTAGTGAGAGATCACCATTTCGTGGCAAACGAAGTGTCGCGCAACAACCTTTGAGGATGTACTCGCAACTGGCACATATATTTTCCGTGTTATGTTGTATTTCATCACTTTATAGCGCACAAAATAAACAGCTAAATATTCGCTCAAAATACTGACTTCAATTGCTATGCATCATTTGGGCATCATAGCTTCTGTGTGTATAGCCTCTCCCACATTTTACATTGGCCTGCGTTTCCAAAAATTTTTAAAGGTCTTAGGTTTTCCAACTAATTTAGAATAATTTTGGCATGCTGAATTAATGAATATATGTAATTAATATTCTTTGGTCAGGTCTGGTTTGTAACATATTCTCGATTTATATTAGAACGTATATTCTAAAATAGCGCTCTCATCCAACCGTTTATTACTTCTGTTTTGTTACATCTAATGATGAGTAACCATACATAACCTAATTTATTCATCTTTTCAAGAATAGATTTGCATTACAATGGATCGTACGTGGAAAAATAATCCGAATATGTTTGTTAGATCTGCGGACATGTAGCTATTCCTGACCGTCACGCAAAATCATATATTTTTTAAACAGGCATATCTAGCTTGCTTTGTAATAAAACTAGAAGAACTGGATAACATATTTGCTTCCCATATTTGTTGTAAAACATGAGTGGAAAATTTACGGGACTGGAGTAAAAAAAGAAGAGTATGCCATTTGGTCTTCCAATGGTGTAGAGGAAAGGCAGAAATCAGTTCACAGACTGCTACTTCTGCATGACCTATTTCAACGAGATCAATCGGCAAATAAGCACCATGTTCAATACCCCAATGTTTATTCTCCTATAAAAAAGTCCCACATGGCTCTGACCTACCTGTTCGTGAGCCTGATTTTACCATGGGTTCTAGCTCTGATTACGAGGCTAATGTTAACACCGATACAGCCGAGTTTGATGCATCCAAGCTAGAAGAGGTCAACATTTTGATGCCATTTACGCATGCAGAATAAAACGAAGTGACACGAGACTTAGAGAAATGTGTAATGGCACCAGGGACAACTTTCTATTGGTATTCGGACCGCGAGAAAAAATAAGTAAATTTGTTACGTTGAATTAAGCTTCTTTACTGGTCTACTGTAACAACATTGCTGATCTGCTCAACTTAATGGGGCTAAAGTATGATACTATGGAATGGGACAGTCTCACTTACGATCTGGATTATATCAGACAAGATGGTCGTTGAGACAAGTATTATAACATGGTACACACAACGTTCTGTCCCGCCCTCTGGTTGAACCAAGCTAAGTATTGCTTCCCTCCCTACACATCATACTTGGTTTGCTGAAGAAATTTATCAAGGCAATGGACAGGCAAGGTATAGGATTTGATTTCCTTCGTCAGAAGTTTCCAATAGTAGGCATGGAAAAACTGAAGACAGGTGTATTTGATGGTCATCAAAAGAGAGAGTTCATTAAGGACACCTGTTTTAATGAAACACTGAATCCTGCTGAACTGGTTGTCCTTTTAGTCAGTCGTTTCAAACTTCATGGAAACCAGTATGAGAAAGCGTTTGATGAGTTAATGGATAATTTCCGCAAACTTGGTGCACGCATGTCAGTTAAAATGCACTTCCTTCGGTCCCAACTCGACTATTTTCCTGAGAATAGTAGAAACTTCAGTGAAGAACAGGTTGAACGTTTTTACCAAGATATCCGTGTGATGCAAGAACGCTACAAGGGCGTTGGGATTTCACCTTTCTAGGTGACTACTGCTAGTGCCTGTAAAAAGATTTGATCTGTGATAGGCTAATCGGAATTCCCTGAAGGAACCATTTATTTATGAGTAGCTTTTTATGTTATACTCTTCTTGCTATCAATTAAAAAGTTCTGTAATCATTCTGTCTATAAATCAGTTCACAATCTGCTGTTTTGTTTACATTCGACTACAAATAGATGGAATAGAGGAAACTTTGCCATGTGCTTATATACATGGACATGGCAGATGGGGGTTGGGGTAGTACAATTGTATAGCGATTATTATATAAAGGAACAAGAAAAAACAACATTCATCGACGATAGCCATAGTTAATACCGTGACCTTTAAATATAGGACAGTTTGCCTCAGATCAATAGTGACCTAGAGTTATACACATATAAAAAGCGATACAAAGCAAAGAAATTAAAATGCACAAAACACAAAAATGGTACGTGTTCCTATAACTTAATAAAATATTATCAGAGTATATATACAACAAGCAAACACACACACACACACAAAAATAAATCCTAAATTCAAGGTAATTGCCTCAAGGTTAATTTGGAAGATACTCCAGAGGATTCTGACTCAAACTGACTGCTATACAATTATCAGCGCCTTTTACACACTAAATTCTAAATTGAAAGTCTTGGAGGAACAGATTCCAACGGATAAGACGTCAATTATTATTCTGTACATTATGTCGTAGGTAAGATAGTGGTTTATAATTCGTCTCTATAAAAAATTCCTTACCTACCAAGAACATTTTTAAAGTTTCGATTCCCCAAATTATCACCAGGCCTCTCGCTTAATCACCTTGTAATTCTTTACGCGTGGGAGTAAATTTTGACGAGCATACGCTATGTGGAATTTCTTCACCGTCCCCGAAGTAAATTAAGACGCAGCATAATCCGTTATTGGTATCGTCTGTTCAAATTTTAAACTGTTTATTGGGATCGGGTAAATGAAGGATGGGTGCAGATGCTAATTTTCGCTTTAGTTCGGTAAAACTTGCGATTGACAGCGGAGTACAAACGAGGCCCTCTGGGGCCTTCTTCTTCAATATTTCGCACAAGGGCGCAAAGAGGCAGGCGAAATATCGGATGAACCGTCGATAAAAGGACGCAGAGCCCATGAAAGATATCATTTGTTTCTTCATCTTTGGTATTGGCATTTACACAATTGCTTAAATTTTGTCTCTCTCGGGGGGCTAATCAATCGTTCCCGATATGGAGACAGATAATCTATAGTGTTAAAGGTGAAGTGGCACTTGCTGGCACCGATTGTGAGATTGTGCTCCCTGAGTCTACGAAATATTACTTGAAGGGCAGTAAGATGTTGATCCCATTCTTGGGTAGCTACATAGATGTTATCGAAAAAGAATGTTATATTAAGTAACCCGTCTAATATTTCTCTCATCATTCGATTATACTTGCTACAAGCCGTAACAAAACCAAAGGAGGACAGAAAAAATTGCATCTACCCTTTGTCTGTTGGAAAAGCTGTGTACTTTTTGACCTCTTCTATTAAAGGGATTTGGTAGTAGGCCTTGCACAAATCCAGTTACGTGATGTATTTGGCCTTTTTGAACAAATTCAGATTTTGGTCAATGATATAGATGGGCTCGCCATCGAAAACAGTGACTGAATTTAATTTTCTGAAGTCGATGCACATACGGTAGGATCCGTCTTACTTCTTGACCATGAGAACAGGGAAACAATAGTTCGATTCTGAGGGTTCTATTGTTTTGAACTTTAATTATTTATTGACCTCAATATTGAAGGATTCTCTTAGAATAGATGGGCAGTGGATACTGCTTGGATACGATGGTTTTCTGTGTGGTTAGTTTAATGTTGTCCTCAAAATGATCAGCACAACCAGGAGTTTCAGACTGTCGAAACTTGAATTGATGGAAAGCTTCTCATTCGGCGTCCTGCTCAATTCTCTTCTTTATTCTTTACTCTTCTTTCGTCTGTTTCTGTTCTCTCCTCCTCTTGTATGTACGAAAATAACTAACCTTGAGACATAAAGATATCAAAAGAAGACATGCTGTCAAATTTACCAACTCTTACGCGAGAAAACAAAACACCACAAAAAGAGAAAAACGTAACGGGGTTTTAGATCCCGATTTAACTATAATTCACACGAATTAGTTAAATTTACAGCAGGAGTGCCGGTGGGTTTCGATTGACCAAAGATAAAATCGCAACAGACAAAAAGAAACACGAAAATACCAAGGCAATTGTTTTGCACGAAGCGAAATTTATTCCCTAAGCTCACTCGCAATAAATCTCGTCAGTGAGCTTGAATCGAGAGTCTGGTGTCTACCCGTTAGGTATGCCAAATTACACAAAGCAAATAAAACAGCAATACAATTCCTAATGTACTTTTCAATTTTGGCAGACGAATATGTGGCTTAAAAGGAAAAAAATTCCGCTGGGGAATACAGGTGATGCACAGTCACAAAATATCCCCAAATTTAAATTCACAAAACAATGAAAAATGGGTAAACATTGAATTCGTTGGCAAGCAGTCCAAGTGCGAAAGTTAAAAGTTTAATATATGAGAAAAATAGAATTGTTCTCCACATTTTCTAAAACAGAACCTTACCTTGAAGAACCTGACACTAGTTTGATTATATATATATATATATATATATATATATATATATATATATATATATATATATATATATATATATATATATATATTCTATCTCTTAGCTCAAGGTCAGATCCTTGACCTTCGCCCGCCTTAGTCGAGCGAAGGTCGATGGTGAGAATTTAAAACCCCGAAGTGCGTGGATATTAATAAATTAAGTAAGAGGGCGGTTGGCCAAATTAGTATAATTTCTTAGAAGTTCTGGGCATAGAAACTATTTAAACCAAAATAAGTTTTACTATTATCCAGACAAATTACAAATAATAGAATGGATACGCAAAGTTACAATTTCAAGGTCAGATGAACTCGGGGAGGTGAAAGGGATATTCGTGAGGTGGCTGGGAGCGCAAAAATACCTACAAACAATTCAAAGAACACTGGAAACTTGAATTTTCAATTGAGTCATTCAGGAAGCCTACATTTAGTGGTATGCTTTGGGAAGTTGTCGCGGAGAGAGAGATTGCAAAATGAGAATCGCAACCGCCACGTTTAACCTCGAGGGACTATTACGTGGCGGCAACAGAGCCGATATCAGAATAAAAGTTGTCGCTCGACTATCGTTAATCTGAAGAGAGTTCTTGCCTTCGGTCTCGAGGAGTGCCTGAATCGAATCGAGAGTTTACCCGTCGCATTCAAGGAGATTGCTGATACTTGTTTCTTGAGGCCTGCATCGGATATTTTATACGGGCTTGCTGGAAGTGATTTGCCCGTAGCCTTGGAAGGGGTTTCCACTTCATCAGACGCGGCGCTGAAAGAGGTGAACCTTAGCTTCCGCCACTACACTCGGTCCGTCCATCGTTCTTGTTATCGCCGGAAGTGGGTTGGTTTTCTCATGGCACTTGTTCGAAGATTTCTTTCCACGTGGCGCTCTTCGCTCTCTTTGTAACACTATTATTGCAGTTTAATATATATATATATATATATATATATATATATATATATATATATATATATCCCGACCTGCATGTATCCTATAATATAACAAGTTATTTATTTGTTACTAGTTAGAACAAATATAAATGTGTGAGAATAATTACGACATAAAGTTGAATTTGCAAAATATTTTCTTCGTTACTATTTAGAAACATACGAGTATGTATGACAAAATCAAAAGAGGTAAAATGTTCTTATAGCATTCTAAGTATCTGTTATATTTGTATGTAGAATTTACATAATGGAAACATTAGCTTCTACTTCAAACACCATGTCGATTATTAAATTTACATGCTTTATTTATGAATCTTCTTTTAACAACAAAATTTACGTTCGAAATAGCGATAATGGCAATAAAATCTGCCTCTCTTGTTTACTCAATGAAGCGTTTGAAGAAAAAAAATATATAGCGATGGATGGAACGAGGCGCGTGATTAGAAGAATTTAAACTAAATTTAAATCCTAGAAACTGAAACTAATATATTTACAGCGAACATAAGAAACGTACCATGATATTTTGCTTGATATGATAGAAGTAAGTGCAGGAATAATATAAGACATCACGTTAGCCAGAGGGAATTCAGTTTAGTCGTAAATCTAAATTCATGATTGTTCATAAGAGAGTTAAATAGAAAATTAAAGTCTTAGTAGAATGTTCAACATCACCTTAGATCAGTTGTAGGCGGGGCATTGTAAGGTGGAGTGTCGTAATCCTTTCGAAAATTGGGTCGCTCATCAAATTGAAACAGAAATGATACTGATCGGAGAATCTTTTGTTACAAATTAAGATAACGCATTTAAAACACGGAATCCTCAAAAGTGAATTTGGATCCACCAATCTGCTTGGATGACAAAGAGAAAATGCTATAGAGTCAATCGATAACATTCAACTTTGATACAATGTCTAAAGGTACTGTTCATAATTATCTCTAACTAATAGCATCTTCGAAGGTAAAGCAAATAATGTAACAATAATTGGATTTTTCTACAGATTAAATGAAAATTCAAGAATCTAATCCAACGTTATTTGCATAAACGCGTACCTCAAACAGCGAATTCAGGCAATGTAGTAAATCTTCCCCCGTTATAGATTAGATGGCTCGTGCGTCATGAGGTTTGTGAGATACAAACTCTTGGAGTTTAATGTAAACTAAAAAGGGAAAGTAGCTCCCAACCAGCTTCTAAATTGGATGTCACTCAGAAGCATGAAATAGCTGCTGTAACCAGAAAATAGGTTTGGACATCGAGAAAGGAACTTATCTCTTTGGTTACAAAATAAATTGCCTTAGCGCAAATGCGCGCATTATGTGAAACAAATTCCGTGAATTTAAAGCTTTAGTCAGTGTGGAGGATTCCCACGTGGAATTTCTTTTCCAGCACGGAAGTTCCATGCGCTGGAGAAGGTTCTGTTAGGCTTAAATTTGTAAGCCTAACTCTCCCCTTCCACAAGCGGTAGCCTCAAACCACGTCCACCACGGTCCACCTTTACACGGGTTAGAATCTCATCGGCAAGAAGATTCGAGGCCATTCGAGAGTAGAGCTGTTTCCCACTCACCCCCCGCGGCGAGAGCTTCGGACATATATAATGATCGTCCTTCATTAGACAGAGACAAAGTTGAGAAGTCTCGCCCTGATCCAAGAAGATTCCCCTAGTTCCAAGTTAGGTGCTAATAACAAAACAAAGTGACGGCTGAACTATTTGTGTATTGGAATTAGCTCCGGCCAGTGAGGTAATTCAATTTAACGATCGCAACCGAGCGATTTTTTCGACTTCACTCATCAGCTGTTGTCGAAGCCCTCCTCGTTCGCCCCTCGTTTTCGGGTGGCCGAAATAGTCTCCCCTAGACCGTACGTTACCACCACCTCCTTTTTGGAGAACCGTCATCCCTTTAAGTTCCCGCTCAGAATCTCTGAGTGCCCTCGCCTTACCAGCAGAAGACATCCGTTAAGCCTTTCCCCGAGGTCTCAACCGGAATCCTCCGTAAGCCAACCCCTCTCCCCTTTCAGTAACCAATTTGAGTTAATTACCCCCAATTTGAATAGCCTTCTCCTGTAATACATTAAATTTTAACTTCATAGTCTGATGCATAACTACAATTCCCCCCTCGTTTACCGATGTAATTTTGCCCATTAATTCTCTGATGTAATTTTGCCTAGTAATTCTTTGATGTAATTTTCCCCATCAATTCTCTCATTTTTATGTAAATAAAATTATATTTTTGTATATGCCTCTTTAAATAACCTTGAGCTTTGCCATTGCCCATATTTTACCTGACCTCGTTGCACTCTTATCTCGCTATTCCGCCCGTCGAAACTCGTGGTGTTTCGTCCCTTTGTTGGTTCGCCTTTAAGTTATTGGTCCCTCCCCCATAGATATAATATGGTATTGATGTAATGTAATATCATACCACGACAGTCCGTATAAAAAACCTCGAGTAGGGACTGTTTTGAGTAATTTACTAATAGATGATTACAAAATGTGCAATAAAGTCCGAATGCGAGAAAGAGAGAGAGGGATATTCTTTACTGGAATGAAAAACAATACTCAATCATAGCAGATTTAGGGAAGGACGATAGCCTAGCCTAGCCACTGTTAAAAGAATTGAATTCTGAATAATACAAGTTTGGTCGACTTTAAATAGCTATCAAATTAACACGAAACATGATAATGATATGAACAAATGTGGAATCAAGACGAATTCTAAAGAATAACTTTACATTATCTAGTACGATGTAGTGTTCCTGGGAGACCTATTGAAATATAGCTGGGGATTCAATTTCAGCTACACACCTCCTAAAGCATCAGGAATTACATATTTTATTTCAACTTGATTCTCTCTTGCAAGTGATAAATATACCTAACAGAATCACCATACGCGCTATCCTTGACTGAAACCAACAAATAAAAATCCTAAGCTGTCAGTTCCGGAGGGCGTTGAAGCCATGGATTCCATCTAGGGTTTTTTATCCATCTCTGTTGAAAATTTCCTTAATGAATTCTCGAAGATATTTGTAATTGTGAAGTACTCACGTCATAAAAGAGTCATCGGTTAGTGTAAAATTTTTCATCATAGTGAGATAGTTATGTGACGTCACAGTGAGTTTGTGAGTTAAAGTGGGCCAAAAAGTGTGATGACGAGTGGGCCAATAACTAGATCTCATGCTAGAGCACAATTGTTAGAAGTCAACAGATACTCAAATAAAGAAAATTCCTACTAGAGTCCACTACACATTTACTTTCTGGTTATTACATTCATGTTATCATCGGTATGTGCACATTTGTTAGCTCATATCCATAAATTATGCGGATGTAAATGTCCTAAAAATGAAAATTACACTCCTCACAAAGCACTGTACGATCTAAAAATGTTGATCATAGTCAATCCCCTGAATAATCTTGGCAGCTGATTACTACATTACGCGGATATCAGCTAATTTTCATCTAAAATTAAAATGTGAAAGATATATACTCGTATATAATATATCATACTATGGTTAACTGAGGTCTTAGGAAAGCGAAGGAAAGTTTTGAAAGAGATCTAGCACTAAATATATTTACATAAACAGTAAAAAGCCTATAAAGGAGTCAGTAGGATCCTGTAGGAGTGTAGAGTAACTTATCCCGATAACCCAAAGTACCTTTTTGAGATTTTAAATTCGCATTCATTAAGTATTCGAATTGTGTCTGATCAGAGTGTCACACAAGAGAAACAATAATTTGGGGAAACAACATATTCTTCTCCGACTCGAGAGGGAATGAGGGGGAAGTTGTCACACATATAAAGAAGCTGAAGTGATCGTAGTAATCCTGGCTTAACTATGTGTACCAAAGGAGTTTAAAAACAAATTAGTAAATCAGCTGCATACAAATTTTAAGGGCCCTATTTATGAATAGGCAGTTACACTAAACTGTTTAGTATTTTTATAAGAGACGAAAATCTTAAATATAATAATTAATATTTGGTTTCATTGTCATTTTCATTAATCTATATATTCTAATCATTAATTTAAGAATAAACTATTCATTAATTTTTTCTAGATAATAATAATTTGCTTGGATAAACTTTGATATTAACCGGTGCGATACATATTTCACTAAAATAAAAATATCACATGACTTAGCACCCGTGCATCAAAAGGGAGTACAGTTCTTTCAAAGGGTCAGCTGCTATACCGTATCAAAAAGACTTCAAAGCACATTTCAAGAGGTTGCTTTCAGTAAATTTCCTTCCCAAAATACAAACAAGAGGAATAAAGCTATTCTATACGTCAACGATTTTCTCTGGAATCAAAAATTATCCTAATTCCCTGGATTCTATTAATCCTATCCTCAAGGTAAGCAAGCCATCGATTATCATTCTCTTTACTCATTTTATGTTCAACTCTTTAAAAGCTCTTATATAAAATAACAAATTAGTATATCGTACAAATTCCAAACTAATGCAAAGAACATTATTCTGACGTATAATCCTTACATAATCAGTAAAAAACCTATCGTGAAAAATCTTGATTTTAATTTATCTTAGTCAAGGTGGTTTTTATTTTTTTCAATTTTTGTAAGTTACGAATATTGTTTTCAAAATATAAAAAAAAATTATATTTTTTACCCTGCGCATCCATATTATTTTCTTTATGCAAATGCCACTATTCATTGGATTTGCTTGGCAAGGAGAGCAGGTATAGCAATACCCTCTGGTATTCGTATAAAACATAACATGTATCAATATCCTATTAAATAAATTTAAATATTACTATTACCTAATGGCATTGTAACATAATGTACCTTGTGCATACTTTCTGTTTTAAATTCAATGTAAAAATATCCATTTATTTTCACATTTAATTTCTACAATTTCTAATAAATATCAAATCAGTTATGTATAAATTATCAATCATTTTAAATAATTTTATTTTTATGTATCAATCAAAAATCTCCTTTTTTTTTAGATGTAGTTTCAATAGATCTTTTGTAATAAATAATTGTCATCGAAACTTGTGACTAAGATACATTTTTTGGCAACACTTCCTTTAGTCAATAACACAAACTAACATGCTTGCAGTTGACTCGGATTGAAAAGAAAAATTCACACTCGTGCTTCGTCCTTCCTGTCGAAAAGGTCAGTAAATATTCCTTCTCCATGTAATCATTTAATTCCGAACAAATCATACTTAGTCTAATTCCTCGTCCCCTCATTGCACATTCCCATACACACTAGTTGCTACCTTGTTGCCTAGTTACCCTTTTACCGATATTTATCTTGCTATCTACTTTTACCAATTTATACCTGTTTATACATCGTTGTCCCTACTTTACACCAAGCTTAATCATGAAGAAAATTTAGTTCTAATCTCATGTTCATTTTTGTATAATTAAACTCAAATTCAATCATTATATTTCAACTATGTATTCCATCCATTCGCTTAACGATTTCGCGGTCAGCCATTACGCCTATATTCGCACCAGCCCATCTACTCGAACCTTATTTACGATTCATCCTTTAATAATTCTATCTCTTCAAAAACTTAGAGATATAGATTTGTTTTGGAGTATCTATCTAGGTTCATACTACGATGACCTTATATCTATAAATTGATGCCCAGAATTTGTTTAATTATCACCCGTACGTTGATTCATTTATAATTATAAAATCAAATATAAACTTTCAACCCAGTCTCATGGTTTGATATTTTTCAAGGGCGCCAGCCAGCTGAGTCATTTATACACGTATTTATTTTGCCGAGCGGTGACTCTCGGCAGGTGTATTAGTTTCTAATCCTCAGTTTCCAATTACATCATTAATTTAATTAATAATATCCTTATTAAATTAAATTTATTATATCTATATGAATACAACGAGTAAATAATATTTCTTTTTTCGATGTTTCTTATTTTACGTTCATTCGCGTGACTGAATTCCCCCCCTCCACACACATTAATCATATACATCCTTCTACACATGTACACAAACTCCGTAGTGACTAGCATGGAACATCAGATGACCTCAGTCAACGGCCAAATTGAGCAAATTAGCGAAGCTCCTGCCCCAAATCGCCAACTCACCAGAGGCAGGCCCACGCCTACATCTCTCTCTCTCTTGTAGGATCCTGCAAACCGTATCGCATGGATAAAGGCGTCAGCCCTCATCCTTAAGCCTCAGGATGCGACGGAAGAAGAGTAGATAGTGGCTGTCTTTCAGCTCCTCCACATGAGTATTTTTAAAGAATTTAAAAATCAATTAATAGATGGAGGGCAGGCGGTCTTTTGGGAACGTTTCAGGGGTGCATTTTATGCCAAGTTCGGCAGGTCCTAGGTTTACAACCTGGGAGAGCTCCTATCCATTCAGGATATGGGGGATAGGAGACCTTTGGAATCTCTAAAACATTTAAAGGCTCTTATCATGATGAAAGGTGCACACATCGAGCCTCTTAACTCCTTTCTCAGTGAGATCTTCATGAGGGGAGTCCCAGACACTATCAGGCCTTTAATTATTAACGAGGGGGATTTATCCATCGAACAGCTCTTATCGGCTGCTGACAAGTTATATAACAACCCTTATGTTCAATGGGTCAGCAGCAGCCCATCTAATAACATTCACCCATCTAATAATTTATTTAACCGATCAATATCCCAGATTAGGGGGAAGATTAGCTCCTCTGACCACCGGGCCGAGCGTTTAGATGTTCTATCATTTTTATCGAGGGATCCTAAGGCCTCAATACGGAGGGTGGAGGCAGACATCCACAGGTTAATAGTGCAACGAGGATCACGGAGCGAGTACAGACACGGAGTGGAAAATCAGATGTGTAGGATCCGTTCAGGTTCACGGAAGAGAAGCCAACGAGGGCATATTAATGCGAGAGGTGAGAGGCTGCAAATTTATCAATCTTATTCCGCCTATCCTCACGATCTTCCAAACAATTACGGCATATGCTGGTACCATCAAACATACAGTCACAACGCCGTACATTATGCACAGCCTTGTAATGACCGTTATGCTTCTTCACATAATGCGACAAGTAGTCATCTCAAGCATAACATTTAATTTCCCTCTCAACCAACTTAGTGGTGCTGGTATCATGAAAGATATGGTGCACAAGCAGTAAAATGTTTACAGCCTTGCACATATTTACAACCAGTAACTCTACCTCGACCTAATCTCACCTCTCCATTCCTCGCACATCAATCTTCATCTCAAAACTCCTATAATCTTCACTCTTCATTACCAAACTTTCCACTCCTCAATCATCAATCTCCTTCTCAAATTCTTCTTTAAACTAGTAAAACATGGGACAAAAGAGTCTACATCCCCTGCCACACTTCATTTCATTGGGCAGGTCCCTCTTTTTGCATTTTAGATCGAGTTTATATTTTCTCTTTCCTGGTGGACACTGCAGCTGATTGCAGTGACCTACCAATTTCTAAGGCCAAACAAGCTTCTGCCCCCTCAGATTTAGTTCTGAAGGCAGCTAATTCGCCCAATATAAGGACATATGGAAGGCGTAAACTTCAAGTCTCACTCGGTCTCTGTCGTGTTTTCCAAAGGATTTTTGTCATGGCCAGGGTAGAGTGTTCAATATTGGGCCTAGATTTTTTTCTCGGCTCACGACATCTTGGGCGATTCTCATCAACGCAAGCTTGTCAACCGCAAAACTCTCCTCACCGTTTCAGTTTCGTGCTCGCCTTCTCAGAGTTCCCCCCTCTCGATTTGTCTCCCACCTTTCGAGACACCATTTCAGCGCCTTCATCAGGAGTTTCCTAAGCTCACCCTTATATCTTCGAAAGACAGGCACATTAAATATAATGTCGTGCATCAAATCGAGACAACAGGTGGTCCTGTATTTTCACGGCCACTCCGTCTAGCACCAGATAAACTCTCTGCTATACGTGATGAATTTAAGTTCATTATGGATGCTGGCATTTGTATGCCTTTATCTTCTCCTTGGGCCTCTCCGCTTCACCTAGTGCCCAAGCACACGCCAGGAAAATTCAGAGTAGTTTGGGAAAACAGATCTTTTAATGCTATAACGATTCCTGATCGCTATTTGTTGCTGTACTTAGCCGATTTCACCTGATCTCTCCATGACTGAAGAATGTTTTCTCGCCTGAATCACATTCGTGATTTTAACAAGATCCCTATTCATCCAGGTGATATTGAAAAGACTAACATCACCACTTTGTTTAGTTCTTTTGAAATGGTCAAAATGCCATAGGGATTACGTAATTCTTCTTATACTTTCCAGCGCTTTATGGATCAAGTCCGTAGAGGTCTTTGTTTCATATTTTGTTACATCGATGACGACCTAAATCGTCTTCCTCGCTGGAGGAATACTTTTCTCACCTTCACCAAGTTTTTCTCGTCTTGAAGAGTATGGTAGCATTTTGCACGCTTTCAAGTGCATTTTTGGTGTCCCAAAACTCTCCTTCTTGAATCACTATGTCTTGACTGCAGGGATTAGCCTACTCGAAGATAAATTCAGCGTAATGCGAAACTTTTCTCATCTTACATCCTGTAAGTAACTCAGGCTTTTCTGTGTCATGGTGAATTCCACCATAGATTCCTTCCTAATTTTACGCAGGTCATACAACCTATCAACTCTATGTTCACCAAGACCAAAAAGAACTCTCGTCTTGAATGCTCTACTGAGGCGTGCGATTCGTTCTGTCGCACCAAAGAGGGTGTCGCTCACGCTTTTAAATTGGATCATCCTTCTCCAGGAGCAACCATCAGCGTCGCCTCTGATGCATCCTCAATCCACGTAGGTGCAACCTTGCAGCAGAAATTTGGTGACCAATGATAACATCTTGATTTCTTCTTTCGCACTCGTACAGACTCTCAAAAGAGATATTCAACTTTTTTTGGAAAACTTCTCGGAATATATTTCGCTGTCCGCCACCTCAGCCATCATATGGAATGTCGTGAATTTACCATTTTTACTGACCATAAGCCTTTAGTCGATGCCTGTACGTCTTGTAGTACTTGGTCAGTACACACTTCAGTTGACACTCGGGTTCTTGATTTCATCCTGCAGATGAAGAGAGATATTCGCTACGTCCCTGGTTCTTCAAACTTCGTACCAGGCGCGCTCTCTTGCATTTCATCGATTTCGGGCACGCATCTCTCCCATATTGCACCTATCGATACGCAACAATAGCGCTCATCCAGGAACAAAATGAATACACGTAAAGACTTCCTCACTCTTGTAAACACGTCATTAGCGAGATCGACTTGCTGGACAGTCCTTCCAGGCGCATACTGGTTGACTATTCATTGCCTGAATGTCCCCGTCCTCTCATGCCTCTCGCTTACCAAATTCACCAAATTAACGGTTTCTCTCATCCTGGCAACAATGCCACACGCAATCCCGTTGCACAGCATTTCGTGTGGCCAGGTAGAAAGTCATGCCTGACATGCGAGCGTGCTAAGGTCTACCGCCACAAAGAAGATCTTCCGGTCCCTTTTCTTTTTCATTCCTCACGTTTTAACACCGTTCACATTGATCTAGTACATCCTTTTCCTTATTCCGGTGGTTCGAATTATCTTCTCCCAATGATAGATTGTTTTACTCGCTGGCCAGAGGCAGTTCCTATCTCGTACATCAGAGATCCACTGTTACTCGAGCATTCGTCTCAGTATGGGTTGCTCGTTTTGGTGTTCACTCAACGAGAATCACTGATCGTTGCAGCAAATTTGAATCCCACCAATGGGATGCACTCATGTCAGTGCTTGGCACTTTTTGCCTTCGTACCACAAGCTACCATCCCCAAAGTAACTCTGCAGTAGAAAGTCTTCATCAGACCAACAAAGCAAGCTTACGCTCCACCGATTACTTAGATGGACAAGCTACCTTTGATTCTTTTTAGCTTTCGCTCATCCTTGGTAGAGAATCTGGCTTGCTCTGCAGCGGAATTAGTTTACGGGACGTAACCTCCTCTACCCGGTCAATTCTTTTCTTTCCCTGACCGAACTATACCAGCTCACCTTGATCCTTATTCATACGTACATAATCTTGTATTGGTGAATGCTGAAGTTAAGCCAACTGCCCCTCGAGTGCCTGCTAATTATAAAACCTTCGTGCCGAAGGAGATGACAAAGTGAGCCATAGAGCCTAGTTGCATAACTTAGTAACCTTACGTGCTATAACAAATCTAAGCACAGATTTGGAATGAGGGTAACAAATTAGTTAGTTACTACATTTATTTTAGTATCAGAGACAAATATAAAAGTTGTTGGCTAGTTTTCTCAATCATCCTAAATAATCCTATGATTAATTTTTCAATCAAAAATCTAAATTTTTTGTATATGAAGTTTCAATATATATTTTGGAATAAATAGTTTTCATCCAACAATCTCGGCTTGAAACATTTTTTTGGCAACACTTCCTTTAGTCAAACACACAAACTAACACGCGTTCGGCTTACTTGCATTGAATACAAAATTCTCACTCGTGCTTCGTCAAATCCCATCGTGAACGTCAGTAAATATTCTTTCTCCAGTTAATTCCAAACAAATCATACTTAGTCTTATTCTTCCGCCTCTCATTCAAGACTCCCATTCATACTTGTTGATTCTTTGTTGCATAGTTACCCTCTTACCAATATTTACCTTGCTATCGACTTGTACCAATATATAAGTGTTTATACATCGTTATCACTACCTCACACCAAGCTTAATCGCGATTAAAATTCAGTAGTAAACTCATGTTCATTTTTGTATAAGTAAACTCCAATTCAATCATTATATTTAAACTATTTTTCATTCTTGTTAATGTAAATGTATATATATATATATATTGTCGAAGTATAGCCAAGTGTACGGGAAAATGTGTACATGTGCTGTAAGGTAGGCTAAGCAAGGCAACAACTGTTATTTTTCTAAGAGTTCAAATGGAATAGATAGCTGCAGCTGGGTGACCAAGGTATATTCCAAACACAACGACAAAAATAGATTTTAATACACACTAAATTAAAGGCACAACAATAAATATGGTTATATATAGGTACATGAATAAGAAGGAATTAGGTTCACAATACAAATTAGATAACTAGGGTTATTCAATGGTTATAATGGAAGATTTAGGGTAAGGAGTATTTAGTTCCTTTGAACCTCGAGAGTAAACGGGGCATACCTGGAGCGAGGTCTTGATGACATCGATTACTCACGGGAGTATCCGAAAACCAGAAGCGGTTGGGGCTACTTTCTCGGTACTTGTGTTTTGCGAGATGCGGGCCTTTTGACATCAAAAGGTCACCGGACGAACTTCAAAGGGGACGGGGGAGATGACTTCTCCAAACTCGTGTCGAGCGAGATATCCGGCCTCTTGTCTTCAAGAGCTCATTTGACGAACTTCGGAGGACGGCTTCTCCAATCCCTGATCCAAAAGCGGTTGACAAAAGGCTGACCTTTCCTCACGAGACTCTTCTCCCTGACTGCAGGATACGGCTCTGATGTCCAGCTTTTTTGTGGCTTGCGACCGTCACTCACACTTCTCCAGAGAGAGCTTCGTTGAATTGAACTCCTTTCGGTGAAGTATCGTCTAACCAAATCTGTCTTTAATCCTGGGGAGGGTGCATTTATAACCCGAGTTCTCTAAAACAGGAAGAGAGAGAGAGGCCTTCTTGAACCCTCGTTAGCAGCCGTGACAAAACAAGCATCTCCTTGCGAGGAATTGTCAGAGGCAGGGATTAGCAGGTCAGAAGGACGACCAGCGGCTGGAGCCATAGAAGCTGTTCACGGTGAACCTAGAAAATAGCTGAGTAATCTCCCGAACCGAGAGGGATGGTGGGAGGGAAGATTGAGGTGAGGGAGAGGTAGCCTTCAATTTAAGCGTCAAGCCTTGGTGTGAATTTTTGCGGTCACGGCGTCAAGTCCAAAAAGGGTGAAATTGGAAGGAGGGGATCAACGGCTTGCTTTCTCTTCCGAAGTAATATCTTAGGAGGTGGGAAAACAATATTATTCTAGGGTATCCCTCTACATACATATTTATATATATATATATATATATATATATATATATATATATATATTGTTTTATCGTCGTTGTATTCTATCCAATCTCCAGCCTAGCCGCTCGAGCATTGTTTACGATTCATCCTTCAATATTTCTGTCTCTTCAAAAACTTATCGATATAGGTTTGTTGTGAAGTATCTATCTCAGTTCATACCACAATGGCCATATATCTATATAGGCATTCCATTGGTGTGTTTTTGTACCCTTCATTTAGTCAATCTATTTCTGCTAAACCTAGAAACAGACATATTTTGCAGTGCGAGAAATAAACGTCAGCTTGAAATATAATATTTAGACATCATGTTCTTCGGCCTTTACATTTTGTCATAATTCACTCTTTTTGAAGGCAGCTTTTCTTTATTGTTTTAACGAATCCATTTAAGGGCAAATAATCTTGAAAGAAGCATAATAATCCTATTTCCAGTTGTACAGTTTAATTAAAATATATTTTAAGTTAAATGGTAACATGTAGACGCAGAGCATTTGTTGTGATGCATTCATTTTATGCAAATGACTGCAAAAACTTCTGCCTAATATGAAAAAGTTAGAAAACAGCGGCCAACAAAAGCATTTCATACGTCATTGCATAAGAGTGAATGCTTATTTTGCAACAACGGAACAGGAATAAAAAAGAAGTTGATTTCCAAAATATTTTAATACATGTCTCATCCACTATCGAATGCGGAACAGGCAAATATATGTTTCAAGTTTTCAGATGTAACTCTTCCTTTTCCTTTTAATCCAATGGTAATAAAGGAAATAAGAGAACAGATTGATAGCCCGCCTCGGCTGATTGGTATGTTGCGTTGGCAAGATTATAGATGTTTTTTTCTACACAACTGGGATTTCTTTCTATTTTATTTCATATTCTCACTCTATTTAATAGGCAGTGTAGAGAAGTATTGAAGGTAGTTAGACAAGTGCACACAGTCATGTGTACATTTAAAACCGTACATGCAGTTGCACCCTGAGTCTTCCCTCCCCTCCTCCCCTCACTAGTTGGTCGCTAAGATGCTCCCTCACTCCACCCACCCCACCCCTAAGTGAGTGAAAGTGTCTGTGTTTACATAGGTATGATCGTGTATGTGTGTTCAGATTGATTCCTTCGAAAAAGTTCATGGACCAAGGCCTCCGTGAGGACAGGAGGAGAGGGGAGACGGGGTTTGCCAGGAAAAAAGCATGCTTCTCCACCCCGAGGTCAGTGATAGTGTGTGTGTGTGTGTGTGCAGGCTCTCATTCCTTTGAAAAAAGTTCAGTTTGGAGCAAATCGAGCACGGTTTTAATTTTCCCTCATTTTTCTCTATCCGCATGACTGCAGTTGCAACTTAACTTTTTTACAATAATTTAATTGGTCTTTCGAGTTGACATCGTTTAAATCATTTGTCGGTAAACTTCCCTGTGTGACACACGTTCTAAGATGATCCTCCATCCTCGCCGTATCACACCCAGACTTAGTGGAGTGGATTATAAAGTTAGCCTAGACTATTCATCTACGGTTGATTTCTTCGATCATCTTCGTCAAATTATTCATGAACACCCAATTGATTGGATTGAATTTCTGTATAGTGGATCAGTCCAACCGCTTTTCAACTACAAAAACGGAAAAGAAGTACTTGAAAAATCTCCTGTTTATAAATTTAGAAGATGTAATCATCGGTGAAAAGTTAAAAAACGAGCTTACGGATCAGTTTTTCTTAGTAGAAGGTTTTATCCAATCGTCACTTTACGGGGATAGATAAGTTTTTTTGCCTATTACATTCTACCATTGTGACCGATGATGAGAAAGTAGTGAACATTGCTATATTTGAAACAAAACCCCAGTTATTTCGCTTTCTCTCATGGTATTTGCATCAGCCCACTGATAATATGAAAACCCAGATTGAAGAGTTTGAAGAGGTAGGGATGAAAGAATTCTCCTTCTCACAAGATCAAGAAAATGCAATGAGTTATTTTGTAGACAAATTAAAAGAGTTGTAGTTATAATCGAGAATATTATTAATAATTAAAAAGATATAGACATAAAAGTTAATAATAACTGACAGGGATTCAAAGTATAGTAAATTTTAAATGTCATGTTAGATCCCTTTGAAACTGAAAGATATGGTTCAATATCTACCTGAGATTTCAACACGTTTACGAAACGTCTTTCTCAAAACCTTTTCCCCTCTCACCTCTTTAACTCCAACGTATTCCTCGGCTCTGAAACCAATAAATAGTAGAGGGATATGACTATAAACATTCTCTCTATGGTCATCGGCAGGCACCAACTAGGAGTGTTAATGGTTAATCCTTTAGTAGAAGGTGTATTCTTCACCCACTCGTCGCTTGGATGCCTAACGAATAGGATTTGGGACTAGAAGAGCAAAATGAATCTCGATACGCAACAGCTACATATACATCTTTGACTTCATCGGTGAGATGACTTAGGAATTTTCCCAGTCGAGGTTGTGGGTCATCTTTCCTAACAATGAAGATAGCACAGTCCCTGTCACAGTACAAAACCGTTCACCCAACGGGTTTACCAAGCCATAGAGCTTGATTCGAGCATAGATGGTTGTAAATGCTGTAATTGGAAAATTCGTTACGTGGGAGTTAACTTCTACATGTTCAGCCTTTTCCACTTTCGCGATGTAATCGTCGTTTAGCACGAGGTATATCCTTCACCCCACTCGTCGTTTGGATACCTACTGAATAGGATTTGGGACAAGAAGGGCAGAATGAATCTCCATACGCATCAGCACCGTAAACATCTTTGAGTTCATCGGTGAGATCACCTAGGAATTTTACCAGTCGAGGTTGTGGGTTATCTTTGTTAGTAATGAAGATAGCACTGTCTCTGTCACAGTACAAATATCGTTTACCCAACGAGCATAAGAGGCCATAGAGCTTGATTTGAGGATAGATGGTTGTGAATGTTGCAATTAGAAGATTCGTTACGTGGGAGTCAACGTCTGCATGTTCAGCATTCTCCACTTTCCCGATGTATGCATTGCCAATTGCATTCAACGAGTTCACAATGTAATCGTCGTTTTTTATCAGGTCGATTACATCATGGTCTGAACCACATTTAACCGTTTTCATACCTCTGAGCGAACTTTTCCAGAGACTGTAAAGGCAGAAAATATGATCAGGATTAATGGGCTGTTTGTTTATATTATTATTATTATAGTAGTATCGCTTTCAAGTTTTAGAAATTACTGACTTCATATTCGTTGTACAATGTGATAATATTTATAAAAAATACATTTCGAATGTAATATATCAATGCCGAAAAAATAATCGCACGAAAAAATCTTTACCTGTTTACACAGAGCTTCGCTCTAAAACGCCTTTCATGATTCCTTTCGATGTTGTTTATTTGGATGTTTATCACCTCAGCCTGATTCACCCTCTTCACATATTTCATTTTATTCTTTTCTCCAAACATTCCTTGCTGAAATCCAGAAGCTTGTATTTTTTCTTCTAGAAAAGTTTTAATATACTCTGCGAACAAACCATCCCTCTTTTCAAACTCCTAAAACTCTAAACTTTCTTGATCTTATACATCTTTTCTTGGGCATGTTTCCGTTCCGTGGTTGTGTACACTTCGCAAGTCATACGTTGCTTTTCATAGTGATTGCACTCACGTGAGTTTTGCTGAGCGCATATGGGGTTGAGTGTTAAAGTAATTTTACCATCTATCGACTGAGGGGAAACTATAATATACAGATCAGTAGGAGGGAGAACTTCAAGTTTGACGATACTGAAATACGTTTCATTGAATGGACGGAATTTCTCGCACAGACACGCAACTTCGAGGTGATCGTACGGGATATAGATTGTTTTCCATGCAGTACGGATTTAAGGAGCAAAAATCGACATAATGGATTTTTACAGCTTCGGATTGTGAGTAGTATAATATAGATGGGTTATATCTGCCACCAAAAAGTGCACTGCCCAAATTCAATACACCATTCACTACATCTGTGGAGATTCTATTAACTGCCTCACGTTGTCCTGGAATGGTTTGCATTATGGTTTAAAATTCACACAACCAGAGAATGATAACCTTGTATTTGCTACCGAAAACTAGATCATTGTCTAGAGATTGGTAGTAGCGATCCAACAAACCACGTCCACAAATAGAAACAACTTGTTTGAGATTACACTTCTCTTTCTGGCTTCCATGCAATTACCACCCATGAAAGAGAAAAACGGTACCTCCACGAAATAGTAAATACACGTCATAGAAAAATACTCGTCCACCAACAGAAAGGTTCGTTTACCATCGTTTCTTACATGGAAAATCGGGATTACTCTAACATGTTCTTCAAACATAAGCCAACGTATAGCCTTATAAGAAAAAGTCTTTGGTTTCTTCTTGTCGATTTTCGCAATCAAATTTTCTGGTAGGAAGACATCCTTATACAGCTTGTAACACAATAAGACTAATGTGAAGCAAAACTGCATACGATTAATGTTAAATCTTCTGTGTAGGAATAACTTAAACTTCTCAAGACTCAGGCGAAGGATAGAAACATCTTGAATGCAATGGTCGTGGTATACGGCCGAGTACGTATATACGTTTACTCCGTACAAGAATAATTCCGTTCCAATTTTCTCTAAGAGCGCTTTATTTTTACTTTTGATTTTTTAATCACGGAGGAATCGTAATGTTATATATCTATTGCCATTTTCAGCGTTTCGAGGATTTAATTAAACAACTAGGGCAAAAATATTCTTTTAACTACATAAAAATTTAAATATTTAAATCTTTAAATATACTAATGCTATAATAAAAAGATCTAAATAAAGCTTAATACTACCCATGAGTACTACGCGATGGTTGAAAAAAAAATCACTTTAGCACTGAATGGTCACTAACTAACATAAATAAGTTTTGGATTCATTTTACCTTTAACTATGATGGAATTTGGAATTGGATGATGCGAATTCGATGCGATAATTTGAGACGCATTTAACTGGACCTTTTCTCGTAGACGTGAGACTGGCTCGTAAAACAGCTGATCGTCTGTCTGGGAGAAGGAGACGCTGGTTGAAGCTATGGGGAAGAACAGCTGATGCTTATCCCGAGGTAGTTGGGAAGCGCTTGGCGATGCTACTTGACTTGAAGATATAAGCGAGGAGATTGTGGATGTACGGGTTATTCCAATCCCTGTGTTACCCTTGCGGGCTTCTGGATAATGAGACTTGACCAAAAGATGAATCTTTTCTCGAATGGAAATTCACATTGGTATTCCTCAGAAAACTGATATAGGGGGTTCTCTGAACGGGCTTGGTATGTAAGTGTTTATCGATACCACTGGTCTACTCTTCTGAGTGACCAAAGCAACAGCCTCTGGAAGGAAAATATCGCTCGGTTCCACTGTCTTCTTGATTCCCTGTTTTACTCAGGAACCTCTTCTTCAACTGATTAATACACCTATTCTTCTTCGATTTTTTTCCAGATCGAACTATATATACGTCGATTATCCCCTGGGTGGAGGGAAGGGGAGACGAGGGCCCACCTTTAAGCCTCTCTCCTTGGGCATAAATTTTCAACGTTGTTACGTACGGAGAAGTGAAATTTCGTTTATTTGGCGAAAATAAACATAAATAATCGGAGGGGACAGTGAGCCTGCTCATAGATTTTTATTCTAAAGGCTACCCCACCCTCCTATGTTTATATTAACGGACTACAAAATCTGCTGATTGTAATCCTTCTTTGCGAGCGACCTCGAGGATCTTTGTGGTTGCGGGGCAAAGGGGAGGGGGGGATAAATTAACAGACCATATAGAACATGAATGCCAACGGTGCATAAACAAACTAGCGTCTGTTTGTCCTCGTGATATATAATTCCCCAAAGCAATATTTAATACACTCTTTACGAATATTATATTCGACTTCCTGGAAATTTAGCTAAAGATTACTATCAAAGTATGTATTTTCTTCATTAGTCATTTTTCCTTACTCAAAATACCTTTTTTCAGGAACCGGTCCAGGATAATTTCAAGTTTCCTCTGAAAGAGTATAGTTAGGAAAATTACCTTTTGCAATTTCTGGGATTCCTATTGTTTTTGGCAGTTTTTTCAACGATGAGGGCATAAATAGGAGTGTATCCTTACAAATTATGTCCTAAAATGAGGATCATCTTAAAACGTGTTACACACGAAGAAGTTAAACGACAAATGATTCAAACGATATCAACTAGACGGAACAAATAAGGGAATAACACATTTGTTCATTAGTCACTTTTCAAATTCTGTCGTTCAAAATTTGCATTTTTTGGTTTTGGATATCATTTTATTGTAAATTTTCTGCACTTTTTTATGGTATAATTATTTTTTTTAGCAATGTAAGTAGAATATAGTGAAAATTAAGATAATGCAAAATTGTATACATTCGTAGAATTTTTTATTTAATATTCAAAGTTAATTTGTGAAAAAAAACTGCCCCATTGATATTTATATCATTTTATTTCAAATTCTATGCACTTTTAATTGTATATATTTTGTTTTAGTGACATGACTAGAACATATTGAAAATTATGATAATGCAAAATTTGATACATTTGTGGAAATTGTCCGTAGATTATTAAAGTTGATTTGTGAACAAAATACGATTTTAGATATTTTGGTAAAAAATGCACTGGCGCCTAAGAACTCGTTATATCTTTAGAATCATTCGAATACAGATTTATTTCAATTTCAGGGCAATCAGAACACCGCTAATATTCACCTAACATCCCTTTTTCCAACTGAGAACAAAACCTATAGTTGGCTTTTACGAAAAATATATGTTTTAGTCCACCATTAACGCATACTTTAATAGACCTAAAGAAAACTGATTTCAAATGATAACTCAATCATATGTGCATCAATTGATCGTGAATTGAGTTTAAATACTTAATTTTAGTAACTCTATAGTCATTTATATGATATCAGGTTTCAAAGGGGGGAGGTTCTGAAAGAACCCCCTGTATCTAAAAAACGGCGTCGTGGATTATTATGATTTTGGCAGAAATAAAAGGGCTTTTAATGAGCCACTCTCATGGCCCTACTCTAGCCTGTGAAAAGCTGAATAAGGACAACTATATCCTTCTCAGACTCTAAAACCGCAGAAGATGGCAAATGGACGAAACCGTCATATTCAAATGAAGAAACCGGCAATTATCGTGCAACTTCAGCCGGACACCATACTCCTGACATCTCAGCGTCTCTGAGTTGACTGCGGCAAAAAGAAACACATTTTCAAACCTACATTTTCCTTTGCTTCCTTTGCCAGAGAACAAGATCGGAGCAACAAATAGTCAGACTTGAACTTGAGCTTAATGGGACAAGTGGGAAATGTGTTGTTGGTATAGATAGTGGTGAAGAATATTTATAGTTTGCCCTGATGTAGAGGGCATCTCAAGCTTCTTTCATTTTCTACTTCCTTTGTTGCACGCCTTTCGATGGTGTCAGTGTTTTAGCTGACCCTTCTGGGAAGTCACTCTGGCGACCTTGTGTTTCGTTGCTGTTTTCTCACTTATTTTACCTTGCTATTATTTGTTTATTTATTTATTGTTGTCTCCTTTTTTATCTCTTTCTTTTTTAAATGTACATATATATATATATATATATATATATAAAAAAATAAGACCTATATCCTTATCTTTAGGTATTCAATTATGTATCTGATAACTCGTTAGCTTTCATCTTTAGTTTTAATTAAGGTTTAGTTTTCTTTCTTGTTTCGCCTGTTGTGGCACTTTGCCTCTTTTTGTTATATAACCTTTGTTTAATATTCAATTCAATTATTTGTTTAGTTATTTACTTATTTTTTTTTATATTATGTTGGGCACTTCGCTTCTTTTTAATTATTTCTTCTGGTTTTCATTTAGTGTTAATTTGTTATTTTGGAGGCCTTTCGCCTCTTTTAATTTATTTCTTTCTTTTGTATTTTTATTTTTGGCACTTCACCTCCTTTGGTTTTTTCCTTTCTCTCTTTGAGATTGGTTTTCTCGTATCGTCGAGTCTTTTCGGGAAGTCTTTTTGGTGAGTGGGATCATTTTATCCTGGTTAAGTGTATATAACGGCGGGGTTTTCCCGGAAGCATAGTCTTCCGCCTGGGAATAGGGCTCTCCTGGTGACACGCCTAATTATGGGTTGTCGTATGTCTGGGTTTGCGTCTATATGTGGGAGTATTTCATTTTCAACCTTTTCCCACATTTTTTTCCCTAGCCTTTGGAGGACGATATTCAGTGGCTCAAGTCCTGCTCTGGTGTTCAGTGCCGTCTGCCGAATGCGGTCCATTCTGCGCGCACCAGCTATAAGCAGGGTAGCACTGCTCTAGACTCTCTCTATTTGTCAGTAAGAGTTTGAACAAATGCCTATATTATCACTGCTGGGTTCACTAGTGTTGAGCGCACCAGGGCAGTGATATTGTTGGCGCTGAGGTTTCTGAACCCGTACAGTTTTCCAAGTTCTCTTTTGGCTAGGGAGATCGTTTGTTGATCTGCGTCTTACACCCTGTTGAGTCGATGCGCAGACCCTTGACTTTACCAAAAAATTTGATCTTCAAATCAGACATTACATATATCGTTTCCGGCTGTTCGCTAAAAGGATCTGGAACTTTCGGCGGTCGGTCTTGATTTTCCACTTTCTTTCAAAACGATTGATATTTTTGATTTCGGCAGCTGTCTCCCTTGCTTGTTCTCCAGCGTTCCTATAGAAAATGGGGATGATTTGAGTGACCTCCTCTACAAACTACAAGGACATCGTAGCCTCCTCAACTGGAGCAGGTAAGTCAACCGTGTACACTAAGTGCAACAGAAGACTCAAATGGTTAGCTTGTGGAACATCCGCTTCTAGATCGAACTTGGGTCCTCTGTTGGATGCAACCCCTCCCGCTCGATCTGCTCCACACTGATCTTGGCCTTAAAAAGCAGGAGCCTAGATTCCTTTGCTTTCTTGGCCATGGATGTATCTCCAAAGATTATCTTAGAAACATGGGTATAGTCCGAGTTGTCCCTTTTGTTCTTAAATTTGACAATTTCAGTGACCTTTGCCCATTGATGATTCTTTATAATTTCTTGTTTGATCTCCTCTTTGGATGCTCCCCAATCCAAGGCTCTAATCTCCTGCAGATGACGTTCCTGTTCGTTTTGATCTGGTGAAGGATTGCTGGCTGCATGCCGAGTTTGCGAAGGACCCCGATCTCTTCTTCCTTCGTCATGGCCTCCACATCTGCTTTGGTTTTGCATATAGCGATATAGCCAGTGGGGACTTCTAGTAGCCTGATCATTGCTATCTTAAGTGGTCCATAGACGTAGTCAAAGGCTTTTTCTCTGCCCTGTATAGTCTGATCACTAATGGTGCGCAGCGGGACACGGGTTATCCCAGCTTAAGCCATCCTTCCCGAGGTAGGGGTGGGGGTGGTAAACCACTGCGGGGTCGCTCCTTCTTTGTAGTATTTGGCTGGAAATCATTATGTCCTCTTCTCTGAGGCCAATTTTTTTAGTTTGAAAATAGAGCGCTTGAGGGGGGCAACCCCTCTCACCGTTGTAATCGAGCTTCTATGCAAGTGAACTGCTGGATGAAGGGATAAAATGATGGGGGGTGAACCCGAGGAGCTCTGACGAGGTGATATTGTATGGCGTACTTTTTATTTGTTAGCGCGGAATCAACCATCACTAACCGGAGATGCCGCCCTTTGAGGGTTTGGGTCTCAGAACTGCATTCTGCTTACATAGAGAGGGCTGTACTTCCCTCTATGCTTTTGGCAGGTCTCCCGGTGTAGGCACGGAAGTTGCAGTACTGCCTCTTGTTCGGGGTGCCTCTGACGTCGAGTTCTACAGTGGGTTACTCCTCAAACCTTATTTCCTGGGCGCTTCCAATTTTGCCTATCATAGAGAACGGCATAGTTGGGAGGTGGCTAGATGAATGGCAGTTTAGTTCATTTCAACTCCCTTACCCTAGGGGAGGGGGGTGCGATGGGGGATGAGTTTGACATTTGTCGAATAATCAGTGCTCTATAACTCTCCTTGAAATCCCCGTAGCGAAATGTTAATAAAAAATTCACATTTATAGGCGGGCTGCTTTATCGGCGAATAAGGTCTTCCAAGTATGCTTGATTTATCCAAATTATGACTAACAAGTCAATAGTCAGACAATATGAGCCTTCCAATTTTATGTTTCTTGTAGCTCTTAGTTTCCCTTTGAAAATTTTCCGCGCCATGATTGACCAATGTTTTTAATACTTATGTTTACGGAGAAAGACGATATATGTATAATGTAGCAATCTGTGAATAATTCCGACGGATGGCAAATACTTTATTCTTACTTACGAAGAAGCATTTGCAATAAAAAGCCACAACGTAGCTGAATGGAATGAGAAGAGATTCCCTCTCAGCAACGGTATTTAAAAGAAGAACCGGATAACATACTACTAAACGAGGTTACATTCGACCCAGAGATAAATAAATTACAAAAACCACAAATTACATCAATTATGACGGCGTCGCTATCGCAATCCGAAACAAAATAAGCTTCAAAAACTTAAAGATTTTGACGACCTAGCGATTAGCATTAGAACAGTGACAAGCAATTTAATAGTGGCAAAGGGCTACCAATCCATATTAAAAGATTACTTGCCCTCCACAGCCTTACAGAAATTTTCGGCAACAGAGACCAAACCAAACAGTCTTCATGGGCGACTTAAAAGCTCAGAGTAGGGCCTCCGGCTACACTCGAAACTACAACATATCCGGAAGAAACCTTGACCTATTATTGGAAAGGGGAATAGTACAGGGTCTCTGCTCAGAATTTCTAACTTATCTGTGCCAAAATAGAGCTACGAAACCAGGTATAGTTTTGGCAACCCCGAACCTTCAGTTCAATTACAACATAGAAAAATGCCCCCCCATCAACTAGCAACCACGAAATGGTGGTCATTATTTTATCTATGGATCCCATTCAAGTTAAGTGCTCAGCGAGGAAATCCTATAGACACGCCGATTTGACCAGCTGCGAAAAAGAGCTCACCAATTACGGTCAGAGAGACCTAACTAAGGCCTCACTAGAAAAAATAGACCAAAGGATTGAGGACATCATGGAATTGCTTGTCAAGGCAGATAAAAGAGATGTTTTCACTTAAATGTAGATAACTTTACCGCACCCAATCATGTCAGCCCAAATATGAAATCTCGAAAGGAAATATAAAGACATAAGAGATTCAATCGAACGATATGGCCTTCAGAGAGGCGACAGTGTAAAACTCCGGCGTGTGAAAGAATAAATAATAAAGGAAATAGAACTAGGAAGAAACAGAAGGTGACCCCTTTTCGTGGAAGCCATATACCAGGAACTAAATCCTACCAAACTATGGAAAAAAATTAACATCACCAGGGAAAAAGGAAAGCTGGGGCTGAAAATTAATCTCCAAAATGAAGATGGAAAGGAAAAGGAGCCCCATGAAATTGAAGAAGTGTTCCAAAAGCACTAGAAGAGGGTTTTTGATACGAGAATTTAGACGGCGAACACAAAGCAAGAGTGGTAGAAGACTTGGAGCAAAACCGCCAAGAAATAGTCCCCAACATAGCTGCTTCACTCACACTACTAATACAGCAAGGTATCGAACTGATCACCCTACAACAAATACAAAGAACGCTCAAGTCTACTAAACAGAAGGCACCTCAGGCATCGGGGATAACAATAGAAATCCTAATACGAGCACCAGTCAAATTTTTGTCACAAATAGTAGCAGTATTTAACACCTCTCTAAGCGCAGGATACTTCCCAGATGCGCTAATAAGGGGGAAGATTATCTTTTAACAAAACCTGGTAAGCCAGCAAATAACCCAGGAAACTTCAGGCCAATCAGACTACTGAAGACAGTGACAAAATTAATTGAGAGAGCCATAAACGATAGATTAGTCAAGTACTAGGAAGAGAAAACACTGATTCCAAACCATCAGCACGGATTAAAAAAGAACAGTAGTACTTTGACAGCACTGGCTGATCTGGTTGAATCAATTAAAAAGGCCAAATACGATAAAAACTATACAAACATCATACCCAGAGACGTGCAAAAGGCGTTGAATAAAGTTTGGAGGATAAGCTTGTAATATATAATCAAGAGTATAGGGATACCCTCCGCCCTAACCAAATGCCTATACGACTATGTAAAAGACAGGTCGGCGTTCATCTCAATAGCAGGCTTCGATGGTCCAGACTTCGAAATGCTTCAAGGTGTCCCCCAATGGGGATCTATAAACCTACATTTCATAATATATATAAAATGGATTTACCAAGGCCTGTCCACGATACAACAACATATATCCAATTCGCAGACGACATTACAATAGTAGCGAGTAGCACATACAGGCATCCTCCATCCATAGCCAGAAGGACAGCGGCCGAAATTTCTAATATAGAAGAATTTGAGCGAAAGTGGAAAATTCTCACGAATTCAGAAAAGTTTTCCATTATTCCAATAAGGAGGTCTTGACCTCAAGAGTAGAGATTGAAGAGGAAAGATACCGCTACGTAAATGAAGAAAAGGTACTCGGGCTAAAAGTCACACGAAATGGCTATGGCACAAACATATTGCGGATATAATTAATCTGGCAAAAGCACATCTGACAAAACTATTAAAACTTAGAAACCTAAAGAAAGAAAACAAAGAAAATATACAGCGCTATCTGCAAAGCCACGTTGGTCTACAAAGCTATCCCAATAAAGCCTTTCCCGAAAAGAAGTGCAATGAAACTTCAGAGAGTACACAATTCAGCGATATATATATATCAACACTAATACAAGAAGGAGAGAACGTGAAGAAATACAAGATCTTAACAACGAAATAGAACTTTCAACCACAAACGTATCCTCTACACAGAAGAGCATTAAAGGTGTGGGACAAATTTGATCGTATAATGAACGAAAACGAGAAACAAGGATCGAATTCACGCATAATCACAGAATAAATAACCGCGGTAACTTTAAAGCGGTATACCTGATTCAAGGAAAGAACTGCCCCCAAGACTTCCTGCAGGGTGAGATTGCAAAGTCAATACAGAAATCATATATTAAGGAAATCCACAACAAAAAACTAAGACAAAAAAATGGGAAATATTGAAGAAATACAGAGGTACGAGACCCCCATTAAGGAATGCAGAAGACATACAGAAAAATAAACAATAAGTACCAAAGAGATAGCTGGTTACCTAGCAGCTAAGTCTAACTCTTACTCATTTCTCTTCACCAGTTTATCATAAACAACCCTATCCACTATACTATGACTATAAACTTTTAATTTTTTCTTTTCAAGACATAAGACGTAAGAATAATTCCCTTTCTGTTCATTCCTTGAAGATGACCAAAGACGGTCGAAAGACGTCTAGGAATAAAGAATGTCATTCGCGGATGTTTTTTCTCGCCTCGAAGACCTCGTTAAAAAACTTGTAAGAAATATTAAGAAAATACAAGTAAAAGTTAATAACGCAAATCCCCTAACATCTTAGCTTAGTTCAACAGAAGGAAAGAAGAGAACATCAGGATGTATGTTTGGTAAAGGAACAGAGAATATGTAAACGGAATTAGTTTGACACCTTTATTTACATTATATTTTAAAGTAATATTCATCTATCCTTCAGTATTCTTGAACTTATTTCTTAAAATGTTTTCACTTACATGGCTTGGCAGATTGGCCCCTTCATGTTTTTGTTATTTCATAGGAAATTGATTTTGTGCTGCGGCTGTGTTAAATAATTGTTCACTAGCTTGAAACCATTATTTCTAGTCGCCACTCAGTTATATAACTAAACTTTTGATTCATAATTTATATTAATGAAACTGTTTATTATTTTAAAAACTTCAATTAGCTGGCCGCAAAGTTCCTGCTCCTCGAGTGAAAATAGATTTCACAGTCTGTCTTCATAAGATTTATTTCTAACCTAATGAAATTAAGTTCTTCATCTCAAAGTTCGACACGTTCTAATTTTACAATATCCTTAGGCATTTATGGCGTCCAGAATTGTTTGGCATACTCAAAATGATGTCTTCCCAACACGTTATTTAAGGAAAGAATGATATATCTTTATTTAAACGCAAAATGCCTATATATCTATCCTAGACAACTATACTCGCCTTCTTAGAGCTTCAGTGCATTGTTTAAAAAATATTAGATCCTTCGGGATCAAGACAGCTAAATTATTTTCCATGTCAGCTGTATTTAAATTTTGGCCACCCATAAATTCAGAAATTAACATACCTACTTTCATTAACTTACACTAGTCGACGTTGGATGTGCCATCTTTTCGACAATTGACTACTCTTCCCGTCTTCTAGCAAGTTTTCAGTCAATATTATATTTTTTATTCGTATATAATATTGTTTTATCAAGTTTTATTTTTTTACATAAGATAGTCTTCTTAAGATCGTTTATATGAATTACTAAAAGCATAGAGCGAAATAGACCTTGAATAACGCTGTATTGCCCTAAGCCTCTGATGAACTATTTCCAATTACAACATCTCTCTGCATCCGATTATCCAGCCAGGCTTGAATCCATTTCACTACTCTAGCCTATTTTCCCTGCCTTTCTATCATTAGTAACAGTCTTATATTTTTAACAGTGTCAAATGCCTTTGAGAAATCTAAATAAAATAAATCTACAGCTTTCTCTGATTAAACGTTCTGATCATTTTAAGAAAAAGATTGAAAAGATTGATTAAGCATTACTGTCTTCATTGAAAGGCTTTCTGAGATTCATTTAATAAGATATCTGCAGATGTTCCACAAATCTATATGTAATAAGGGACTCCAAGCATTTACCAACAACCTAAGTAAAGGAAATGGACCAAAAGTTTCTCAGAATAGTCTTTCTGACGTTTATAGAAATGGTAGTTGTATTTGCATCATTGAAAACATGAGAAAAATTCTCTCGCTAATAGATTTTTGCAAAAATTCTACAAAGGTACCGTCAGAGATAGAAGGTTACCCACCCACCCCTAATACCCAACGTCTACCGGTGGCGCCTGAGAAAGATGCACCTGCACAGCAAGACAGCCCCAAGGGAGCAGCGAGAATTTGGCGCAGCGGTCGGATAACCCTGGTGCCCTTATTAAGAATGGTTAGGCCAGTCAAACCCAAGGAGCCGCCTCGAGAACTTCGCGTGGCCGCGTGGTCCACTTTGGGTTCCCTTTCTCCCCCCCGCGCATCGCCTGATCGGTGCCAGATCTACGGTGTTGAGGACTTTAGGGCAAGCCTGTGATGGTCGCCGAGAATATCACCTCTCCCGCGTTCGCGCAAAATCTAGTGAGATCCACGTCCCTGTTTAGGGGGTATCTGTCGACGCGCTTCCGCTGAGGCAGTATAAATACTTTGGAGAAAGCTTTGAGAAATTAATACCACACACCCCGGTCTTGTTCAGCAGCAACGTACAGTCTCGTACACTCTGCCCCGCCTCCCAACACCTTCTAAGCTAGGAACGCGACGAGTCAACACTCTAGCCGGCACCGCTCGTACCTAAGAGATAGTTCCTCCTTGAGAGACAATAGAAACGAACAGGTATCTATCACTCTGGTATTAACTTCGTTCTCGTCGGTAGTACTCCCTCATTCAATTCTCATCAAGGTTAAAAAAGACGAAATTTTGCAAGTGGAACTTTGGAGCGCCGTGCTTCCTCGTCCCCTACCAAAGCCTCAGGTCAAATTAGGTTTTATGTGAGTTTGCGTCCATCAATTCGTTTGACACTTTTATTAGAAGTCATTTCAAATAGAAAACAGAAAGGAAGCACAGATACGATAAAACTATTGTAAAAAGTTGGTAAAGTTTGAACATGATGTTGACTTTCTCATCTTATGCAAGACCTATAGAGTATTTCCGAAATTTTTCGTTTCAAATTATACAAACATTTCAAATACATTTCAATTGCCTTGATGAACTTCGCTCACGTCTATCACTTATTGATTTTTGTTGTTTCTCGTTTGTGCGATTAAACTGTTGTGGAATTTTCCTATAATAAGAGATTCATATAGGTAAACTATAGAACCTTAATATTTATAACCTACTCAAACAGTGTAACCCAGAAAAAGGTATCTTCAATTATTCATCGAGAGTTTTAACTAAGCGTGAAATGTTTCTCTTAGCTTTCGGATTAGATTTTCTTCTTCCCATTTTTATACTCACATTTTCGCTATTCTTAGTTTTGAGAGGCTTAGTGATGTTTTCGTTTCTCATCAAATTGCATCTAACCATAATTTTTCTGTTTTGAACAAAAAATTACGCTCTTTAGCCTTTAAATATTCTTACAACTTTAAGCCATTTAAAATATTTTCCGCCGTTATTTCAAAATATGATATATCAATCTTAAAAAATCTTGTTTGTGACAATGCTCTCATTATTTGCGAATCTGTGGTTGTTTTAGATAAAGATTCGTATCTCATCAAAATTGAAGACAAAATTAATAGGTTTCTTAGAAAGTTAAAGGATACTAACGCCCTCCCTGAAGATGTGTATAACAGTTTGTTTTGTTCTGGATCTTCACTTAAAATTTTTTATGGACTGTCTAAGGCCCCTAAGGCTTATTTTTTCAGCATATGATACCTCTTCATTTGCACTAGATAAGTTTCTACTCCCCGTTTTAGATCCTATAACATTCAATAGGTTTATTCTTAATAATTTTAATTTGACTGTTAAAGAGTTAACGAAAATTTATCATGCAGACAGATACTTAATGGCCAGCTTTGATGTTGAGAGTTTATTAAATAATATTCCTCTTGCTCAAATGATTTGAATTTGTGTAAATTCTCCCTTCAGTAACTCCAGCGTAATATGTTTAAATAAGAACCAATTCCAAACTCTCCTTGAACTTGCTGTTTGTAATTTATTTTTTTGGCCAAATCGCATTTTGTATGAGCAACTCGATGGGGTTTGAAGGGAACTTCCTCTAGGCCCTTCCTAGGATAAAAGTTTTTGTGTTATTATGAAACACATCGGCTTGATGATTGCTCCATTACTTTCGTCCGGTTTTATATAGGCGCTATGTAGACGACAGTTTTTTATTATTTAGACATATGTCACATTGTACATTTTTTCCCTAATAGGTAAATTCGAAGCGTAAATATTAAGTTTTCCTGTGAGTTCGAAAAAAATAATAACATATCGTTCTTTGACGTGAAGATAACCCGAATAGAAAATCACTTCACGTCAAATGTGTAGCAAAAACCGACTTTTTGAAACCATGCTTTAAGTCTTATTAGCTTCTGGATATTAAATTGAAGAAGTACAGATACTATGAAAATTGTCGAAAAAGTTGGTAAAGTTGAAACATGATGTTGACTTTCTCATCTTTCGCAAGACCTATAGAGTATTTCCTAAATTTCTTCGTTTCAAATTATACTAACAGTGCCTGCAGAATACCCACCTTTATAAATCAACCCAATTAAAGCTTCTTATGAACGAAATTCGTTTCAAGATCAAACATGAATCTATTGTTAACAAATCCATTTCAATTGCCGTAATGAACTTCGCTCACGTCTATCACTTATTGATTTTTGTTATTATGTTTCTCGTTTGAGTGATAAAACTGTTGCAGAATTTTCTTCTAATGTTAAAGAGATTCATATACATAACTTTAGAACCTTAATATATATAACCTACAAGAACTGTAGAACCAAGATAAAGTTGCCTTTAAACAAACCCTCCTGGACAACGGTCTCCCCAACACTTATGATTGAAAAACAACTTCAATATAAAGACATGGATGAAACGAAAAGTAACCGGGGAGCAGTAAATAATATCAAACTGTACTATAGAAATTAGATGTTATAGGCCTACTAAATAGACGAAAAAAACATCGAGGAGATTGTTAACTGTAACGTGAAGGTTCAGAAGGAAACGGACAAGATTCAGATGATTATATACTTATAAAATGACAAACGTTAAAAATCTCATTAAGAAAAACAACATCTGCCAAAATTCCTCGATCCTGAAGTCTACGAACATAGTTTGCGAGTTTAATTGACCTAATGAAGACTGTAAACTAAAAAACAACTTAAAATATGTTGGTATGACTACCATAACACTTTCAAGGCGTTTGATAATGCTCCTCACACATGGTGCTCCCTAAAATCATATGGAGATTGTGCATAACATCAGCTTAACCAGGTACATATTGGTTAATAACAAAGCGATCAAAAGAAAAGAGCGAAATAAAGTTAGAATGAATAGCATAGAAGCCATCTTAATTGACGAAGAAAGGCCAGCTATTAACATCTAGAAAACGGGCTTAAATCGAACATTAAAGTTGTTTCAAAATTCCACTGACACAGGAGTGGCCCATTTCCTTGACATAAGGTTTAAGTGAGGAGTAATAAATATCTCCTAAAATCCGTTCTCTTTTTATTCTAACGGCCGAGCATTTGACTTCAACGCATTACTCTACCTAACGGATAAATCACTTTTTTTATTTTGCTTAGTAAAGGACGTTGAGCAACGGTGAAACAAAACAGCTTATTCTGAAAGTCTTTTTGGTGAATCGCGTTTCACCCTCAAGGAAGAAATTAATACTTTTTTTCGTCATCGGAGATTTAACATTTAATGAGGGCTTAAGTACCTAACTGCTCCGTCCATCGTCCTGTGTGGAAATCTGCTTGAGATGTTTGCCATTCATTAATATCGTCTTAACTATGTCGGCCACTTGGACTGACATAATTAGGGGCTTATGTGAAAGTTGCTTTGAGGACCAGCCCACAGTGGAAGCATTAGTCAGAAATTTTTTAGAATCTTTGGCTAAATTGCAAAGCCCGGCTGGAGGAAAGATTCACATCGCCTGGGGTCCCGGCCAGAATCATAGATGGGCGTAGCACCTGTCTCTATGTAGTTGGAAGCGATTTTGGCGATAGTACCCGGAAGGGCACGGCCAAAGTTTAGTAGGCGTTGATTCGGCCGCTATTGCCATCAAGTCCACCATGAGTCATTCCTTCTGAGGTTCCCATTAGAGTAACATCCCATTCATATATCATTACCCATTATATGAGCAACACTCAAACGCAGGACCAACTGTAAAATGGTCGGGGGTGCTCATCTTACGTTTTCTTACCAATCTACATTAATCATTACCGCCTTTACCTACCCATCTTTCATACACCAAAATCACGATAATTACACCTTGTGTTCATAAAGAAAATTGATACAAATAACCCCAGAAGAAGGATGTCGAAGACCATGGAGACCATCACTAAGAGGGCCCCCCTCAGGACCATCCAAGGAATGAATGCTCCTGAGAAACGAAAGCTTTGTGAGACCCACTACCTCGAACTAAGAATTGCCATAGTGAAACCTATCGAGGTGTTATCCAGATTTATCAAAATTTGCGCCGAAACAAAGGATAGGCCCGGCTTTTATCGAAAGAAGGAGCTAAAATACTCAAGACAATTGAACTGAAAGCCAAGACCATCCTTCAAGTAGCAGTACACCGGAGCGTGATCTGCGGCAATGTTGGAAAGAGTTGGGTTGGCGATAATTCGACGGAAGATCATTAAGAAGAAATTATGAGAAGTAATCAGTGGGCTAAAGTTCGCGAAGTAATTAAATTCCCCGAACACACCCACGTGTTCAAGATTTATCTTTTGATCACCAACATGGCAGGGAAAGCAACGATGGACTGGCTCCTGGTTTTCAATATGAGGATACCCAGGTAAAATATCCAACAGGAGAAATTAAGTAGTATACAAATGTGTTTTGTATATTATAAGCTGGAATCTCGGACAACTATGACCTGCCCGGATAAAGCTGTGGTGCAGCAAATGTGCCACAGAAAGCCATAGACATGACAAGAGTGATAGCACAAAGAATAAGTGCCTAAATTGTAGTGGAAATAATAGAAACATGGCCCTGAACTACCCAGAGCACCGGAAAATTATTAAAAAGAAAAATGAAGAAGAGAAGAAAGCGAAACAGCAAGTAACGCTAATGACGTCGACGCAACTCTACCTCTTAAGAGATCTTAGCGCAAAGATTGTTATCTGCATTACTCAGACAAATGTTGCTAACGCAGTTAAACCTAGGCTGATACAATCAGGTACTGAATACTTTGCTAAAGGTTAACAATCTACCCTCTATCATCATGACCGCGGACCCCGATTGCTCCAAGGCATTCTAGGAGTTTGTCATCAGAAATAACCCTAACATTAAATCAGGATTGTAGGCTATAATAGAAGCTCCCTCATCGAAAGAATCTGAGGGAGACGAAGATGACGAGCAGGTAGAAGAGCAAGAAGATGAAGAAGGATATACCTTTTCGAATGGTGATGAGGGCCCAGGCACTCGTACATGAGTGACGAATAGCAAGTCCAAAACTCTGAGTCCTCTGCCGAAGAGTGAAAGGCTTGAGGACAGTAAAGCTGCCCCGCAAGTCAAAAGGACGAAAAACAAGAAGAAGCACCAGTACAAACTTCCCCATGCATCAGAACTCACTAAATATACTGGACATCAGCACCAACAGATGCACTAAAAGAACACTCTATGGAAACCTGTTTACAGTGATTGATGCAGACATCATGCTGTTTTCAGAACACGGGATTGATACTCGTAATTACGAATTGAAGATCTGGACGTTATATTTATTTCTGAACTTCAGTATTTTGTTTTTTTAATATTATAAAAGAATTATTAGAAATAACTTTGATTAAAAAAAGATTCGTCATACCTAAACTAAGATGAAATTATTACTCAAATACAAAAAAGAATCCGTTCTTAAATTATAGAGTTAGTGATAATATATATATATATATATATATATATATATATATATATATATATATATATATATATATATATATTTATATATATATATATATATATATATATATATATATATATATATATATATATATATATATATATATATATTTATATATATATATATTGTCGTGGTACAACTATTCTATACCATACACCACTCCTATACTATGTGGGAGTGTGACTTATTTACCTACTGCAATTCGAACTTTTTCTCGACTATTTCCAGGGATTAACGACCAACTAGGAGGTCACACTGGAGCCGTTGGGTTTCAAATCCTTAATAACCCAACAGAGTGGATAAATTTTTGGCCAGATTTACTTGAATAGGCCGAGAGTATCGTTCAAGGTTAGATAAAGATTAAACAACATACATATAATTTTATTTACCAAGATCACAATAAGAATAATAATAGGCAAAGGGGATTTATTTTAATTGAAAGATTTTCTTAATAATTTTAATGAGGAGTAATTCTCAAATAGAATTAATTGATTAATGTTACTAGACTCAGATCAAAAGTGGGAACTTGACAATACAAATAATGGAGGTGGTTTCAGTCTTCCGAGTCAATGACTTCGAGGAAGGTCCTTCTTGCGATGAGGCTAGTGGGGTACGATCCGATGAGGAAATTGGGGAACAGTCCGAATAAGGCAGGTGTGGCACGTTCCGAATAAGGATGGTTGGGCACGATCTCAACCAAACTTCGGATGAAGATAGCCAATCTTCAAAGGTAATGTTCGACGGGGAATGTGGGAATTCTCGTAATTCCATGGAAAAAGGAATCTTCTTTTT
The DNA here is from genome assembly GCA_963969495.1 of Ceratothoa steindachneri. Classification (NCBI taxonomy): domain Eukaryota; kingdom Metazoa; phylum Arthropoda; class Malacostraca; order Isopoda; family Cymothoidae; genus Ceratothoa; species Ceratothoa steindachneri. Next base: position 228,870,429 of record OZ018318.1, read on the forward strand.
ATCAACGGAAATCGATGGATATTTTCTTTGGTTCGATTAAACAAAGCGAGAATGTTGGTCAAATTTAAAGGATTGCCGTGTACAGAAGCTACTAATTAACTTGGATAGAATCACGGCCGAAGAAGGTTTGCTGTGTGGTGAACGCTCATGCGACGAGACGATTGGACGGCCTTGAGGTGTGGGCCTGACTCGTCGAAATGCAGAATAGCCCGAGTATTTGTATGCCAGATTTTGGATGGGAAAAGGCAATTTGGGGAAAAGAGTCACAAGCTCCAGGCATATTAATCCGAAGGCGCAGTCGATTCATAATTTACCCTCAATGGTGAGACAGAACGGCTCTTTCACACCTCGTCACCAATGGAGCAGGAGGCTTGGGAAATATTTTCCCAACGTGCTCAGTAGTCGAAAATTTGAGAATGTTCGAACAGGAAATGACTTCGTCCTTGTCGTGATGCCATAGCATGTGGTCTCCGATAAACTGGAGGGTGGGGGGGGGGGGGGGGTAAGAGGTTGTTTTCTTTCATATATATATATATGATAGTTTTAGGAAACTAGTTTATGTATGAAATCTGGCACGACTTGGAACTCTTCTGCTTCGTTTAATCATTTAAATGATTTCTTCATTCAATTCTTCACTAAGCAACTTCTGTATATTCCTTGTCCTTTATTCGTCACAATATTAATGGGATTTCACCCCTACTCCCGGTTCAGTTCTTTTAGGCGTCTTATTTCTCGCCGGCGTGTACCCGTTATTAGGTACAAGCATTTGTTTTGCACTGGTTTTAGTTTTCTCTTTTGTTCTTAGAGACACAATTGAAGGCGGAAGCAGGGTGGAGCAACGTAGATCTTACAAGTGCACTGTAGATCTTTCCTTTGTTGTTTTTGCAGAGATTTCAGAACATATACCGAGATTTGACTGCAGTTGAGTCCTTGGAGTTTCTATCATCGACGTGCTTCCTCTATCCGGGTGAGGTAATCCTCATTCCGAGTACATTGCACTGCGTGGTATATGGATAGCGTGTATCCCATACCCTGAAATCTGCTAGTAGCCCCCTATCGATGGAGAATACTTTGAACTTCTCTTGGTTTATTCGAACCTTCCATTGTGCCTCGTAGATATTTAGTCTTTCAACTTCTGCTGCTGTCATGCGAACTTGCATAGGCGCGTTCCTACATGGACAAGTGATTATCTCGCTGAAATGATCGGCGAATTAAACATTGAGGCAAGAGAGGTTCACAGGGGCTGGGACATCAGCGGTGTAAATCGAGTACAGAATGAGGGACAGACACGCCCCTGCGGGAGGACTGCAGTGAGCGGAAACTTTGTCCGTCCGTAGACCTTATACAGACCAACGCCTCTCTCTCTCTCTCCATGACATAGTCACAGAGAGTTCTTTCTAAGTTTTGAGTTAGGCCCAGCCGTAGGTTCTTATACTGTATTCCCCTTTGCCATAACTTATCAAATACCTTTGGTACATATCGACCAACAATGTCCTTTAACTCCTTTCCCGTGTAGCTTGGGTTAGCTTTTCCATTGAGATATTTATTGCCATCTCTGTACTTCGCTTTTAATAAACCCGAATCGATATGGGTTTTAGAGTCATTTCTCTTCCAGGTGAGAGACCAGCCTTCTGTTGAGGATCTTCTCGAAGATCTCTTCCTGCCAAATTCCAGGAGTGAAATGCGGCGGTAGTTCTCCTTCAACCTAAGGACTTTTCCATGCTTCAGCGAGATCATTTTTGCCGTTTGTTAGTATCTGCGAAGTATCCCGTGTTCAGACAGGCGTTGAATATTCATCTTATTCCTCAATGATACGAGGGGCGGTCAATCAGATTTGCAATTTGGATATAAGAAAATGAGATAGGAGGAAAAGTGTTTTATTATTTTTCAATATAACTACCCTCGACTTCAATGCACTTGCGCCACTTGTCTCTGAGGCTTTGAATTCCCGGCAACCAGAAATCTCCCGACTGCTGTTCAATCCACTCCTGGACGGCAAGCTGAACATCGTCATCGGCCACAAACCGGCCTCCTGGCAGTGCAGCCTTGAACTGGTGGAATAAAATGTAGTGGCTAGGGGTCAGATCTGGACTTTAGGGGGATGGTTGAGCTCCTCGAATCCGCACTCGCCAAGGGCAGCATGTGTAACTCTGGCCTTGTGAACTTTGACGACGTTGAAGTCGATCATGGGGCGTGAGGATTCTAGGGACTCAACGGGCAAAGACCTTGGTCATTGTCAAATTTTCGTGGATGATGTTGATAACACTTCCATGTGATATTCCAAGTTCTCGTTCGATTTCTTCGACCTTCACCCGTTGATTTTCAAAGATGATCCTCTCCACACGGGCCAAATTTTCCTTGTTGGTCACGTCTGACGGGTGTCATGGGCGGGAATCAGCTTTAAGGGACTCACGACCATTGCGGAACTTCCTATTTCAGCGACCAATGGTTGCATAGGAAGTGATGGTGTCGGTGTACACTGCAACCATGCATGCGTTCATGGATCTCTTTTGCATTCTTGCCTTCCTTGGTCAAAAATTTGATCACTGCACGGTGCTCAAATTTCTCCATTGTTGAAAAATTTGTTACTGCCGATCTGCGATCAGCTCTGCTTCTTAAATAGACGAAGCCGGAGCATGCGGCTACAGGTCCTGACTTGTCATAACTTGTCCTAACACCCTCACAAACAGTCATCCTCCTTCCTCTGTTTTGCCCTACCGATTCGCAAAACATATTGACCGTCCCTCGTATTTGATGGTACCTTTTCAAAGTTGAAATTTTTAAGCCCCGATTGTCATCGGACATTCTTTCGGAATGAGTGGAGTGCGCCGAGTAGCTATTTTTAGGTAGTCTCGGCTTCTCCGTTGCGCCGTTTGTCCACCTGGTGGTGAGGATGCGTCATAATTATTTGTTTGTTTAGCATATCTATGATGTTGCTTTCGAAATCTATGTCGTAGTCTTCGTTTACTTCTTCAGTTATACTGAACACTCTTACCCAATAACTTCGGAATATGTTATCGATGTTTTTTCTCTTATGTCTAAAAGTTTCCGTCTTCTCTTAATAGCTCATTCTTTTTATTCTTACCAATCGATCCTTTAAACCGTCTTATTTTATTCCAGACTTCATTAGGCGTTACTTCGTGATCGAGCCTATAGATTGCATCGTCTCCATTGCCTTCCTTTTTGTTCAAGGTTCAACTGGTTCAATTCTTCCTTGATTTCCTTGCTTATTTGAATTGGGTCGAATGATGCATTCTTGATGTTAATTTAATACATTATTCTCAGCTCACGCTAGAGTTATTCATGCATTCAGTCCATCTGTAAGATGAGATTGAATTATACATGGTTTTAGGGATGCAAGCATTATTCCCGTTGATAAGATGGTTATTGAGTTCTTCAAGTGCCTAATCGATCTCCTCGATAATTGCCTCCTCAAAGTTGGGCAGTCGGTATCCTTAGAGGAGGTGCACGTTCCCTTCCCAGTCTGCTCTTCTGTAGTCCTTTCTGACTACAGCCGGGACTTGTATAGGGTTCCTTTTGATACTAAGCAGGACCCCTATACGGTCATTACATGGAATCTGAATTGGTTTCATGTAGTAGTTAAATGGTAGCTCTCTATTAACCAAACATATGTCCGGCTTTGTGGCAGACCCTCATCTCTCGTAGGTGATGAATTCGGGACCTATCCACTGAACAATTTTTCTGCCCAGAAGAAGCTCCAGGCTTCTTCCTATTCTATTGTCTTTCCTGTAGCCGTACGCTTGGCATCTGGCGTTTATGTCCCCCATTAATAGGGTGAAGGCTGTCCTACCATATAGGCCAGTGAGAAAGTGTATAGGTTAAACATCTCTCCTGGTCGGCTAGTACTTGGCAGCAAGAACCAGCTTTCCTAAGTCGAGCTTAACCTCAATCACGAAATAAGAATATTCTAGTTTTCTTAATTGCTTGTATTTGATGCTTTTTATCGCAATAGCGGCACCATGGTACCAGTCTTGCATATGTTTTTGGAGCAGCAAGTCGTAATTCCAGATCTTCAATTCGTAATTACGAGTATCAATCCCGTGTTCTGAAAACAGTATGATGTCTGCATCAATCACTGTAAACAGGTTTCCATAGAGTGTTCTTTTAGTGCATCTGTTGGTGCTGATGTCCAGTATATTTAGTGAGTTCTAATGCATGGGGAAGTTTGTACTGGTGCTTCTTCTTGTTTTTCGTCCTTTTGGCTTGCGGGGCAGCTTTACTGTACCCAAGCCTTTCGCTCTTCGGCAGAGGACTCAGAGTTTTGGACTTGCTATTCGTCACTCATGTACGAGTGCCTGGGCCCTCATGACAATTTGAAAAGGTATATCCTTCTTTATCTTCTTGCTCTCCTACCTGCTCGTCATTTTCCTCTCCCTTAGATTCTTCCGATGAGGGAGCTTCTATTATAGCCTACAATCCTGATTTAATGTTGGGTTTATTCATTTCAGATGCAGCTCTTTCAACAGAATAACTTAATTACCAAAGCATACCCATATTCCTGAGAGATAACGCTAAAAGTTACATATCATTCTTTTCCATACAAATCAGTCGGACCCACTATTTCCGCAAGAATACTGTAAATATTACGTGGCTGCGGTGGCGACCCCGTCTCCCACCCGATAGTGGCTCGGGGACCCTCACACCTATTCCAGATCACACTCTAGCTCCCTGGACCATCGCATAGGTCCACTAGTTCCATGTCTGTGTGTATCTGTGAGAGGTGAAGAGATGTATGTTTTCGTGTATCTGTATTATGCATTTGGAGCAGTTTGGTGTTGTATGGGTGGTGGGAAATATTTTGTGCATGTATGATGTCAGGAGTTGTGAATTCTTTGTTCGTATCTGGGCTAGTGTTACCTTACCTGCTTTGTGTGTGTCTGTTCTGAGTTGTGTATGGTAGAGGTGGTGAAATTAATATTTTGTGCTGGGATCTGTGTGACAAGTATTGTTGTGTAATTTGGAGTTGATTTTTTCATGTTTTTCTTGATTGTGTCTTCTGTTGTTGTGTTAGGTTCTGTGTCTAAGTTAAGTGGCGTATTGGTTGTTGTTATCGAGAACGGTCTATTTTTTGTGTTAGTGATTGGGAGGTTGTCTGGTGATGTGGCGGAGATGACTTGGATGTTGTGATTTCTGCCTGAGTTGTGATGCATGTAGTTTTAGATGGTTTTGATTGGTATGATGTTCGTCTCGTGGTCTACATGTTGGGTGTTTGTGTCAAGAGTTGATCCTGTGGCAGTGCAGAGGGCTGTTTTTTGTATTGTCTCTGGTTTTTGGTGTTGGTTTCTGAAATAATTGGCTACCAAATTGTGTTGGCGTATTCTAGTACTGGTCTTGTGATTGTCTTGTATGTGTTAATGAGCGTTTCCTCGATTTTCCCCAAATGTGTAGTAGTGATTGCCTTGATGACTTTCAGTGCTTGCGTGGCCCCGACTATTGTCTTTTGTATGTGTTTTGAGTATGTGAGAGTGTGGTCAAAATTGATTCGAAGGATCTTTGGTTCTTTTACGGTAAATAGTGTTATGTTTTGTATGTTTAGATTTAGGGTTGTATTGTATTCTGCAGGGTCTGGTGTGAATAGAGTGTTCATTTTTTTGGTGTTGTTTAGCTTTCGTGAGGTTTCTATTGTCCATGTGAGTATTTTGTTGAGGTAAGGTTGTATCTGTTGTGCAAGGGTTTCTGGCTTGTTGTGTGAGGAGAGTATTGTGATATCGTTTGCGTAGTTGAGAATTTTTGCTTCTTGTCAGGGAGTTGGTATATCTGAGGTATGGATGTTGAAAAGTGTTTGCGAAAGTACTCCTGATTCGGGAACTCTGGATTTTGTGTGTCTGTGTTTGGAATTTGTGTTTTCTATTTGAGTGTTGGAGTCGTTACTTGATGTAGTTTGCTATGTACTTGATAAGGGTGGTGGGTATGCTGAATTTGTAGATCTTGTTGATTAGTTTGTGTAGGTCTACTGTTTCGAATACTTTGGACATGTCAACGGCAAATGCAATGGTTCTAGGTGGTGGAGTTTTCTTGTTGAATCCATTTGTGATTATGGTATTTATTTTTTGTAGTTGCTGTGTTGGTTAAGTGCATGGGTTTGAACCCATGTTGGTATGGTGTGTTTGGGATGTGGGGTGTGATGTACGGTAAGATGATTTTTCTAGTGTTTTGTTTGGGAGGAAAGCAGCGCTAGTGGTATATAGGAGTATCCTTTGTTTATGTCTTTGTTTGGTTTGGGTATTGGAATTATCTTTGCTACTTTCCATTGTTTCGGTATGTTGTTTTTGTTTATGGCAAGATTGTAATGGTGTTGTTTAGTGGCTGGGGTGGATTTTGTTTGTGAGGCAAGCAATTTTTTTCCAGAGTTTGTGTGTTTGTTTTGTGGTCACATTGTTGGTCCAGTTGATGTTTCCATGCTTGTTTGTTTTCTAGTATGACGCGATCTATTTGTTGTTTGGTTCTATAATGTTGGGGTCTGAAGGGTTTTGTTTTCTAGTGTTGTTCTGTTGTGCTATGAGGTTTCTGATTGGCTCAGGGAGTAGTTTTTGTGTGTTGTGTATTTTTCTACGTGGGATGTTGTGTTTGTCTGCTTGCAGGATGGTGTTGGTTAGTATTTTGTTTTCCGTGTGTGCATCTTTGGGGAGGGATGTTGGAGAATGCGTGTTCAATTTCTTTTGTTTAGTCTATCCAGTTTGCCATATGATAATTTGTGTAAGTTTTGAAGTTTTGTTGTAGCCTGAAGTTTGCTTTTGTGTTTAATGTCATTAAGATGGGGAGATTGTCAGAGGAGACAGCGTGTGTCGTGTTCCAGGTGAGATGTCTCCGTAGGGGGTTTGTGTAGTACTGATGTCTGGCAAAGTGGGTTGTTGTTTGGCGTGTGTGGGTATACGGGTTGGTGTAATTGTGCTTAAGGTTAAGCGATTTAAGGTTCAAATGATGTCTGCGATGAGTTCTCTGTGGTCTTCTGTTGGTGAGTTCCAAAGTTGGGAGTGTGTGTTGATGTCTCATGTGATTCTGAAGTTTGTGAGAGTGTTTGCGTGGGTGAAGAAGTTTGTTATGTCTACATCTTCATTTGCGTGTTTGGGTTCCGTGGTGTTTCTTGGTGGGAGGTAGAGGTTTGTGCTGTAAAAGTGCTTAGTTTTGCTTAAGTGGATTTTAGAGATTTGTACTTCAGGTTTGGGTGTATGTAAGCTGTTTGGGATGGGGGTTCGGTGTATTAGCTGATGTTGTTTTTGATGTATGTGATCAGGCCTCTTCCCCCTTTGTGTTTTCTTTCGGTGCTGATTGCTGTGTAGTCTGTAATTTAAGGAGATTTCTGTTTTTCTGTGTTTGGATTATGTCTATTTGATTTTTTTGATATGTTGTTCGAGTTGTGTCGTATTCAGTCCATTTATGGTTATTTGTGGTATTTTTAGGTGCGTTTATGTGTGTTTCGTTTGTTTGATTGTCTAGTGGTTTGTGATGTTTGTGGGAGTGTGGGTTGTACGTTTGTTAGTTGTGGTTGGGTGGGTGTTGATAGGTGTGGTGCTTTGCTGTTTTGGGCACATCCTGTGTTTTGTGTATTGTTTGATTTAAGTATTTGTGCATTTAAGATATACCCAGTTGGTTGTTGTGTTGTTGCACATTATGCGTGTCTGTCCTTTTGTGATGTATTTATTGCATAGTGTACATTTCTATGTTGTGGGGGCCCGGTTAGTCTCTACATCCCACCCGAGGAGGAGCAGAGCCGCTGCCCACGTGATCAGGTCTACGGGGCAGAGCACCAAAAAGGTAATATTGGGCCTCCCTTGGTGGACAAAGGGGAGTCTTGGTTAATTTGAGCTCGGTATCTGTTCCTGTCTCTGCTTTGCTGTTCCCGGCTTTGCCCTCCGCTTCGGCATCGGCTGCAGTCTGACGTCGTGCACGCCAACTATTTTTGGACCTAAATATTACGTTCCTACTCGTTTCCCTTGGTTTATTTCACTTTGGTTTACTTCTCATAATTCTTTCATTTAGCGCCAACTAATAGATTCCCGCTCCAATAAGAAAAACGAAATAACCTTATCCTGTTCAGAACCTTAAACTAAAATCTCATCCGTCACTATTAATAGCAATATCAACTTTGCCTGCCTACGTGAAACTTCCCGGCGAACAAAAGTAGAGGAGTCAACCCCAGTTGAAGAATACCTCGCTGGCAGGCTCGCTTTATTGTCCAGTTCAGCCGCAAATGAATGTTTTGGTCGTCTTCAGGAACAACCTCTAGTCCGTACCCTATCACTTCTGTGACTAACAGTCCTTTAAATGCCTCCAAAACAATCGCAAAATCAACAATTCCTTTGCAAGAAATAAATTTTCACTATAAACTCACTTCGCATTACATACACCTTACATTTATCAGCCGATCCATCGAAGCGGACTTACAAAAAATTGACAATACAGACGCGGATGGTTCGTTTAATGCAAAGCCTGATTATAAAGGAGGGAAAAAAGAGAGAGAAAAATATACCACGTCCAGTAGGAAAAAAATTTATATTATATGCCAAATATCACTAACCCTTACAAAAAAAATTACTTTCAATGTTAATTTTCTTTTGTAAGAAACAAAAGTATTTGTTTCAGTCAAGGATAGAGACTAATGTATTTATTAGTAGTAATTTTTAATTTAAATTTAATCGTCCTAAAATTGTATGTGAAAAAATGTTCAATTTACGGACATCGAAATCTTGTGACCAGCACTGCATTTCTTTGGAAGGAAAATATAGTTAGCATTCACATTCTTCAGTAATTAAAGGCGCCAATGCCATTTCTATTTTTAGAACACTTTAAGCTCTCCATCAGATGGGAAGATTTTTTTTTTTGCGAAAAATTCGAATATTTTAAAAAGGCTATATTAGTAAAACATGGAATAGGGGATGATGGTATGAAGCAAAGTTTGACACTTTTCATCTAGATTAGGATAAATAAACTTTTTGGATTTGACGTGGGGTGGGGGAAGATTTTTCTCTTAATTGAAAGGAAAAAACAAATAAGGATCCTCCTCAGAAAATTTTTAAGATGAGAATGGTAAGGAACTTGGTGAAACTACAGTCAGGGCTATAATTCTTGGGCCTGAAAACAGCGCGCAAATTGCTAGGAAGTTTTTAACATACTACCTCCCTAAAAGTCAAGACCTCAGAAAAACACCATAGAAATGGGCAGGAGAGTCTGTTAGAATGGTAAACAAAAAATAGCCCAGCCAAGCATATGAGTTTCAGTTTGTTTCTGGTTTAGTAGTTACCTGTTGTAGATTTGGGGTTAGAGGGTGTGATGTGCATGTTTCCCGTGACCGACTATCAACTTTTGTGTTGTGCTATGGCTATGGATAGGGGTAAGTAATTAACATATGACCAGGTTGCATCCAAACTATCGATGTTTAAGGCAATCAACTCCAACAAAGAAATAAATGCCCTAACTGGAGTGACCTACAGAGCGTTCAAAGGTGGGCGCTGAAATCACATACCGTGTTTTGCAAAAGTTTTGTCTTACACGCTACTTTGATCTTTCGAGAGGTTGACTTGTCTGATGAAAAAATGTTTTGTCAAAACAACTTAGAGTGCTGATTTTCAAGCACATATCATTCATACGTGTTTTCCATTCTGCGCAGCGGTATTGAGATAGAAATTTTAAAAAATGAGATCTCTGCTCTCCTACGCCGGGCAACAAGTGGTACTACATCGTTAAGCGGGTCAACCTCATCAAAATGACGGTCAACAGAGTCGATGAGAGGCTCAAGAAGGAGAACGACCTCAAAGATCAACCTTTTTTTAGGCAAGCCTCAGGCTTTCAACTGTTTAACACTGAAATAGGCCTCCGAATGTGCTCAAAGCTTGAAATGTCTGCGCTCGCCAAGAAGAGGCGTGGAAAAGCATCTGCTCAGCGACCGTATATCGTGAATGACATCGGAAGAGCTGCCGTTACCTTTTCACGACTTGAAGAGTAATGGCTATGGAACTCTTCTTTTTAACTGCAGCGAAGCGCAGGACTAACTGTCGCTTTTTTCAATGGAGTGAAGTTCAATTGTACCCATTTATAGCCATGAAATGAGCCACATGATCATGGAACATATGGTAATTCGCCCTGGAGATTTCAAATCTGCCATTATATTTGAGGCTTGGTGGTGCCATCTAGTGGCAAAAGCCTTATTTAGCCATTCAAAGGCACTTGTAAGTGATTTTAACCATGGGAAACCATCAAAGCATTAACCATATATCAACTTATTACAAAACGCCACAAGTCACTAGAGGGACTTTCCCTTTGTTACTGGTGAAAAAAGCTTTACACTCTATACGATCATCAACAAGCACAACGACTGCGTGGTAAATTTCGGCCAGGAGGTGTCATATGTTTGCTACGGTTCCTTGACCAAGCCACCGGTCTTAATGATAATGTTCGGTGTCTTGACTTCGAATGGGGAGAAGATGGTGCAGGTGTGGTTTTAGGCCTGTTACAGCCTCATCACGGCCAAATCCATGGACATCTTGACAACGAAACACATGCCATTGGTGAGAAAGATCACAGAGAAGGCGGAACACATCTTTCAGCATAATGGTGCCCCAGCACACACAGCCAAAACCGTGAAAACGTGGTTTGGGTCGAACATGAAACTTTAGTCACACGACCTTAATCCCCTCGACTGCACACTGCAGGGGCATGCTGATTGCAAGCCTGCAAGGTCCGCCTGATTAACGACGAAGAACTGAAGTCCCTTGTCAACCACATGTGCGTCAGGATGAGGAAGAACTTCATCCACAACGTGTGTGTGTCCTTCAGCTCTCGCTTGGAGGGCGTTATCGCTGCTAAGAGCAGCCGCATTGATTAATATTACAATTTAAATACATATTTATAGGTTAAAATAATAAAAACTTGTATAACTGCATCAAACTATCATTGTATCCTTTTTTGTTACCGCAGTAACGAGTGTAACAGGAATTTTCGATACCAGGTAAGAATTGTGCCGCTGAACTAAAATTTACAAGAAGAAGACACGGAGGTCATAGGTTACCTCAAGGACCACATAGAGATTTGTCTATTATTAGCTGGAGGCTGACTCTACGATCATCACTAATGACAGATGTTATATATATTCAGCGACGACTTCGTGACGATATCAATTTCGACCACCGCGGACATAGAAGAAACCACTTGTAGCTTCCTCCTAGATGAAAACGCGGGTTGTTTTTTCTAAAAAATACCTAGTTTGACACCCATTGAGCTATCAGAAGGTTTTTAGAGTAATAAGGCCAGATTTTCGTACCTGGAAAGATAAGCTCATGTTGACGCATGGGTCAGATCTTCTGAAACCCATGTAAGAACAAGCCACCATGAAACACTTTGCGAGCGTTTTGGTCTGGGATGGTTTCGTGTATCACTGCGTCTGCAAGCTTGTAGTATGGAAAAAGAACGTTACTATCAAAACATTGTAGTACTTAGAGCTGCTCTGCGACCACCAGGAAGAGCGTATTGGCGCTAGCCAAATAATGTGCTTATTTAGGACTATGCACCTGCTCACAAAAATAAGCTCATTAAAGAGTAGTTGATAGCTGTGGGTTGAAATTTATAAAAGAGTGGCTCAAAAATAGCCCGGATTAGAACACCAGTGAGAACTCATGTTACATCATAAAGAGACAATCGGACCAAAACCCATCTTCTCTTTATAATCAAATTTATCACCTCCAGGATTGTGGATCACTTTTGAACTTTCCTTCTGCAAAAAATCACTAGCTCATACGCTAAATATATTCAGTAGTGTATCAAGTGGTATGGGCACTCCTAAGCAAGTATTTATCCCTCGGTAAGTACACGATAACCATTATACAAGCTTTTTCTCTGGCGAAATTATTAGTTAAAGTGATTGGAAGTTCTCGCCAATTATTATAGCACGGACTTTAAATTAAGAACAATGTGTAGATGATATATACCTGCTAAACTTTCAGCGAGTATTATAGGCGGGGGGCACGCAATCAACCAGTTGCAAGTTGCAGCAAGATAGCTCATGCTTGAAATGATATTCCTTTACGGGAAATACTCTAACATAACTTGACAATATATTCGCCTTCTTAAACTTTTGTGGGGAGGCTAGTAAAGGGTCGGCATTAAGGGAGAAGATGTTTGAAGCATAAAACCTACTGGGAATGGGGCGCTTACAATAAGTGGAAGCATGTTAAAGCAATCACAGTATTTTATAGAGTTGAAAAGTTTAAGTGATACTTTTAAGACCTATCTTGAGTTTATATGGAGTAATATAAGGTTCATCGATGGAATTATATACTATAGTCCATATCCATATTCTCCTAGTAATATATAATTAACATTAAACCTTGTCATGAAGAAAAAAATAGAGGATAGCAACCCTTGATATTTAAAACTCACAGATCAATATGTTCATTTACCATAACTTTTTTCGTTGATTGAAAAACAGTCGTGGCATTATAACTTGTATAACTATATAACTTTCGTGGTAATTCATTGCAAAGTTCATATCGGTTTAATTTTAGTGACATCCATTGAGCCATTAATCTTCCGGTTATTTGACCACCATGCCGTGCATTTCAACTTTTGTAGTAGGAGATTACATATTATTAGAATAATTTGTTGATAGCCTCTACTTGAAAGAAAAAGAACTTGATACCACATACAAAGAGTTTTCACTTCATAAGCACTTTACTCTATAATAATAATTAAACTTATATAAGATGTTCAAAATTTTTTTTCCAAATAAGATTTGGTATCCGAACTTTTTAATTAAAATACTTTTATTTTATCCTAGTTAATATAAAGTTTTAAGTAAATTTGCTACCTAAAGATAAATGATTATTGAGAGCGTTGAATAGAAATGGGCAACGAAATTTGATTGAAGCTTATTAAAGTTGGGCAAACCGACAGCTTTTATGCTAGAAGTTGAAGCAATCATAAAGATTGTCTAGTACCTAGGATCATAAGGGACATCCGGATCTTTAGAAAGCTCTAGATTCTTTGCAATGATATTCTAGAGTCTAAAATATCATTGCAAAGGAATAAATTGTTTAACATTGAAATATTTTCTTATAAATTGGCATAATGCTTTCCAAACTTGACATGCGAACATATATAGGTAATAGATTATTTTCCAAATCGTTGACGATCAAAGATTACCTATTTTCTCCAATAAAGTCACGAAACAAATCATTAATTTCTGGCTGATTTATGTTTTAGAGAGTAATTTTTCTCTTTGGGCTCATATAAGTCATCCTGTGAATGTTCATTCATCGAATCTTTAGAATAAGAAAGTATTGATATTGGGAAATAAAAGTCCTTCGCTTATAATACATTTATTGAATTGTTAATCAATAACTGCAAGATTTTAAGATATATGTCGTTTTCTGATACTACCTATAGTCTAATCATTGCTGTTCTCTTAGTGTGCTAATGCTTGCCTCCACACCCTACAAAGTTGTAATTAGTCTATACTGTTCAGACAAACTTCTACAGCAAAGCCTCTAAAAAATACTAATTAAAAACGAGGCGAGTGTATGAGCGTATAATTGATTGAGAATGCGAGGGATGCTAGAATCTCTTTATTGATTATTTTTAATTGTGTACAAAAGGATTTTCTTCAGAGATAGGCAGATTCCTGCTACAATATTTAAACTAATAGAATAATGCACTGTATCAATAATGCCCCCAAAATATTTTTCAATCTGCCAGTTGAGATTATGTCAGCATTCATTGAAACAAAATATCTCGCCATATTTAATTTTGCCTCTTTTCATCGAAAATATTTTGTTCTCATATCTTTTTTTTAGTCTATGATGTATGAATCGACTATTTTTTTAATACATTATAACATTTTTCAAATCGGTGAGCCCTGGACCATTTCTGAATAACCTTCAGCCTGTCAAATATAGATTGACCTTAAGTTAGTAGAATATTTATACCTGGTACCATGATTTTAGTCATTACTCTCTGAAATAACTAGATGTTATTCCGAAGAAATAAAGGAGTTGTTCATTTTTATCCTGCGTTGGGTAAAATGAGCTTTAAATTTTAATATATGGCCTGTTACTGTAATTTTATTTTCGCTAAAATATATTGCACAGGTTATATATATTCATATGGCAACATTTATATTTCATTAAGAGAGGCAAATGATAGCGTTATAACGGGATGTGGATAAGCATATATCAGCAAGTTATTCTCCTGAATCTTCTATTTAATGGCACATTGAAACTCATAAAATGTGGTCTAAATGAATCTGAAAAAAGATTTTTGAAATCGTCATAAAGTTGATGATGGGTTGTCATATATTTTTCGTTGCTATATAATGTTTGTCACTGTATGAATACATACAGATTATGGATGAATAAATCATGACTTGATAAATGGATATGGAAAAATTCAAGTTATTAGCCGTATTAATACGACTTTCCAAATTCTGCTATTTAATCATTAAGCAAATATATTAAAAAATGATGCATTTTATAATCCAAATTTTGGTTTTTAATTTCAGTCATTTAATATTTTTTGGCATTTTGCCTTTATTACCCATGTATTGATAATATTACCAAATTTGACATAACATATGCACTCTATTATTTAAGGTCTGAAAAAAACCTAAACTATACTAAAACAGATAACTTAGTAAGGTTAAGTCTGGTTAGGTTAGATAAGGTTCTGTTGCAGTGCGTATACAAAAGAATGAATTTGCTTATATTGAGCAAGCTAAAAGAACCCTTTTTAATCAACCAGAGGCAAAGTTCAATCCTGCAATATCGAAGCATCCATTAAGATTATATAAGACAAAATGCCCAGTTCTTTGCATAAAAGGGAGGCACAGAGAACCAGGCCTTTTTAATTATATATATATATATATATATATATATATATATATGTATATATTTTTTTAGCGAAAAGTTTTAATCCGATTAGTATCGTTTGATGCCCATGTAAATGATTATTGAAAATTTTAGATAGAACTGAGCAACGGAAATTGATTGAAGATTATTACAGTTGGCCAAACCCACAGCTTTTATGCTATAAATTGACGCATTCTTAAAAATATTGTCCACTACCTAGAATCTTAAGGGATTGGCAGATCCACGCCAAATGGATCGAAATTGTAAATCCAATCCGAGAAATAACCAAAATAAATGTGACTTAACTTTAATTCCCAAAGAAAAAAAAGGGTTGACATTCTGCTAAAAAATGCGTGGTTAAATCTTTTGATAGTTAATAACTCTCTTTTACTGCAGTCTGTAACGATACTTATTTGGCTATTAGCATTGGTTCGAATTTGTCATATTTGTCATTCGTCTGATTCTCATCTTCGCATTCTTTCTCCCTGTATGAATTTCTCCCTTTATTTCTTTTCAAAATAATCCCCCCAAAACATAAAAAAAACATTACACAGACTTATCCTTAAACAAGAAATCAAAGAAGTAGCAAAATATACACTCGAAGTTATTTTTTAATAAACGAAAAGGATTGAAAGTCAGAAGAGCTGAGAAGAGAGAAAATGGATAAAGATTGACTAGAAAACTCATATTTCTAAAAAGTTTTTTTCAAAATTAATATTTATTGATGGTATTCTTAAACATTTTTAAGAGGGGTAAACTGCTCGCAAGTCTTCCTCCACCCTGCTCGACGTTAGTCCTTCTTCACCGAGCATTTTAGAGAATTAGATGAACAATTCATTGCGCGAAAAAACAAACTAAACGTATCAAGTAAAGCAAAATGGTGAACTAAGATATCGAAGTCAAATTTAAAGATAAAAACTGTGCATAAAGGGTCACAGGCATAACCCATAAAAAGAAAATAATAAAATTTACTTAGCCAGACAAAGGAAATGCCAGAGGGAAATACGAAGCGCTAAAAGAAAATATTAAATTTAACTCGCCAAAGAAATTTAACACAATCCTAAGAGGTTTTCGATTATATCTAAAGGAAGCAATAGGACCTATCAAAAATGACATTAACGAATTAGTTTCGGATACAGAAAAAGTGGCCAATATATGAAATAACTTTTTTCCTCGGTATTTATAAACAAAAACGAGCATAATATAGCACAAACGAACGACTTGATAAACTTTAACTAGCATAACCTTTAAACCGATATCGAATTATTTGAAAAAGAAATGGATTTTTACATCAGTAAGTGAAAATCCAGTACATCTCTAGATCCTGATTTAATCTATCCGGTGCATTTGAAAGAAATTCGAAATGTGTTAGTGGAAGCGCTAACGAAATTTTTACCAAAAGATAGAAGGTATCTTGCCATTAGAATTGAAGCTAGCAAATATAACTCATATTTTTAAGAAGAAAAAAAGATAACTTTCGACCAATTATCGACGCTTAAGCTTAACATCCATCGTAGGTAAATTAATAGAATCCGTCATTTGCGATAGGATTATCAATCATTTGGAAGCGCATAATCTCCTAAATAATAGTCAACACAGCTTTAGACAGAAACTTTCAGGTTTAAATTTTCTCTTAGAATTTTAGGACGAGATGATTAAAAGCGAGGAATAAAGTAGATCTTTGGCCATACTTTACTTAAAGTTCGTTAAGGCATTCGACACCATTCATCATAGGCAATTACTAACTAAAACTTATTGTTCATGAAATTAGGGAAAACATGTTAAAATTGATAGTGATGGCTAGGTAATCGTAAGCAGAAAGTAGTTATTAACAGTAAATTTTCGGGGTGGAAAAATGTAACCAGTGGCCTGCCTCAGGGGGTCTGTGCCTGGACTATTGTTGTTCCTTATCTATGTAAATGATGTGGACACTGGTCTACTTGGTAAATTATCCAAATTTGCGGGAAACACAAAAATTGGGAGTAAAATTTTAAATGAGAATGATAGAAATTTAATTCAGGCAGCAAGATCTACACTGTAGATAAAAACTTGAATGGTGTAATAAATGGAACATAAAGTTCAATTTAGACAAGTGTAGAGTTTGGCACGTAGTTCATATTAAACCAAGTTTTAACTCTGAAATAAGTAGTAAAAATCTTATCTCGTTGGACAAAGTAAATGATTTGGAGATGCGGGTTTTAAAGGATCTTAAGTTTAACAAAGAGTGTGACGAAGCGCTTAAGAAGGCGAACCAAAGGATTGGATTTACTGCGAGAAGTTTTCACTACAAACATCAAGAAATAATCATACCTCTATATATACGTTTAGTAACGCCACACCTAGAATACGCGATACAATTGTGGTCACCTTATACGCAGGAAAACGTCAATAAATTAAACAAGAATTCAACGACGGAAAACTAAAATAATTCCTTCAATTAGAAATAATTCGTATATCGAAAGATTAAAAAATACTAAAACTACCGATTCTCGACACTAGGTGATTGTGAGGTGAGCTTATCGAAGTATTCAAAATTTTAAATAAACTTGAAAACGTATTCCATGAAAGAAATTTTAATTATGACCATAGGAGACACACGAGACAACGGTTTTAAACTAAAAGGATGGAAGTTTTAAATGATCCTAGGTAAAAAAAAAATTACGTTTAAAATCATCGCTAAATGGAATGCGCTTCCCGTGGAGGTACTAAATGCTAGGGGTGTAAATAGTTTTAAAAACAAAATTAAAGTTATTTTACGAATGATGATATTATTTAAATACGGAGCCCTGTTGTGGATAGAATGTCGCGTGAGTGGGCATAGTGGCGACGATGTGCAAAGGAGGACTACTAGCATATTAGTATAGAATGGCACTGGCCTCTGAGTGGACTAAGTAGTCCTTGCTTATTCCCTGTAACTATTTAATTATTATTATTAGTATTATTATATAGTATTTTTATTTATAATATAATATTTATTATTAATATTTCTTCATCTTCTGTTAAAAACATTAGTAATAGTATTAATAGTATTTATTATTATCATTTGTATTATTTATTTTTATTATTGAATATTAATTATTATTACGGTTATCTCCTCAACTTTTTCTAGCAGCACTCACACCAGGAGGACTATTGACACCTGGACAAGGTTCGGTCTGGTAGCCATAGTGCCTTGCTGGACTGCGTGCCATCCTGATCTCACTTCGCCCCAGGGTATAATAATAATGGTTCTAACCCACCCTTATCGTTAGGTGACCGGCCTATCTCTACTTCTCTTTGTTCCATACCGGCATTCCCCATTCAAAACTAGCTCTTCTCTGAACTGAGTTTCTGGTTGTATGGTGGACTTGTTTTATCTTATGCTTCCTTAGTCGAGGACCAGTGTATACCAGGAGGTCACTACCTGCTGCGAGGGCAGAAAGCACGCTGGCTAAGGGTGGTATTAGGTACGCGGTAGGTTGGTCAATGGACTCTGCTCACCTTCTTACAGGATACATATGAGGTGGCTAAGACAGCACCATCCTTTATGGTTAAAACTCGAGGGCAATTTGGCTTGTATGGGTGCCGGGTTGTACAAGTCCATCTTAAGAGGACAAGAAGGACTCGTGGACTAAGAAATGAATGTGTAAACGATCCCAATCTAGAATTTGTCAATCATATGCAAAGAATTTTTTAACCTTCCAAAGCATTTGGCACTCATAGTATCGATTTCGATGCATCATCTTCTTTCCTTATACTATAGTCAGAGAGTAAAGGAATAGTAGGAATATGAAAAGAGATCCACCTCCGAGGGTAGTCTTGACCTGCTGAGATGTCGGAATCGACGAAGAAAATCTAGACACCCCTTCAACCGGTGGAGGATCTTCCCTTTCATTATATTCATGCCGCAAAGGGGTTCTACGTTTTCCATCTTTCGAGGCGCCGAATGGCGGCTTTAGCACAGAAAATGGGTTGGGCCCCTTTTGCTTTATATGGTTCCACTCCAATCTTCTTTACCGGAGATAAAGATTACTTCTCTCCTACGCTTACGGGTGTACCTCTGCACCAGCGGCGGTCTCCAACTTTCTTTAACAGAGGACGGCCAAGAAGGCAAGCAGGAGTCCCAAGATTGACCGCTACCATTGGGAGGGACTCGATAGGCCTAATAACCTTAGAGGGGCAAAGGAGAGCGGAGTTTGCCAGCCTGTGTCCTCAGCAGTCCTGCAGGTCTTTATATTGAGTTTGCAGGAAATCGGCGTACCTGCCCCCCTTTCTTCCCAAATCGAAGTCGGACCACAGCTCCAAGACGAAAAGGAAAAACCCTCGATAGGGATACGTGCAACCACGGTGTACGGTGGTGAGATGGACACATCGAGGCCCGCTGAGATGGAAATAGTCCAGCATGGGTGCAAAACGGGCCTCGGTGCCAAACACCAAGCCTGAGTCCGCCTGTTATCAAGATTCACCGCATAAGGCTCTGTGCTCTGACGACTCACAAGGAGAGGAGGTATCTCCTCCCCCAACTGGTTCGTCCTAGAAAGACAAACCTCTCTCCATCTTGGATATGTATTTTTCTCTGAATGGAGAGAAGCGGGTTTATTTCTCCCCCTCCTCTCTCCAAAAATAAAATTACAGGATTAACAAGGCAAAGGCGACCTAGAAGTTTCTTTCAATCCATCAGGTCTCCTGAGAGGAAAGAGTCTGCTACCGTTTCAACTAGCGCCAAGGCCAAGATTGCTACCTCCGACTTCGAAATCACATTGGTCAAGAGGCCTCAGACCAATAACAAGTTTTAAACTGCCCTGAGCTGAGCTGAGCCTCAATTACTTCGGGGCCCCTTATTTCTTGGTGTTGTTAGCTCTCTAGCTTCAAAAGCTTTTTGGCAATTTGCTACAGTGTTGAGAGCATGTGTGGCAAAAGACAGATGATCCATCAGAGGAGGAATTAGGTACAAATTGGTAGAGAGCCCAAAGTGATCCGCTTCTCGGACAGCATCCTTCTAGCGAATGCGTCATCTACATCAGAAGCGGCCATGTTTAGTGCGACTCGAACACTTAAAAGAACTATAGAAAACAGCGATAGCCTCAAAACTCATACTTAACTTCTTCGTCACGCTCGACGTTATCCCTGAGTTAGTGCGTGGTGGTTTCTAAGGCTACCACGTGAGGCATTCGTGCCAATTTCAGGGAGTTGGTTCTACTACCACCACTTTGGCTGTACGACTCACTCTTCTAGAAGTGCAAAGTAGGGTTAAGCCAAAGTCTGTTTAAGTTGATCCAAGTGACTACAAAATGAACCTCCCTATCGTGTATGGCCAAGTGTTTCAATTGTGGGCAGCTACAGCCCGCATCTTTGAACCAATGTAGTGCGTATCGTCTGAAAATGAAATTATCATCGTTTAGTTTGCGAATTTTCTTTCATTTTACGAGGCTAAGGAATTGGTCTTTGCGCGTCTTGCGCTCCCTTGGAAATCTTGGGCTTTAATTTTCAAAGGCACCCTCTGCTCCTTTCTCATCCAGGCCTACGAGCATGGTGGCTTCAGTGCCCATTCGGAACCCTTCTCCGGGTTCTACTCAGCTAAGACGCCTATTTGGTAGAGCTGGTGTTATAAAGAGTTCAAAGCCAACCTGAGCTCAATACATTGTTTCTTCCTTTTCCTAACTTGGCCTTTTCCGTAAAGCGAAATTGCCGTGCTTCTAACGAGTCTTTAGACTTACAGGAGGCCACATCACCGAAGATGAGCATGAGGTAGTCTTCTAGGATTCCAAAAGCTGCTCCCTGAAAGGAGAACAGCACCAAAGATGCCGCGGCTCCTATACCAACACTCAAGGCACAAACTGTTGGCTTCGAGACGGCGGTCGACCCTCCAAATAAGTGACTCTGACTTCCGAAACCACCTCTTCGCCAAAGATTTCGAGAAGTAAGGAAAGAATAATTGCAAAGCTAGACCACTCTCCCCCTATTGATTAATCCTCAAAGGTGACGGTGTTTTCAGCACAGTGTTTGTCCAAATGCGCATCCGTGTAGCGTACGGCCATTTTTGGGGGGTTCTTCTCTCTTTTGAGATAACTCACCAATCTCCTCCGATCTTGCTCAGCAAGGCATATTCTTTCAATATGAACGACCCAACAACAACAAAACAGGGGACGGACCATGAATACTTTGTTTATGGCTATAGAACTCCTGGACGTTTTGAAGGCCGAGCGCTTCCGTTTTGGTCATCCGAGTGTGAAAAAATACTGAAACAAAAATGTTATGTTTTTATGCGTTATAAGCAACCCTTGAACGCTTTCGCTGTTGGTGAAATTTGTCGAGCTATGGCTAGGTTCTGGTATGTTTCCATGAATGCCGGATGATGTCTCATTGTCCATTCTCTTACACAGACTTGAGCAAATCACGGTATTTTTCTTTTCTGAGATTTTTCAAGAGGATATGCAGAGTGGATATCCTCCCTAATTCAAGGTAAATTGCTATTGTGGTCGCTTTTCGTAAACTGGAGAGATCAGTCTACCACGGCTGGTTTCAGCCCAATCTCTCTGATCTTGCGCGCATGCAATTTGATGGAGAAATTGGGAAATGTTAGGGTAGCCATTGACTTAGACCGGAGGCCACTTATTTTCTGACCAATGTGCTCCAGCACCTTTCTTTCAACTTTCAATTCTCTGCTCTGACTAAAAAATACCATCACCGAACCTTCCTTTATAGACAGAACTATACCACGATGTTTTTCGATCTGGAGAAGGTTATGATACCGCATTGCGATAATGTGTCATGGAGAATCTCCATACAATGGGGACGAGAGGATGCCTTTCAATCTTGATTCCTGAGTTTTTGCAAGATCGTCTATTCCACGTACGATCTGGAGACCCTGTCTGGTCAAATGGATCCAGTAGAGAGTCTCCCGCACGGAGATTTTCTCATTGTCACTCTCTTTACCCTGAATAACTAAAATATCACCTCACTGGAGCGTCGACACAAACATGTATTAAACCGCATATCTCGCTATACCATATCACACAAGTTTTGGTTTTACTTGCCCGCGACTAATATGGTGCATGTATACCACCATCCACGGCTCCAGTCGGACAGGAAATGTTTGCTTAACAGGGTACACCTGGGATTGGTGGATTAGCACCGGGCCTGGTTCTTCTCTACGATCTACGCCTTACCTGGGAGGTTAATATTTACCGGTTTAGTGTCTCTTGTGCCCTTGCCACGGGACCTATTTGGTCCGAAACTTTTAGCACTTGAGGTGCTGATAGGGCTACTGTCTCGGTTTTCTATCTAACCTTTGTATCTTCGAATTTTGAGAACAGATTCGTGTTTTATGGATTTGCAGCCGAGCGTTTATTGAAGAAGTTGGACTTGACCCACAACTTTTCGATGCTAAGGAAATGCCACTTGCTCTGCGTCCTGTCTAGGGAATTATGCGCCACCTGTATGACGAGCTCAGCACCTCTCATAGTAGCCATTTCCTCTCACTGAATCCGCAGCTGATCTCAACGGTGTTAATCCTGCTGAGAGACTCCAGTCATGACCTAAGACCTTGGAGTTTGTGGCTATAAAATTCCTTCAAGAGCTTTAGGTAGCTTTCGGGTCCTCTTAGCCTCTGCTTCTGCCCTGGAGAAACCATGAGGGATACTACGTTTGACAGTTTTTAACCAACACCTGTGCTTCCAAAGCTTCAACGGCACAGGACGTATTGCTTTTGACCTTACTTCTGCACAGTTCGTGTGCTCTAGACTCACGCCAGTGTATATTGATGGCTCTTATTTCTAAGCGCTAGGTCTGTCTTCAGGGGCCGAAATAGTTACAATACACAGCTCGCTAGGAGAGATAACGCCTCTAGCTATGTTTGGAGACCGGTTTCTGATCTCTAGCGGCTCACAAATCGACCTATGTACCCTCGGGGTATTTTAATCGTCGCTCCACTTGCTTTGCTTCATCCGTGAAGCCAGTTTACTAAGATTAGGGAAGATGTATAGATTATCTTTAAGTTTCGGGGGGGGATATATTGAAATTGCGGGAAATAAGCGGCGCGCTGATGAGTGTGCCAGATGGTCCAGGACAACTTGGTGAACAGAGTAATGTTTCGCTTTTACTCTCACCGATTACCTGGCTGGAATCAGGAAAGCTTACACGGCTACCTTGCAAGGAAGATTAGAGACGGCGGAGGGGAACTTGAGGTTTTGTGCCATTTCACCACATTTGTTCCCATGGACCTACCCGTAATGCTGTGATGGTTTTAGATCACTTTACATATGACGTTTTTGAATTTGGGACCATCGGAAAAATCTCTGCCATTTGATGAAATGCTCCCCTGCACCTTACTCCGACGACTGCTTTGTCCCGCGGACTTTTCAGCACATTCTTGTGGAATGTTCCAAGCTGGGTGATGTTCAGGCACGTTACCCTTCCCAGTACTTGGACGACTGGGATAGCTAGCCTCTTCTCTTGTACTCAGGACGAATTGGTGCACACAGATTTGTGAAGTATCTCACTATTTGGAGCTCCATTTTATTTGAATCTCTTTGGTATTGGTCGACTTTTCCTTCGTCAAAAGTAGGCTCGTCTCTCTGGATTCAGTGCATTATTCCTTCTGATTCCGGCTTTCTTGCTTAATTTTTTGGTTTGTTTTTCCTTGTTTTTTTTTTTACTATTTGTTTTGTATTTTTTCTTTTGCATTTTTTTTTATCTAGCCTATCATTAGACTTTAAGATGATAATGGCGGGCTATTCCTTATTAGCAAGTAATCAGATAGGATCTGAAAAGAAAATCAAATAGTGAGGCAGGATTTATATTAGTTATTAGTTAACTGGTTTATTATTTAAAGACAAAACTTCTATTAATTTGCCGCGGCGATGCGGATCATGGGGTGAGAGTAAATTGAGATCTGATGCTTCAGTCTATCTTCGTATAATCCAATGCTAAGTTCCAGGAATTAAATTCGTTACTTAGCGCAGGACGTAATTTGACCGAACACTCCACATGAGGTTTTACAAACACTTTTAAAAGGAATCAATATTTTTGACTTTTAGGCAAAAGGTATACCTGTTCATATATCTGGGAAACCTATTTGCTTTTTGTGAAGCCACAGTGCATTGATTTTAAAAAGTTTATCCCTCGATAATAAGATGCTTTGATCGTTTTATTATTTTGACTCTATATAAAATTTGACCAACTAATATTGTAAACTATTTGGAGGTTATCAATACCCACCTGCATTAACTTATACTTCTCTTACTTTAAATATTATCCGCCATGATTCCGGCCACTTGACAACATTGTTTAAATCTCTTTGAAAATTTTTAAAAGCAGTATCGTATTTTGACCTGATACCTTGTTTCTTGTATCGTCAATTTTTAACATTTTACTTTATAAATTCATGGTAAGCTCGTTTATATATTAAACTAAACAAAAGTTCATGAGTGCTGGTAACTGAGGTCCCTGTTCAACTCTTTTCAGTGACAAAACTCCTAAGTATAACTCCACGTGGAGTAATCCTGAATTCAAAGAGAAAAATATAAGAAGAAAGAATTTGAATATCCGGCAGCCGCCTCACAGGTGCAGTTAATTAATTTGGACGCTAAAAGCTTTTACATCGCCGAAGAAGCGCTAATCTCCGTACTTGGGAAACTGCTAGTCGAAAGCTTCCCACCCACATCGTAAAGGCCATTCAGACTTTGGTGAGGCTACAGACGCTAATCCATCTGGCCGCTAGAAGCGGTCAGCCAGTCATCTGAGTCTGATAACGAGGAGAAACCAAACAAATGCCCGTCGTATAAATACCTTGGGTTTTCAAATATCAAAGATTGAGTTTTAGAACCCGTCGCCTTTGATTCAGATCATGAGTCTGTTTCCCCAAGTCCCTGGTATTCGCTTATTCCATCGAGATTGGATCTCACCAGGCAGATCCATCTCTTTTGTGAAGACTTACACTGTTCAGAGCAAGCCTCGACTCGTTTCATTCCCGAAGGATTGGCCGATATTCCTCCTCTCGTATTATCTGGAACCCTCCATCAAGGATCTCGAGTTTCCCGTGTGAGACTTCGCGCCGATCCGCGTCAGTCTCGATTTTTTGGAGGTTCCACTTCTCTGGAGCCGAGGTGCCATCGTCATTCTCCAAGGAGGACCGTGAACTTGTCTTCTGGCCCCTTTCCCCACCTTCATCCTAATTACCATCAGGATATTCGGCCGAGAATCAGGGCCATTTTCCGTCTCCTTTCCCCCACGCCGAGTCGCTAAAGGATTCACCTTCTTCGAGGTGACCTCTTTATGGTAAAACGACCCTTGCTTGTATTTCTTGTTAATCGAACCACTTTCAGAGATATAAATATTCCCTCTGTATAAGTGATTTAAAGTATCCCATTTAAAAGCTGATTAACAAGTGATTAACGTTACCTGATTGCAAATTAATCTATATCTTGTCAGAATTGTCGTTATTTATACTACCTATATTTCCCGTATGTATATATATGTTAAGTAGTGACTTATTATAATAATACTTTTGGTTTTCACTCTTTAAATATATCCTTTAACTGCAACTTGGTAAACTCATTATGCGTTATTGGCCCCTATATTAAATCGCACTCATATACCTCATAATAAACGGATTACTCTTACAAAGTCAACGTACGTGTACGTAACGAAGGACGCGTACGTACATTAGAGGATATATGTATATATAACTGTATATATACATATTCTAGTGTTTTTTATCTCTTTCCTCCTAGCCAATAGATAAATATATGTATAAATAGATGTATTGTCTGGGGAAATGACCTCTTCCTTGACAACTTTGCTTATAGTTTTCTCGTATTTTTCAATCGAATTTAAAATATAGTCTGCCAGTATTTCTTAAGCTTTTAGATTTATCTGTTTTTTATGTTTAAACGTTTTTAAACCTTTTTGAAATTCGAATTAAATTATAACCACTGCGTATGCAAAAAACGAGCAAATTAGTTGGGCATTAGCATACCATACGTAAGCAGAACTGTGAGTCGTTTGATTTAATTATCTCCAGATGATTATCGATCCAATATTTATAAGTGGATATTATTAATGTATCAGCGACCATTTAAGAAAGATGGGACGATTTCAAGTTTTTAATATTGGTGTTATAAGTATGATAGTTGCGTTGTCTCTTTGATCTATTTAATATATATTTTGTTAAAATTGTAAAAAATGGTTTTAAAAACTTTCGTTCTAATTTTACATGTGAATTTGATTAGTGTTTTGAGATTAGAAATTGTAATTTCCATAATATAAAATTATATTCCTTTTGAGTTATGTCAATGATTATAAGTGTAGTTTCCCCAACAAAATTTCGCGTTTTTCGTTATTTATTTATTTGTATATGTTATTTATATCTTCCATGTTAGTAAAGTTTAAATATGTTAATTTAATATCCTTGTGGGGAAATAAATATCACGAGGACAAAGAGACGGTTGTTTGCTTATACAGCGTCAACTGTTAGGCTCCACATGAGCCAAGACTTTACCTTTACCCCTACCCCTTTTCCCCGCTGTCCCAAAGAACCTTCGAGCGTCGCTCGCAAAGAAGGATTTCAGTCAGCAGATTTCGTAGTGCGTTAATATAAAAAGAGGAGGGTACGATAGCCTTTAGAATAAAAACCTAGGAACAGGCTAACTGTCCCTTCCGATTGTTTATGTCAATTTTCGCCAAATAGACGAAATTTCACTTTCTCCGTACGTAAACCAGAAGGGGCGAAACGTCACAACGTTGAAAATTTATGCCCTAGGAG
Organism: Ceratothoa steindachneri; assembly: GCA_963969495.1. Classification (NCBI taxonomy): domain Eukaryota; kingdom Metazoa; phylum Arthropoda; class Malacostraca; order Isopoda; family Cymothoidae; genus Ceratothoa; species Ceratothoa steindachneri. The sequence continues at coordinate 228,897,027 of OZ018318.1, forward strand.
AGAAGCTTAACTGTGGGCAAGTGACGGTTCTTCCCTCCCAAACTCCCTCGTCTCCCCTCCCCCTTTGAGATAATCTAAGTATGTGTTCGAGCTTGAGGAATAAAAAAAATAGAATCCGCCTAGAAATCGAGAGAAGAAGCCAAGTCCCTGAGTCAAACAGGGAATCAAGAAGATAAGTGGAACCAAGCGGGATTCTCTCTCCCGAGGCCGTTCCTTTGGTCGCTTAGAAGAGCAGACCAGTTATATCGAGACCAACTCTCATAACTTTCTCGTCAGAGAAAATCCCTTATCTCAGTGTTTTTAATAAAAACAGAGATACCCCGCACTATTGAGGAATACCAACGTGAATTCCAGGTCGAGAAATGATTCACCTCTTGGTTGTCTCATCATCGAGAAGACCGAATTTGTAACACAGGGATCGGAATAACTTCCGTTCATCCAAGATCCCCTCACTTACATCTTCAAGTCAAGAAGACGCCATGCGCCCCCCTCCTTCCCGAAGGAAGCCTCTCTACGCGTCTAATCCTACCCAGTGAGAAGCATCAACTGTTTCCCCACCCTCCTTACTTCAACGAAGAAGCCTCCAGTCCAACTCGCCTCAATCACCTAAGAGAGAAGACTCACTTTTAAGGTCACCCAACTATCGAATCCCTCTGAGTTAAAGGTAAACGAATCCAAAACTTATTCATTTTTTTTGTTATTTCCCATGCTGTGTTAAAGTGTATTTAAGTGTATTTTTTGTAATTAAAAGTATATTTTTGTCCGAGTTGTATAATTAGATCCTCGAACGCTGCAAATGGCAATAGTTTCCTATATCATTACACGAATCCTCCCTGGTTAAAAAATCAAATTAAGGAAAGTGGAACGGATTTACTAATGTACGAATCAGAGCTACATACTTACTCGGCCGTAAACCACGACAATCCTTAATACGTGATCCTGATAGCCACTAAGAGCACCCTATATGGTCACTATTCCTACTCAAATATCCTTACGATTATTTAAAAAAATCTATAAAATCTCAGATGCAATATAGTGGTTGATAATTTTTATTATCGGGACTAGTAAATTTTTGGTTAAGAAGTTTTTCCCCTAGATTAGCCCATTTAAACACCTTTTAGCCTGGTAAGTTGAAGCTATAAAAGACAAACTATAATTTTATCACTTTTAATTTTATGTATACTTCTGACATAAAGGCTCAAATAGAATTGAAAATAAACCATAAGGTGAAATATCACATTTAATTAAAGTTCGTGTTAAATAATCATCTTAAAATTCTCCTTTCATAGATCTAACAAGTTAATCTAAACGTGGGAAAAAAAATCGATTACTAATATTAAGAATATGGGGAAAATATTTCACACTCTGTGGGAATAAAATATAAGATTATATTTTCTTTCTAAGTTTACATGATATCTCTTTAGAGAAGAATTTCCAACGAAAACAATTGCACCAATAACCAAAGATCAAATTCTGGTGCAATATTTGCATATCAGTTTGGTTCGATCCTGGCTGCTCTGGATTATTGGTGTAATTCTTTACCGGAAGAGCGTCCCTAAAAATTCTACAAGTCCGGAAAGCAACTGTAAAAAGCAGCAAATATCTCGTAGCATTAAGATAAGCCCTAAAAGTAACGTAATAATAATTTTGAAATAGATCAATGTTTTCATTGCACTACTAAACACCGGACATAAATCCAAATGAAAGCCTTTGAACCCTGCTAAATAAAATTCATTCCACCAAAGAAACAGTAAAAATATCCTCTTAAATATCTATAAAAAATATTCACTGAAAGTTAAATCACCTCTTTAGTGAATGCGGCTGGAATGAAGTCCAATTCAACCTACTCTACTTTTGCGAGTATTAGGTATATAAAAGTAATACTCTAAACAAATATTAAAATCTATAATGTGTCTTAAACACACTGAGACTATGTGATATATCGCTAGAGTGAATTTTGACTACGAATTATGGTAGGAGTGTGTCTAATAAAATATAAAATAAAAATAGTAAGACATTGTCTTCACAGAATCAAGTATCATTCACGTGCTTGTTAAAAGCCTCTTGGAATTAACAATTTTCTGATATATAAAAGGAGAAAAACTCATCTAAAATGTAACAATCTGTTAGTATTTTTATGTGGCAGCACTAAAGATCCTTGTGATAGAACGGGTTGAGGCTGCGTTAATTTCAACCACTATCACATGTTATTTAAAACCACGATGCTCCCCACGTGCATCTTCGCTTTGAAGCTGGGCGTCTCATCGCAGCCACCTGAGTCAATGTTTAAACAAGGAGGTTTATCATCCTCCCCCCATTCGCCCCATCCGCCGATCACGCCAGGATGAGTTAGGCTGATGGGCAGATAAGGCTTGTTCTCAGGCTCGGCTGTGCATTCCCTCGAAGCTCCAACTCCATTGTCCCCCACGCCAAGGGAGTGTTTCGACAATTTAGATGGAACCTTTACCACTAAAATCAGATTAGAGATCCAGATTTTCTTCGCGAGACATCACTACGGTTTAGTCTCACCTTGTGCACCAAAGGGCCCTCGACCTCGAGATCCACCATCACTTGTCCAGGAGAAGGACAATATCACTTGAGTGCCAAGGCTCAAGCCTTCGTGACACCAGGTCCACAAGGCTTCCCCCTCGTTGTTCAGGAAGAGAACAACGTTAGAACAGCCATTGTTCGTTTGACCCCGTTGTCAACAAACGGTTTTCAACCCCCCCCCTGTTGTTCAGAAGAGAACAACGTAGAACAGCCATTTTTCGTTTGAGCCCATTTGTCAAGAAACGGTTCTCACCCTTCCCCTGTTGTTCAGAAAGAAAACAACATTAGAACAGCTATTGTTTTTGAACTTGTAGACAAGAGACGGTTCTCACCCCCTCCTGTTGTCAAAAGAGAACAACGTAGAACAGCCATTGTTCGTCAAGCCGTTCATCAAGAAACGGTTCTCTTTCTCAAGACGCCACGTCAGAAACATTTAATTCCCCCCCTTCGGCTAGAACTCGCCAGCGGACCGAAATTCCATCACGTCGCCTTCCTCTGCATAACAAGTATAAATTACGTAAGCCGAACGTTACCTTTGAGTATTTAACCCTTTTGTCATATCTATCCTTTGCTTTAAATGGTTTAGCGAACCATTCCATCTCTTTAACTTTATATTTGTTTTACCTTTTTAAATCTTTTAATCCTCGGATTAGCTCGAGTCCCCACGACCCTTTCCATTCTCTGTTTATGTCAATATTTTCCGTTTTGTGTGTTGTTGATAGTTATTATCAATAAAACCCTATTTTATTAATGATAGCAATATTATTATCCTTGAGCTCAGTTCCACATCTTAAGCATATCGAAGATACATAATATCGGCCAGCCAGACATCCACGCACTCTAAAGATAATTAAATAAGTTATAAGTTCCCTCAACGAATAGTTATATATGGTATATCGTCGAGAGTCCATTCTACGACATATATATATATATATATATATACTATTTAAATTTGGTATCAAGTGTGTAAGGTTAAAAGCTATATCTTTGCAAACACTGGTCTCAGTCGAGTAAAGCATAGTGTTATTCGTTATAATAATAGAGTATAGTAGTTCCCTTTTGTTTTAACGTTTGCTATCCCCTTTTTTGAAACTTAAGAAGCTGTAGTAGCTTAAGGAACTGTTATAATAATTTGTTTGTGTTTTTTTTTGTGTGATTTTAGTCAGTGGTTATTTAGATCGAGAAACCAAGTACGAATAGGTCAGTGCCCATATTTAGGTAGGCTGATTCTCTAGAGGCATAATTCTTGTTGCAAGGAATTTTAGTTGGTTGACTAGTGCGCCCCCAAGTGCAAAGATGACTTAGTTCGAAATCTTTAAAGCGCAAGGAGAATCCTTGGGACTTTGGGGAAAAGAACTAATTGAGTATGTTCAAGAGGAGCAAAGAAAAGAGCGAGAAGAAAAAGAAAAAGAAACAGAAAGAGAATTCCAACGAGAAGAAAAAGGAAGATAAAGAGAAACCCAACGAGAAGAAAGAGAAAGAGAACCCCAACGAGAAGAAAGAGAGGAACGGAAAAGACAAGCTGAGCTTCACCATCAGATTGAATTAGCTTGTGTTGAAGCAGAGATACAGTAAGCCAGTTCCCATTCCGAAGCCCCCCCCCAATCTCTCACTAAAGCTCCCCAATTTCAAAGATGGAGAGGATTTCGGAGCATTTTTAGCCCACTTTGAAAAGATCCTTGAAATCAATAACATGGATCTGGAGGCCGAAGCTGTAGCCAAATTACTTCCCTTGTTAAATTGTAAATTGCGCGAAATTTTTATATTTTTGCCATCTGAGTGTACAATTGACTACAGCACCTTAAAAGCTGAGTTATTGGCCGCTCATAATATGACTCCCGATTTCTACCGCCAAGAATTTTGAGGAAGTCGTATTAAACCCAGACAGACGTTCCGTCAATTCGGATACATTCTTAACAGACTTCGTGTTGCGAGATCAATTTTTGGTGTCTCTCCCGACGGAGATCCGTGCGTTTGTCAAGGATCGTCGGTGCCAGACCTTTAAAGAATGTACCGAAGAAGCCGATGTCTATGCCGCCAGCCATAATTTATACCCAAAGGAGAAGGGTACCCGACATATGACCATCAAGAGACTTCACGACCGACGAAATATGTATACTGTACATTTGTATATATGAATAGATACATTATTTGAACGAGTAAAATAACTTGTTATATGAAAATGAGTCAAGGATGCATTGATGTATCACGTAATTACATTGTCATCATTAAAATTCCTAGATATTTCAAAGTTTTATAATCAAATAATGTTTCTCTCCCCTCACTTTCTTCCGTAATTGGGCCAGAGCGAGCCATCTCTTTGTGAATTCATATAAAATTTCAAAGCTTCTGTGCAGAGTGGTTCCTGCCGGGAAAAAATGTGAAAAGAATAAATAGGATCTCTTCATAAAGAAGCTTGTTAATGCATGAGGTCCTGAGTGGCCGAGTTTTTATTTAGGATAACAGTGCGAATTACATCTAGTTGAGTCTCAAATTCTCATCAAAGTCCTGAAATTGGTGTTGTATAGAGCTACACTTAGAAAAGTAAACTAAAATAACATTTGCACTTACATTAACAAAATGAAAATTCCAAAAGTGTTTGGTACCGAAAAAATATATTAATCCAAATTAAAAAGTTAGAAAGTAGACTATAAAAGACCTTAGAATATTTATAAATAAATATATATTTGCCAGACAAAAGTTTGGAGGGACTTTAGAGAAGCATATGTAACATTGTTTGTTAGAGATCTCGGGTTTTCAAAGTTTTGTATTCCTAGCTCAAAAACTGGGTTAAACTGGGTAAATATGCGCAACTTACCACCCAATGATAACATCAAGATTCTTTACTTATCAAGCTGGGCTATCTAATGCACTGCTGAATCTGCTCTGTTGGTTGCAATTGGACACACACGTAATCCACAAGAAGTATTAAAGCTGTACCTCTCGTTAGTTAGAGTAAGCATCCATAACTTCCCTTGACTTATGTAATATATCTCAAGGAGGACCAGAACAGTGTCAATCTTCTTGATACAAGGTTGAAAGTATAAGACGTATGGCTGGAAAATGATTGGGGGATAGAAAAAGTTAGAAGTTTTAATGGGTCTCGAGGGAGGGTTTACCAATTACCATGCATGCCAACTTTATTTTTGGATAGGTAAGAATACCAGAACATATTACCACAAATAGGAGTTTCTGTTGGAGGGCATAATGTTAGGCAAGAGCATCTGATAGAGCTTCAAATTCTATTATTTCCTTCATTGCGTTTAAAATTAGATCTCATGTAGCAGTTTGATAGCACCCTTAACTCAAGTTATGCAGGCTTCAAGTTCATTAAAAATTTCTTGCTAAACTCTCTATAGCCAGAGTGTAAGCTGGGTATTTATTGGGACACAAATTCGGAAAATTATAGTGTTTAGAATTCCCTAAAAGGCATGATTTAAAAAGAAAGCCTGGAACCGTTTAGTTTTGGTGGCTCAGGGCTTTTGAGGCAAACAAAAGGCTGGCAATTATTTGAAACTGTTTAAGAACTTGGTAAAAAGCTATAGCTGAATAAGCAAGTGAATGTCCTTAAAGTTGCATATCTTTAATGCCTCTCTTGATAAGTTCAACGATAATATGGTAGCATAAGCAGAGGACAAGAGGAGCGTATCCATCAGGATTTACTGAAATTTTAACTAAGATACCCAGGACTATAGAATGAAAGGTAGATAAGAGACTAAATTTGGGTGCACGTAGTAGAAAGTGATTTACATTAAAAAGAAAAATTGAGTAAACTCTTCTCTTTTAACTTTACGTACTTGTTATTATATATTTCTTTTTAAGGTTACAAGAGAATTGTATAATATTAACAGTTTTTGTTTTTATCCCTAAAATGAATAAAAAACAAAACGCCTAGTTTTAGCAAATACTGTAAAAACACTATACAAGCCACAAAGCAAAGTTCAAAACAAATAATGGATATTTTCCATTTTATTTGCAATAAAAGTAATTGAACAATAACGCTTACTACCCACAACAAAAAATTTGTGTTACATGGTGTTATTTTGAAAACAGTCTTCTGTAGCTTGAAAAAGACCATTACGTTTATGGGCTACAGAGTTACATAATTTCTATTTAAATCAAAAGGCATTAATCGTCGTTTATATTAGGGCATTCTAAGACAAAATTTTCAGTATGCTGTGTAGTTCTGCTTTCCATACATGTAACAGGCCACCGTAATAATGTAACGGGGCTCGTAACTAGCTATTAAATTCACTCATAAACTTATAAATCGATCATATAATAACAGACTGAGGAACCTAATTTACACTCACTGGAAGAGCAGCCCCTAGAAATACTGACAGCAACTGTAGCTTGGAGAGAGCGGTACTGTCACCCAACTCCAGTAGTCCGGGAGATGTTGGTTCTCTACCCTAGCTCATTCTTTACGACTTTATTTATTTTTCTACTTTCCCCTTTTTATCTGTATAGTCCCAAAAAAGGATCAGCGTGGGCGCTAAATGCTCTAAAATAAATATTAATTATAAATTTAAAAACAATAGAGTTAATATATTTAATAATAGAATCAATAAATATTAACTTTTAATAGAAAATACACATTGAATAAGTTGCCTAGTAATAACTTTGAAACCAATAGCATAAATGTATTTAAGAAAAACATCTACAAATATTAATTTAAATTTAACTTAAACACTTACGATTTGTTAAACTCTTTCTTTATCTAGAGCCTCTAATTCTAAATTCTTTTTCTCACTTCGGACCTCCATCCTTATGCCTTTATTCTTAACTAGCCTCGAATGGATAGAACTTAGGATATTTAATAGTTCCTAAGTTTGTAAGAACTGAAAACTATTGAACTTTTTTCAGCGCAGTGAGCCAAAGATTATCTCGTTTGGTAAAATATATTTTACTCATAACAATTTTGCTTCCTACATTTATGGTAATGCAAATAAAAGAATGCGCCTGGTAAATACTTTATATCTTTTGCGTAAACTCAATTTGAAACGAAGGATCAAGATAACAGGTTTTACTTTATAAATGTCTTTGTACATAGAAATGTTATATTAATTGAAAATAGCGATAATTTAGGACGGAAAACTTTTAAATTTTAATTAGAAATCAAATTGAGGGAAGAGACTCATCTTTTTTAAACTAACTTCTAGAAGACATAATATTGTTGTGTTTAGGACAAAAGAGGCCGTATGATTAGAACTACTTCAGCTAAATGAAGGAAATGAAATATACATATAGAAAAGAATAAAAAAAAGGTGTGAGAGATAAAAGGACTGTGTGTCCGACCCTTTACCCTTTCCTCACGCCCTCCCCTCCATTGCTCCGAAAGGAGCAACGGGAGAGAACGGGGGAGGGGAGCCCAGACTCCCCCGCTTCCCCATCGCCTCCTGCACAGTGGGAAGGTTTAGGGAGGAGGGGATTGATAGACAGAAATTTAACAGGAAAAGGACAGAGTATAGTAAGAAACTAGGAGGAGATTAGATAGTTTACCTAGGTGGGCTTGGCCCTAAATCTAATCGTCGTGCTAATACCGAGGCGTGTTAGACTTAGCCCAGTTTTATATTCAGAACCCGTTTTGAAACTATGTATAAAAGTATTAGGGAGCAAAGGAAGTTATTTGGAGAGTTGTGAAGAGTTGCAAGTTTATTTTAAAGTCGAACTAATCTTTGTTCATAGTAAGATAGTTGTAAGAATGAATTTTTGTAGGAGAGTAACTGATTATCTGCTCAATGTTCTGTTAAGCATTTCTCACTGGCTTCATTTAGTATAAGGCGTTTGAACCGTTTTTAGTTTCTATATTAGGATTCATTTGTATTTATTTGTTATAATCTAGCACTTTAACTGTTTCCAATATGTTTGTTTTCATTTTATTGTTCTTTCTTTAGATCTTTTTAGATTTTTCCTTTAGTTTAGATGTCATTTTATTCATTTTGGAAATCATTGGTATATCTTAGTTAAGATTCCATCAATTAAGTTATGGTTGTGGTGGTGTTGTATAGGGGGTGGGGGATATTTTGTGCATGTATGACGTTAGTAGGGAAAATTTGCTTGTTCGTATCTGTGCTAGTGTTCTTCTGATCTGCTTTGTGTGTGTTTGTTTTGAGTTGTGTATGGTTGGAGGGGGTGCACTTAATATTTTGTGAGTGAGTTCTGTTTGTCAAGTATTGGTGTGTAAAATGAGAGTGGCTTGTTTTCATCTTTTGCTTGATTGTGTCTTCTGTTGTTGTCTTAGGGTATGTGTCTAAGTTGGTAGTGTAGTTGTTGTTGTTATCAAAAGTGATCTGTTTTTTTGGTGAAGGTAATTGGGAAGTTGTCTGGTGATGTGGTTGAGGAGATGATTTGGATGTTGGGTTTTCTGCTTGAGTTGTGATGCATGTAGTTTAGAGTGATTTTTGATTAGTATGATGTTCCTATAGTCGTGTAGGGGTTGCGTGTTTGTGTCAAGAGTGCATCCTGTGGAAGTGCTGAAGGCTAAGTTTTGTATTGTCTGTAGTTTTTGGGTGTTTGCTTTTGATATGGTTGTAGACAAGATTGTGTTGGCGTATTCTAGTGCTATTCTTGTGATTGTCTTTAATGTGTTAATGAGCGTTTCCCTCTATTAACATCAGTGTGTATTTGGGAATGCCATGATGAATTTGAGTGTTTTCGTGGCCTTGACTTTTGTATTTTGTATTTCTTTTGAGTATGTGAGTTTGCGGTCAAAAGTGAGGCCTAGGTTCTTTGTTTCTTTTGTGGTGGGTATTGGTATGTTTATTATGTTTATATTTAGGGTTGTGTTGTATTCTGCATGGTCTAGTGCGAAAAAAGTGTTGATTGTTTTGGTGGCGTTTAGTTTTAGTGAGTTTCCTATTGTCCATGTGTGTATTTGGTTGAGGTATCGTTGTATCTCTTGTATAGCGGGCGCGGTTTGTTATGTGATGAGAGTATTATGATCTCGCCTGCGTAGGTAAAAATTTTTACTGTTTGTGGGGAGTTGGTATATCTGAGATGTACCTGCTAAAAAGTGTTGGGAAAGTACTCCTCCTTGGGAATTCCGGATTTTGTGTGTCTGTGTATAGATTTTCTGTTTTGTATTTGGGTGTATTGGAGTCGTTACTCGATGTAGTTTGCCATGTGCTTGATTGGAATGGTGGGTATAGTGAGTTTGTGGATCTATCTTCCTAATTAGTTTGTGTAAGTCTACTGTGTCGAATGCTTTGGACATGTCAAGGGCGACTGCTATGGTTCTATGTGGTGGAGTTTTCTTGTTGAATCTATTTTGTGATTATTTTGTTTATTTTGTGTAATGCTGTGGTGGTTGAGTGCATGGGTTTGAACCAATTTTAGTATGTTGTGTTTGGGATGTGTGATGTGATGTAGTGTGGGATGATTTTTTCTACTTTTTTGGCTATGAAGGAAAGGAGCGCTATTGGTCTGTAGGAGTCTCCTTTGTTTATGTCTATGTTTTCTTTGGGTATTGGAATTATTTTTTCTACTTTCCTTCGTTTAGGTATGCTGTTTTGTTTATAGCGAGGTTGTAAGTGTAAGTGAGGAAGTTTATGGAGTTATTATCTAGGTGTTTGAGATGCTTAATGTTTATGTCATCAGGGCCGGTGGAGTTGTTGTCTCTTGCTTGTATTATGGCTCTGATTGTCTGTTCTGTTTTGTTGTGAATTGTGGTTTGGGGAGGTTTTTGTAAGTCTGTCTATTTTCCTGTTTTCATTTTTCGTTTGGTGTATTGTTGTGTTTGTGAATTGTTTGTTGAAATGTTCTGCTTTTTGTGTAGGTATTGTTGCTTCTTTGTCTCTGAAAGTGATGGTGTTCTCTTATGGCTGTGTTGGCCTTTTATTTGTGAGTCCAGCAATAGTTTTCCAGGGTTTATGTGTGTTTATTTTGTTGTCCCATTGCTGGTCTAGGTGATGTTTCCATAATTATTGTTTGTGTTCTTGTATGGCGCGATCTATTTGTTTGTTTTACTCTATAATGTTGGAGTTGTTGGGCTTGGTTTTCCAGTGTTGGTCCTTTGTGCTATGAGTTTTCTGATTGGTTCAGGGAGTAGGTTTGTGTGTTGTGTTTGCTTGCTTGTAAGATAGTGTTAATTAGTATTATGTTTGCCTTGTGTGCATCTTGATGGAGTTGGATATTTGTAAATATATGTTCAATTTCTTTTGTGTATTGTATCTAGTTTGCCTTATGATAATTTGTGTGTTTTGAGGTTTTGTTGTAGTCTGAAATTTGTTTTGAGTTTAATGTGATTAAGATGAGGAGATATTCAGAAGAGAGAGCGTATATCGTGTTCCAGGTGAGGGGTCTGTCTACGGTGTTTGTTGCAGTGGTGATGTCTAGCAAAGTGTTTTGTTGGTTAATGTGTTTGGGTATGCGGGTTGGTGTATCTGTGTTTAAGGTTATGCAATTTGAGTTTTGGATAATGAAGGCGATGAGTTCTCCTTTGTGGTCTTCTGTGGGTGAGTTCTAAAGTTCTGAATGTGCGTTCATTTCTCCTATGATTATAAAGTTCGTGAGAGTGGTTGCGTGGGTGAGGAAGATTGTTATGTCTGCATCTTCATTTGGGTCGTTGGAGTTCGAGGTGTCTCTAGTTGGGATATATGTAGAGGTTTGTGAGGTGTAAGTGCTTAGTTTTGCTTAGATGGATCTTTGTTATTTGTGTTTCAGTCTTTCGTCTGTTTATATTGTTTGATGGGGGGTCTGTATATAGGTGATGTTGTATATAGGTGAGAGGGGTGGTGCCTGGTGTTTTGGGCACATCCAGTGTTTTGTGTATTGTTTGGTTTAGGTATTTGTGCATTTAAGATGTACCGGGTGTGTTGTGGTGTTGTTGCATATTATGGGTGTTTGTCTTTTTTTGATGTGTTTATTGCATAGTATAAATATCCATGTTATGGGTCTCAGGTTGGTCTTCACGTCTCCCCCGAGGAGGAGTAGAGCCGCTGCCCACGTGACTGCTTCCTCGGGGCAGAGCACAAAAAAATGATGATATTGCGGGGAAGCAAGGGTGTTTTGGTTGATTTGAACCTTAACCTCTGCTTCCGTCTCGGCTTCGATGTTCCTGGCTTCGACCTCCGCTTCGGCCTCGGCTAACGTCCGACATCGTGCATGCCAACCATCTTCTGACCATTAGGTTATGGTGTTCTGTTATCTTTATTGGTTCATTTCATTTAATCATAGATCTTTGCCATAATCGCTATTTAATATTTGTCTTATCCCGAGTTATTCATTTGATTTTATGTAAAATATCTCTTCCTCTTTCTTTTCTGTGTCCATTGTCATCATTTTACATAAGGAACAGTCGATGTGGTCTCCATCCAACTCTTTCTACTTTTTGAAAGCATTTTACTCGCTAATTTCTTCTCGTGTTATTTCAGTGACTGCCTTTTCTCGTTTATTATTTATCTTGAATATGGGTTCAATTACTCCTTTTTTATGCATGTTTTTCATTTTTCTTCTTTCTATCCTTCTCATGCTTATTATGAGATGATATATTGCTTTATTTTGGATTCTCTACCTCTTTAGGAGGTTGCTTTTTTAGAGCGTGCATATAGAAATTATGGGTCAGATTCCTGTAGCTTGGATTATTCACTGAATATTTACTTCTTATTCTGACGAGGGAAGCATCTTAGATTGAATAGTATGAGAGTTTGAGAACAATTTTTCCTCTTTTGAATCTGCCGGTTATATGTTTTGCGTAACCTAATCTCTTTATTGTTTAACCCATTACTTTCTATTCGTTACTATATGTATATATCTTAACGTATACGCATATATTTGCTATATATTTTCTTGTAGTCTAATATAATCTTGACATTTTATCGATTTGTGAGAACTTTACATTTCTGATTATTTCTTCTGGCGGGCTATTTTCTTGGAATTGTCAGTGTTGTACAGTACAAAATCACGAGTGTTATTTCCTCCACAAATTGTATATTTCTAGACACTTTGGTAGCTGAAGATGGAACTTTTGCGGTGCTGATAATGTATCGTACAAATACTAGCTTAAAGATTCGCCCTGAGGAACGCCGACTTCAGGCTTAAATCGTTCTCCATATGACTCAAGGTGTTTGTACACACATACCTATCCATGATATAGCCGCACATTATTCTTTCATTTTTATTGTTTATTCGTAGTTATACTCTTTTATACTGGACATGTCTCCGCAGACGATGTCTACATAAAGTAAACTTCTCCAACTTTCCCTTTTTCTACAATATTATTTTAATTTTTTTCTTCTTCACAGCCTTTATCAAGTTCTTCCAGCGTTCTCGTAATAATCTATCAGAGTCGGCTTCGTTTTCCAGTATATTTATTCTTTCATCATTAATCTTCTCTTTTCCTTATCTGGCTCATCTTTAATCCTTTTTCACCTATTTTCATAATTACTTTGGCGATCTTGCTTTGTCTTTCTTGTGGATTAGGCCGTTTCATTATTTATTTTGACTCAAATTATCGTTATCTTAGGCCTTAATTTTTTCTTCTTAAATCGATGTAAGTTCTCTGGTTGGTCCATCGTTGAGGACCTCTCTGTTGGCGAAGAGCTCGGTGGAAGTGACCACCTACTAATTAGATTTGTAGTCAAAGTCCCAAAGGCAGAGCCTGCAACTATTAAATCGAGGAAACTCGATTTGAAAAGAGCAGACTTTGCAGGTCTTCGTGCTGGTTTGACTGACGCGAGGCTAGAAGTGTGCGATGTTGTTGAAAACTCGTGGAACAGTTTCAAAACCCCATTCATGAGTCTTCAATCGCGTTTCATCCCTCTGAAATGTCCCCGTCGGTCTTTTGTTCAACCAAAGTGGTTTAATCGAGAAATCGGGCCACTGCTTAGAAAGAAGAGAACTGTGTACCAGCAATCGAAGATCTCGGGTGACTGACGAATACCGGAGGCTATCCAGGAGAGTGAAGTGCGGCATAAGGGCGGCTAAGTGATCTGAGGAACTCCGAGTGGCGAGACCTTGTAAAGAGAATCCCAAGGAGGTTTTGGATATGTGAACAGCCATAAACCAATCCGTCGAACGATTGGCCCTTTGAGAAGTGAGGAGGGGGCATTAAAGCACTTAGATGCAGAAAATGCTAACCTCCTCAACGACTACTTCTCTTCAGTCTTTACTGAAGAGTGTGGTCCCATCCCCCAGCCAATGGATTCTTACTCGGGGGAAAAGCAGGAGGATATGGACTTCACCGAAAGGGAAATAAAAAAGAAGATCAGTGACCTAATGACGAATAAGTCACCTGGCCCGGATGGGTTCTACCTGAAGTGTTGAAAGAAGTGCGCGATCAAGTGTCACAACACCTGAGCGCAATCTTCAACATGTCAATCTGGACCAAATGCGTTCCTAGAGACTAGGGTGAAGCGAAGGTGACTCCTATTTTGAAGAAAGGAGACCGAAGCCAACCGTCAAACTACAGACCTATCAGTCTGACTTCGATAGTCGGTAAACTCATGGAGAGCATGATCGTGGACAAAATGACGTCGTATTTAGAGTCAAACCTGCTACTGAGGAGTTCCCAGCACGGCTTCCGAAGGCAACGGTCATGCCTGACGAACCTTGTGGAATTCTTCCAGTTCGTGTTCAGTGAGCACGATCGGGACTTGGTGGTGGATGTGGTGTACTTAGACTTTCAGAAAGCCTTTGATAAGGTCCCACACCACCGCCTTCTCCGGAAAGTGCGAGTGCTGGGCATAGATGGAAAAGTAGCCGGCTGGATCGAGAACTGGCTAAGTGGGAGACTGCAACCGATGGTGGTGAATGGATAGGCTTCTGAGTGAGTGCCCATTACTAGCGTGGTGCCTCAAGGTTCTGTCCTGGGACCACTACTATATATTATCTACGTCAACGACATGGACGGTGACATGGTTGCCAAGATTTCCAAATTTACCGACGATACCAAGCTTTGTATAAACGTTGCAAAGGATTGAAATACTGCCCGCCTGCAGGAAGATCTTCGGAAAATTGGAGAGTGTTCGAACACGTGGCAAATGCCTTTTGACGTGAACAAATGCAAAGTGATGCATATCGGCCACAGAAACCCCCAATCTTAGTATATCCTTAAGGGCATTGCTATTGAATCCACCGACACTGAGAAGAACTTGGGTGTAACAATCACTAGTGACATCAAGTTCTCGAAACAGTGCATCGAGGCAGAGAAGAAAGCCCGAAGTATGTTAGGCTACATAAAGCGCCAGTTTGGATACCGTAACAAGGACATAGTACTTTATCTGTACAACTCCCTCGTTTGGCCGCACCTGAAGTAGGCCGTACAATTTTGGAGTCCTTCGTTTCGAAAGAATATCGAATGTTTGGAACGCGTACAAGTGAGGGCAACCAAGCTGATTCCCTCTATCCGACATAAAAGTTATGAGGATAGACTAAGGGAATTAAATCTGTTCGGGCTAGAAACCCGTAGACTGCGTGGTCAGCTCATCGAAGTTTTCAAAATAATTCGAGGGTTCGACAATGTTGACTACCGGGATATTTTCACACTGAGTGAGAACAGAACGCGCAATCACTGCTTCAAACATGAACTGAAGCGTTACAACCTCAATCTGTGTGAAAAATTTTCACTGACAGTATCTGCGGTAAGTGGAACGCACTTTCAGTGGAAGTTGTCAACAGTGAATCTGTTGAACAGTTCAAGTCAAGACTAGACAAAGTCTTGAAAAGTGGCCGTTTATGGACGCAAAACAATGGAGCAGCCATGTGCCCGCTCGATTGCTAGTCCAAAGGTACCCTCTTTGAATAGACCGTAAGGTCTCCTAGGGTACTTCCTTTCCTTGTTATCTCTACTTATCTGTGCTGAAGTTACTCTTATTTCCATCCTTTTTAAACATCACTTCAGGTGACTATCTGAAGTTTTGGATAGTTATATGTTATTTTAGCGATTACTTCATTATATGTGCATATTATTGCTTTAAATATTGTATACAGGCTGCCCTATAATTCGCAGGACACTATAGTTATAGTTACATAAAAAAATTACATTTGTTTTCCGTTATTAACATATTTTATACAATGGTGGTACGTGGGGTTTCCTCTGACTTCTGGGCTCCTCCTGTATAGCATAATCCGCGATAAAACAAACTGATTGAGTCATTTCAGAAATATATGCTTAAGGTGAAGGACAATTTAACAAACTGTAAATATAGTGCGTCTTATACATAAAATTCAATCTAAATGAGAAGAGTAGTGTATTTATTAAATGCATGAAGCAAATACAAAGAGAAAATATTAAATGAGAACTTCAGGGCTTGTACAAGTAATCTTTGACCATTTTTCACATCCTATTAATGCTCATAACTTATTGATTAATGCTAATAGATAAAAATCAGTATATTAAGCAACACATTCCATAGGCGCTAATCACTAGAACATATATATGTAATACTTTTAATGAAATTAGTATTATAAACGAACTGATAGTTGTTTCCAAAGTGGTATTAATTATGATTTTAAATAAAATATAACATTCCCAATAGCTAAGCTCTGTCTTAATTCTTTCCTATGACTCCAACAGTTCCAAGTGATACATGTTTTCCGCAATTGAAAATTTACCATGATTCATTATGTTATCTTTCGCTCTGGGTAATCTTAACTTGGCGAAGGTAAGTGGTAGATTTGAGAAATATGGAAAACTAATGACTAATACTCACCAAGGTTTTGTAAATAATTATTTTATCCGTTTACATTAAGAGTGTATTTTCACAGTTGGAGATCATCAGTGTGCAAGAATTTTCATAATATGAAAATTTAATAACATTCATAAAGCAGTTGCTAAGAAAAAGTAAAAACGTGTGAATTAGAGGGAGTTTTCCAGCCCGAAACCAGATAGGCTTAGGGTATGACGTGCGTTAAGATAGCAGGTGGATTCATTTAGAGCCATTGGCACCTGAAAGAAGTGCCATGCTTGCACTTTTAGGCGAATAATTCTCTCTGTACTGTACATAATGAGTGGCATCTCCCCTGACATAAAAAACAAGCCTCTAACTTTAGGACGTGCGGAGGCAACCAGTCACGAGGCAGAGATAAAGGAGTTGGGATAGAGTCCAATTTCTGCATTTTTTTGCTTGGCGGCAAATGGGTAAATCAAGCATCTCTAGTCAAGATTCGAATGAACAAAAATCTGTAGAAAATTAAGGCTATATTGATATCAACACCAGAAGTGCTGAACGTCCCGAAACTATCAATGTCCATGGCGCGAGTACAAGAGACCTAAGTCAGTAAATATTATCCTCTTATATGAGATTTAGGTCTAAAATAAGATATATGAAAATGTGTTAATCATCCATGTTTACGCAAACCTCATATAAGAACATGTCCATGTCCGGATGTTGGCAGAATTGTAACATCTTATTCTTGACCAAGGTTAACCGAAATTTATGCGCCTTGTCATAGCAAGAGATACGGTTCAATACTTGTTTGACCCGATGTTTCAGAGATAATATAAGGGTCGCACCAAAATAGGTTAAAAGGTGGTCTACGTAAAGCGCAGCGAGAACATCTTCATCAGCACAGAGTTGATATCTTTGATGATCAAGGACAATAATGTGACATTAAGGAAACTTTCCTGCGGGAAACCATTCTGCTCTATTTGGCCGGACAGGGCTTCTCCAGCCCGTACAATACTTTCCAAATAAGGATTTGGAAACGTCCACTTGCCCCTATTGTTTGGAGAGTCTCCATGATACCGTATCGACATGAGATATCATAGGCCTCTCTAGATTGAAAAACCACCTGGAGTAGTGCTGGTTAAGAAGGAAGTCCTGGATAGAAAAAGCGTAGACATGTATCGAAATTTAATTTTTTATTGCAAGTTATTTTATATACTGTTCTTTATAATAAATTGATAGAGGAATATACCAAATATATTAATAAAATTTGTAAAAACATAAATTTAATGTCTTATGAATAAAGTTTATAAAATGTGCTTTTCAAGCAATTGCGCCCGTACTGATCAATATAGGTGTTACATATGGACAGCCAAAGATAAAACAGTCTCAAATTAAATGGTTTTTTTATATGAAAAGCAAACTCATTATATATATCAAATCAATCAAATATTAGGCACTGATTTGAGATGCTTTTTGCCAACTTAATCTCAAATTAAACACCCCATTGTAATAATGCGCTCAACACAAATGGTCCATTTCTGTTAAACACTCTTGGTCACTATGTTTATTCATCCATACATCCAATCTCTTGATCATACCAGTTTGGACTAATGAAATCTCTTTGTTTCAAGCACGGATAATGAAATCTGATACATATATGCAATCTGCGTTGTAGTCAGGCAAACTTACATGAGTCCATCAGTTTTTTAGGAAAAGTTTTGAAGAATTTCCTGTATCTTATCTCTGTGAATGTTTAATACTGTCAAATATTATATATTTTTTATCACTAACGATAGGAGACAAAAAGGATCATTATAATACTGTACTGGCTGAGCAGAACCGAACATTTGACAGCGCCTTTTATGATGTACAATCAATTCGTTAGAAACCCATTTATCTAAATTATTTACTTCAAATCAGACAATTTGTTTTAAACAGTTCTGAAAGTTACTGCCAAGTCTTCTTCAGGTTGTACTTCTGTTTGCGGAGGGTTATTTTTTTATCATTTGTCATAATTCAAATTCATTTATAACTCATGGTTGATAACGATGTGACTTTTTATGTGATACACAATATACTGAAAAAGTGACGGTATTAATTTGAATAGTGAGTGTCTAAGAAAAAATAAAAAAGTGTTTTTATTTTTATAAATATTCGTCAAATTGGGGCAGGTTGTCTCATGACATGTTTTATCGATTTCATTTGATGAACCCGCTTTGTCCTCGATGATAGCTTTCATGCGATCTAGGACCAACGACAGGTCTTTGTGTTGAAGCTGGATTTGTTGTTCTTTCGTTGCAACACGTTCTATAGAAAGAAATTGAGTAAATTGCCGTCAGACGAGATGGATAGCCAAATGTGAGGTGATGTTGGATAAAATTAAATTCTCCGACATTGAAGCCTGGGTCTTCGCACTGGTACTGCCAAACGTAAGCCCTCCGTGCAGCTACTCGATCGACCAGGAGCTTAGCCATCTCTTTCAGAACACGAAGAAAACCATCACTGTTTACCCTGAGGACCTCTGGGAAAATGTGGGTGTAGCATGAAGTGACCTTCATTGCTGACGACACGGAAGATCATAATTCTCGATGTAAATTTCAATTTTATTACACTAGGCACGTCCTTAGGTGCGACAGTGAGCTGCCTTTTGTTCTTAGGGTTGATTTTATGGTCTTGGCAAAAAATCTTCTCGATGTAAAAGTAGGAAGGCATGACAGGCTCGAACGTTTTTTTAAACTTGTTAATCGGATACTTGCTGTGCTTGAATCACTTTTCTTGCAATTTTTCATGCAGAAATAGTCCCCTCCTTATTCTCATCCCTTCCTCATCTTGTATGGGAAATAACTAATATCTTCATTTGCCACCAGCCAGTCAAGCATTTGATCTACACCTTGTATTAACGTCGATCAAGGGATTTTCTCTCTGTTATCGCCTCATAGTCGAATCCTGAATATTTTAGCTCCTTTCTGATCTTCCTGAAAATAAGTCTGCTGATGGTAAGGAAACCTGAAATCTCCATGCCTTTGCCAACAAATTATGAGTTTGAAAGTTTTTCATTGTCAATTATTCTGCCCAAAGCAAAGCGAAAATGTTTTTCATTTTGAAATGAAAAGGACCGAAAACAAAAAAAATAATGAGTTAAATAAGCAAATGAAAATTGCGAAAGAATACCTTTCGCACTATGTACAATATATTAGACAAATTTATAACATAAATGTCTGAATGCTTGTTCGGTAGGAAAACTATATCGTCTTCCGGTACTTCTGGCAAAAGGTATATTTTTCCTGATAGAATGCAATAGCTAGAGAAACTGGCCACCAAATTCCCCCTTTCTTAAGAGTGCAATGGAATTTGCAGGGTTTAATGGGGGGCAAAGAACGTCCATTAAGGAGACTTACTCTCCGTTAAAATAATTGAGGGATATAAGTGTGAGGGTAAGATTCGGTAGTAGTGAATGATTTTAAAGCAGAGAGTTTACACACCCCTCCCTTATGTCAAATGAGCAAGAAGGGAAAATAGACAATTGTATGTGATATAGGTATTCCACTTAGGGTATGAATTGTTTTCGGATTATAAAAGAGGGGATACTGTTCCAGTTAGTGAGGAGTGTCACCGTATGGATGCTGAGTGTAAGGTCCAGAATTATAGAGGTTAAGGTGAGATTATCTACGGTAAAATACTCCATACTTTAAGTGCATGGAGGGATTAGGGATTATTGATGGATTGAATTATGTATGGGCATCGATTAATGATTGGAGGAGATTTGAATTTCAGAATTGCGATTCAGCAAAATTCCTAAGCTTCAGTCAAGACTAATCAAAAAGAGGAGGGTGAAGAACATAATTGGTGAATAAAGAAATAAATCCAGGATCCGTTATACAAGGCTTTATTAAAAAAAATATGTAGGTAATATTTATATATTCGGTTCATAAACATACTGATTGTAGTTTTTGAACTACTTCAGAGGGTACCATATTTCATATTTGTTACCTTATATTAGAAATAATCTTTGCCCTTTTAGTTTTAAATTTCTTCTTAACAAGTGTGTAATCATTATTTCTAGTTGTTACTTGAGGAATATTAAGGAAATAGGATAATGAATTTACGTTTGTAACTAAAGTTCTATTTTAACAACATTTTTAACCAGAAGAAGACGCATAATTATTTATAGTTTGGGCAAATAAAAGAGAGTGGATAGCAGAGTATGCATCATTAGGCTCTCTAAATAAAAATATTCTGCATGTTGTGTTTGATATATAAGGTTTAAGTATATAGATAGCGATCTTCCTCCATCTCTTAGCTAGGATGTCCATCCCTGTCCGGATAATAAAACCAATATAGAGATCATCAGCACAATCGTTGGTGAACTTGACCATCAGAAACCAGTACTCATTCTTTACTTGAGGGTTAATGAGAAAACAACTACTCATCGGTAGCATTCGTTGGAACATAAGACAATGATTTTTGTTTCAGGGATGCTGTGAAGGTAGGGGGGAAATATAGGGGTTCTGGAATTAGCGCTGAGTGTAATGAGCTCAGTATGATCTGACCTACCAATGCGGATATAAACCCCACGCTTCCACCAATTGGTAGCCTGAACTCTACTTACGCTGAATCTCGTGTCTGCTTTTACTTTAAATTAAACCCGCTGCCTGGAGTCAAAAAACACATCGTTTCCACTAGGCTAGAAATAGCTGCTGCAAAAGCAATAGAGAGTTAGGGTAATGAAATATCTGGAGCCTAGATTTGGTGTATGCTCAAATTGGTTGGTAGAAAGAAAGAAAGGTAGAAATGGGCAAGAGTAAACGAGAGCTGAATCATCAAGAAAGAAAATAAAAATCGAGAATTTATGAAACTAGGTGAGAGTAACCATGAACATAAGATAGATCAATCAGTACTAAATTTAAAAAGGCAATAGCAGAGAGTACAAATATTTTTTGTAGCTAGGATAAAATGTGGATAGAGGATGGGGAAAAAGGAGAAAGGAAACGACGAAGTAAAATTTGCAATTGGTAGGAAACATATTGTCTACTATCAAAACTTAATAGTAGATAGATATGACTAGCTGAGGTGAAAAAGGCCTAAATGAATGAACATGATGGAGGTTGCTGCCTAATTTAGTCTATAGAAGTAAGACTAAATTGTGGAAGGAAACAGAAGTTCGACAGTGTGAGAATTATGAATGGAAAACTTTTGAGTGCACTTACATATTTTTGACAAGAGTAGATAGGAAAAAAAATGGAATGAATAAGAGGATTTTATAATGGCAACAAAGATTTGAAAGAAGATTTGACTGAGATTATTGAAAATTCTCTTAAGCTATCAACCTGTAAGTAGAATATATGAACCCAGACCTGTAAAATAATTAGAAGAATGTACGTGCCTTAGTGTCTAAAAAGGTTGAATGACCAAATTAAAGATGAATTTATCATAGTAATGAGTGCTTGGAATCGAAAGAAATAGCTGAGGGACAAGTAAATGGTGTCATGGATTATAGCTATATATGCAAGGAGGCTGAAGGGATGTACTCTGTATTACTTCATAAAGAACGAGTAGTGAATGGCTTATATGATATAGGCCATAAAGAGACATTGGCCCTGAAAGAAAAGAAAAAGACTATAGCACCCGATTGGCTGCAAGGGCCGAAATATGCGGAAAAATAATAGGTGATAATGTTGCTAATAAGATAAGAAAAGGTATAATAAAGTGCTTGGGTTTAAAGAGGTTGAACAAAAGTTACCAATGAAGTTTAAAAGAAAATATAGACAACCTCGATGAATCCAAAACGGCTTTTCCTTAATAAACTGATGGATGATAGTTAGAGTAAGAAATGAGATGAATTTTATACGTAAAAATCTCTCTAACATCCAAACAAGATCGTCAAAAATAAACTAAACATTTTCAATATGAGGATGGGCTATCTTCCTGTCTTTTTCTCTAAGAAGAGAGTACGTAGAAATTTGCTAAACCAACATTGCTATTTATTATATGCGAGACTTCGAACTTATGGAATTATGTCATAAAAAAAGGATAATATTACTGAAGTACATTAATGTGACTTATTTTGTAATTTAAGCAAAAACTTAAAATGGAATCTCTCTCATAATATCTGTTAAGAAAGTGGTTAAGATAAAGGGAGTGAAAATGTGTGCCGTAGATCCTTCTAAGGAAATTTAGGCCTCGACGGCACACAGTTCTCTAGATGTTAGCAACAGCACTCTGGCCCATATTACAATCATGGCCAAAGGTTTGGAGTCTACTATATTTTTATTTTCATATAAGAAAGCGAAAAGAATGTAACAAAATTTGGAATTTTGTTTGGGTATGTTTTTAACAAGATTTGAAGTTGAAATATTTTTAACAATTTAATATGGAGAACAAAACCCATTGTATTTATAATACAGTAAATTTATATGCGCAGTCAATATTTACATGATGTACGATATTCTTCAGGACTGATATTACTCCTTTGGTGCAATAAGAACCCGCAAAATGCTTACAATTCGATGGCTTCTGTTTATCAAACTCCAGTTTGATTATCGCCCAGAAATTCTCTATTTGGTTCACATCGCAATTTCTCTTTCCAACTTCTCAAAGATTCTATGTAATTTTACGCCAATAAATTTGTTATTGTTTTGCTTTGTGACTATGTGTGCCATCATACCGAAAACATCCCAAAATTGGTCCTGAACTGTTGGAAAATAGCTGCTGGTGAAGCACGTTTTGCTACCATTTGGAATTCCTGGTAGTGTTCTTGAGCAAACTTCTTAGTGCTCTAGTTTCCTCCAATTAATGCAGCCCAGACAGACCTAGAGAATGTTAGGATGCTTCGAAATGGATACGACACAGGAAAAGAGAAAGCGTTGCGCTATATTGCTCCTAACAAGCGATCTTCCAGAAGCTCAAAACAAATGTAAGTTAGCTTCATAAAATATTACTTTGCTCCAATCTTCAACAGTCCATTTTTTATATTTTCTCAAAATGGAGCCTATCCATTGGGTTCTTTTTGGACAGATGAGGCTTCTACTCAGACCTTATAGAAAAGAGAAGTTGAGAAAAGTCTGTTTCAATGAAACGTTGACAAATGCCTCTTTCCTATCGTGACAACTTAGCATTGGAGGCAACCCGCTTCTTGATCTATGATCTAACAATCAGGCAATCTTGGCTTACAAATGAAGCTCTTAAGAATCCAGAAGACTTCTTCACAAAAGTGTAACTAGTCATTTTAAAGTTATTAATAAGTTTAAAAATTGTAGTCCTTAATGCAATACCCATATCAACTATCTCCTTCCATTTTAGGCGACTTTGGTGTAGAGCAACAATGGTTTCAAGCATTTTTAGAAAAAAAATTACGATATTAATTTTAATTACAAAATATAATTTTTTTAACATATATGTGTCATAATTTCTTCATTTTGTTTAAATATCAAAGCTACAGGGACTGAAACTCACCTTCTAAATGAACAGGACAAGAGCATAATTTTTGATTCCGCGAATAAATACAGTTTATTCCTCAATATCTTTAAAATGCTAACACTTTATTAAACCTGCAATAATTTAAATATTAGAATAAATGTTCTTATGACGAAAATTTCCAAAACAAATGAAAAAAAATATATATGGTCTCAAAACTTTTGGTCATGTCTTGACTACATTTGGGGCCTCAGATATTTAAAATCGCATTGTTTCCCTAAGTCTTTCAAAGTGGATAATTGGAGAAGGCCATAAAGTGAAGATAAAGCTTTTATTTCTTTTCTTTCAAACTTAAACGTTTTCTTGTCAAATGAAAAACTATTAATCAAGTAAAGATGAAGTAAAAATAAAACAGCTCTAAGATACCTAACAAAGAGGAGCCATTTAAAAGGGAGCGCGTAATGCTTCTAATGCGATTTTGGATGTTTTTCCATAAAATGTAAATCGCAACGCCAACAAAGGTGTAATCGCCAAGAGGTTTGAGAAAAGAAAACTTTAACGAAAATATTAGCAATGAGAGGGCAAACTAAGAGTGCTGAGGGAAATTAGGATAAAAAATAATAAAGTACCCAAAAGATGGATTAGTCAGTCAGGTATAAAGGGAATTTACGCAGTCATCTTAAATATACTAATCTTTACAAACTTAACCTAATTTTCACAACTCAAGTAAGTATAGGTAATATTATATGGTTATGAAACACAAACAATCTAGTTTACTGAACCATTATTATATTAACAAACCTCTACGATGATCTATTAAAGGAGGACTATCTTTTTATTTTTAAGATGGTTTATATTAAATCGATCCAAAATATTTATACACATAATAGGATTGATGCTATATATTAGCCTCTCAACATATTTCAGGCAAGGTCACTATCCTTGTGAAGCCATTCTTTTCATCTTACTAGTCCCTCCCTGAAAATCTGCTCCCTTTAAATTACACCACGTCCCACATCCTATCTGATTTGTTCCATCTATTGACGTTTTGCATTCAAGTTTTCCTTAAGTTTGGTGGAAAAGAATTTTGAATGGTCTCGCTCAGGCCTGGTACGGGATGAGTTCGGATTTGCTACCCAAATTTACGCAGTGTCACCCTTGGTACCGTAGAAAGTAATAGCATGGTGGAAATATTTTCATGAAGAGACTTTCAGCCTTTTCCTTCGCCA
This sequence comes from Ceratothoa steindachneri, assembly GCA_963969495.1. Taxonomy (NCBI): domain Eukaryota; kingdom Metazoa; phylum Arthropoda; class Malacostraca; order Isopoda; family Cymothoidae; genus Ceratothoa; species Ceratothoa steindachneri. The sequence continues at coordinate 228,921,829 of OZ018318.1, forward strand.
AAATATTATTTTTCTTTATTAATCTTACTTAATAATTAGCACAGATGATCGATGGTTTTCATTAAGAAGAATATGATATTGAAATATTTTGGTTCCAATATAAATTTAAATATATTTTCTAAACTTTTCTTATAGGCCTCCTCTTCCTTTATTTCGGAAACGAGCTCTGCCTCATACACTTCTTCCCAAATTATACAAACACTTCATTTCATAATTGCTCTCGAAGCAAATAACCAATCAGGTCTAAATATTAACATAAGCGCTTTCTCATTGTAATCATTTGGCAGAGAAAGAATACGCTATGTTACATTACACTCATTTTTATTCATTTTCCCAAAGAAAGATGAAAAATTTGGGGGAGGGAATATTGATTTTTACTCCGCAACTGATAGCATTTGCACCAGTGTATATTAATAACTGTAAGCGATCGAAACGATGAATAATAAAGAAATAAATATTTAAGTACATAATCCCTTTCGAGAACTTGCGTCTCCAATTGTTGTAGAATACGAAAGGTGCGAAACTTCTCTACATATAGGACCTAAATCTCCAAACACATAAGGGATATTCATATGTTTATAGTATATAGAGAAAAGCTTGATAAATTTAGAGAAGTTTTTTAGTTATTTAGCTCAGGTTTAAGAAAGGATTTACTTTGTAACGTGCGAACAATCCTAATAATTGTAAGACAAAAAGTGAACATGGGAAAAGATTCAATTCGAATTCCTGTGACAATTTTTCTTCAAAATTTATTATTAAAATGATATAAAATCTTGTCTTTTTTATATTTATGTACTCTTCAAGAAAATATATTATATTTTCTTGCGGAGTAAATATCATTGAGAGTATTTAACTCCTGTATTTCAGTAATTCATCGTATTTGTGGTCTCTAATTCAGCAGTCCTCCAATAGTAACCTTTTCATCTTCTCGTTTACTCGTAGCCATGATAGGCAAAAAACAACCCTGACACATAGTGAGCCATCTGATAAATAAACAGTAGTATTCAAGGAGTGTTCAAATATCGTTTAGTCAAAATACTTAGTATGGACCGATAATGATTGATCTGGACCGAAGCGTTATGCATATAAGTACCCTCGGAAAGAGCCTAGAAGTCAGTGGTGAGGGAATATGTTAAGCAAACATGATGCATTTTGGAAACCATTATAATATAGGATGGATTCACAGCTTTTGAATAAAAAATTATCGTGAATAAAAGAGAGAAGAAGAGGCATCGACCCATTGATATCAACCCCCAAAAGAAAGAGGCTTCCCTTTCAGGGGTAAGCTTGTTCATGTTCGAATTATAAAATATATAATGGTATTAATATTCCATTTGAACAACTCGAAAAAATTACAAGTAGCTCGGTGTTATGTCAGGCTTTGATTATAACTGTAGTGGTAGTAGTCATCCCTATAGAGAGGGGAGAATTGTAATAAGACATGGACTATCTCATGTTTTGCAAAACTTTACAGCATTGCATTTATCTTGTACACAATTCTGTCTTGGTTTAAGATTTTAGTGTGGAACTATTAATTATTGTTCTGTTTTCAATATTTTTGGCTCTTCAGTATGTTGTTGTTAATTGCTTTCCACTAGCAAGTTTTCGTAAAAAAGTTAATTAAATCAAGTGATTTAAAAATAAAATGTTGGCAATAAAAACCAAAGTGGTTATATTTCCATTAAAGAAAAATAAATAAATTCTCCTCATTCATAATATGTCTACTTAATAAATTTCAACTAAAACGGTTAATTATAATAAGACTCATACCGATAGATCTAAAATTAAATAAACTATGAGAAATCTTTGGTAGTTGAAAGGATTCAGCACGTACTTGGTGATACTTTTTCTATGAACGCGGTTCTAGCTACCATCTTCGCCAACACTACCTACTTGCCACATTTTCTCACAGAGTGATAAAAACTATTTGGATCTAATGAAACCTTATTCGAAAAATATACATTTTACTCTAACTGAATCAATCCTTACTTTGCAATTATTTGAGGTTTATTTACAAGACCCAATCCATATTTATAATATTTAAACTTCTCTGAGTTGGTTGAATGATAGCATTTGGAGTATGAGAACCAACTCTTTAAGGACGCATTTCCATTTCTATTTTGGTTTTGGTTTTTTTTTCATTTTTGAAAGTATACTGACCTGAATCCAGCTTTACAGACACTTTCAGATTTCGATGATTTAGTATTTTAATACTTTATTACTTAACGTAGTTAAGTAATAAAGTATTACTGAGCAAATAAAATTAGGTTTATTTCCGAAACTATAATTATATATAGTAAAAGAGATCAAGCTGGATTACACTAAGAAGATCTACTTACAATCGCGTTCACTTTTTCTATCGCGTTTCTAGATCACGAGGGAAGCCTCATTTCATTCAATTAATTACCAAGTTGAAATATTATCTCGTTAGAGAATGGCGAAAACAATTAATTTGAATTAAATAACAGCAGGTATCGTAAGTATATAATTATAGATTAAGTAAATTTTCAAAATCCTAAATGATTTTAACAGAAAAGACAAAATTATGTTTCGGGCAGTAGACGAACAAAGCAATAGAATCTGACCGAACAACACATTATTTTGTGATTTTATTATATTATGTTGTGATGAAACTAAAAAAGAAAATTTGGCCATTCGAGAGAAACTTGTTTAGCCAAAGCTGATGAGACGTTTGGGTAAAACACCAAACCAAGAGTGAGGAAGCACGAAGTTATATGATTCCTTCGTTGTTAATCGTAGAGGAACATTTAAATTATAGAGAAGAAGGAAGCTGAAACTTCTTTGGGTATTTTGAAAAATAAAACAAATCACCCCTTGGTATAATTTTTGGTAGAAACATTTGTTAAGATAGATAGAACAATGTAGATGGAAGGTTTGAGTTTCGTTTTGAAAGAAAATCTTCACCCATCTGTATAAAAATTAAGGTTTTAGGAAGATTTACTTTCAGCTCACGATCTATGTAGGGAGGAAATGGCTTAACGATTACCATCTTATATTTCAAAATTGCCATCACAAAGCTGTATCTATTATAAAAGAGGGAGAGTCCCTCCAATAACATGCAGCGTCTTGTGATGAGATGATAAATGGTTATTGCATTGATGGTTTCCCATAATCCGTTAGCAGAATTGAAATCTCCAGGGTAAATAATCATATGTCCCTTGGTCATATAGGTCATTTCAAGGCTCAAAATGGGTAGGATTAAACTTTTATCATTTAACTAAACGCAGTATAAGAAGGAACGAAGTAAAGAATATTGAAGAAATTAGCAAGTTAATAGAGACGAATTACTATCATTTGTCAGCTTCAAATGTGTACATACGTTTTTAACTATTTTTCATCTTTCCCATGTTTATTTCAGCCTTTGTTTTGTCGTCAGTTTTGTGATGTTGTTGAGATAAATTAGTTTGGATTTAAGAACAATTTATATTAATCTTTTGTATTACTCTACAATGCCTAATCAGCATTTGCTATAACCACAAAATTATTCGAAAATTTAGCAAGTAAGAATTAAAAATCCTACACCATTCAAAAGAATTTAAAATTCTTCTTCAACTTATACCCACGTTAGTGTTACACTATTCTTTTGTTCATCATGGCATCCTTGTTATTACTCTATTCGTCCTAAAAGATTTGAGCCTTCAAATTTTTCTTTACCACAGATTTTCCTTATTGAAGATATAGAATTCCATCCACTGTTGTTTGATCCCATAACCAGACGAGTATTCATTCTTTCATCAGTAGCATTCTTATCCCTTAGTTTCCCCCAAATATGCATAATTCGAATGTTCTTAGCACTTCAGTTCGTTTGAGTACTTGATTTAGAATGGCTGGTTTTTATGAAGTGGTTACTTCCAGGAAGCATAAAAAATGGCCCACAGTTTCAATCGCATGGTGAAATCGAGTATGCAGTGTAAATGATGTGGTAGGTAATTTGTCGCCTAATTTCAATATACCAGTAAATAACAGAGGTAGTTCATTTATCTAGATATATTCAGCAAAGTAGATGCTAACTACTGGGTTCGTGTTCAACCATCTTATCTTGAAGCCTCCTTGCATAATTTTGTTTGATTCTAGATATATTTCTTTGAAAAATGTAGGGTCGTATTTCATAACTACTAAATTATCAACATAAAACGATTTACTCAACGTTTTGCTACATAGATTTGAGGTATAGGAGCTGAGGTAGTAACTAAGGATGTAGGTAAGTATAAAGGGGAAATAATCAAGTCAGAAACCGAGAGAATGTGAAAGGATGCCCTCGAAGCACCAGCGCGAAAGGAAGCCCCCTCGGGAATACCCTTTTACTCCTTTCTAAACCACGTGCGCTTTGCGTGACAAGTTTAGAAAGTTCAAGATGGAACTCGCCCCAGGCCGAATTGACCCGACGCATTTGTATTTGCTTTCTAACGCCACCCGCTTCTTCCCCTTTACCCACAATAATGCTGTGCGCTGCCATTCTAATTCTTCCCTTGGCTTCAGAGGCCTGTCTATTCCCGCGCAGTGGGGGCCACATTAACTCTACCCACATATTACGAGGCAAGTTTCACTTTCTGGACCGACTCGTTATCACACAGGATGTTTGCTTATAGTGGCGCCAAGAATCCTTTAGGGATGGCCAGGCCCTGTGGCTATCTATCGGACCAGCCACCCAGCTACTTAACCCGAAGCTCGCCATTTATTAAGGATACTGAAATCATGCCATTCACTACGTTCAGAGTGCCTGTCCGTTTTCTGTGAAGTCCTGTAACCCGTGTTCGATTCGTACTTCATCGAACATCTCGCCAGCAGATCGAACTTCCTTAAGCTTAAGCCCCTGTTCATAGGAAAGCTATCGATGCCCTTTTTTCAAGGATAGTTGTGCGGCCCTCTCATCTTCACGAGCCTTTCTAGATTCCCGTTCTTTTGAAATTGAGACTTCCTGCCGATTTGCAGAATCGTCACAAGTTGAGATTACGTCTCTCTGGAGCAGATGGAATCTCATTCTTCATCACGAAGTAATCAAGTTCCATGTTCTAGTGCTCCAGGTCAGGACTCCCCAATGTATCTTCTTGAAGACCTACGCCATTTTCTTCCACCTCCTCTCCAATTCAATCGGGTGCTTGTAGGTAAAGCGATCTTGTACTATCATCCCAAGACTACTCCCTTAATCCTCATCCGTATTCACCTTTCAATTTGACTTTCCGCTAAATTGTAATTAATTCCTCTTGTTCGAGTTAACTTTAATTTTGTCATCTGTCATAGCATATCTCAACATAATTCATTTAACTACCTTTATTAAATAAGTTGTTCTCGTCTTTTGTATATATATATATATATATATATATATATATATATATATATATATTTAATTGCTCAATTTATCATATATATTATTATATTTTGAGGTCTTGTTCTTCATATATCCTTAGAACTGCAACTTGGAAAGCCATTAGTCAAAGCCTAGTGAACTGTAAATCGCACTCGCAATTAATCGACCAAGAGCCTATCTCAAGCGGCTTTTGGTCGGCTTTCTGCCCGTGCTTGTATACGACTCTGTGTTCCGAGCTAGTCTACACAGGCATACCTCAACAAAGAACAATAGCAAGAGGTAACAATTTCACCATTCTTCACCCAGAATTAACATAAGCGATTCCTTTCTTCTATTAATTTTAATTTGATTCGGAGGAATGCCTTTTCGATGTGTGACAGAATGACAAAATGGTTCGAACGAAATCGCCACAAGATGGTAAAAAGGGGAGTGAGAAGGTCTATCCCAGAATAGGATGCGTCATTGAGAGTTAGAGATCCAAACGTATGTAAGCTGCAATTAAAGACAATTCTTATTATAGTGTGGGTTTGGAGAGAAGATTTTATGACGAGTTCATTGGAGATCCAAATATAGCGGTCATATTTCTCTGGAGAAAGATTCATCGGCTAAATTATTCCTTCCTCCTACTGAGCTTTGAAAATTTCTTTCAAGGCTTCAGTTAGCCCCTTTTGAACTAAGGACGGTTTCATCGTACCACAAGAGTTCTACAAAATACTTCACACCCCTCTTTTCTATGCAATTATCAAATTGGGAGATTTTAATTGTATCCAGGGATCCCGTACAACGTCTGTGATGCCCAGATATTCCGAGCTGGACACAGGTTCAAGCCCTACTTCTAAATTTGTATCGGACGTGCATAAATTGATTGGGGGAAATCTGAATGCATAGGGTCATAGCCCGTGTTGACATATGGGACGATGGAAGCATCCGTTTTTAGGTCGGTATCGGAGAGCCTTACAGCTGGATTTAATTTAATCCTAGCCTGGTCATCTTGATTAACCTTGAGGGCTGTGGAGTAGGGTTTAATGTAAGTATCAATTTGAGTTTGAAGGGGTTTAGCATGACCGTTTGGCTCCGGTGGCGGCTCACCTCCTTTTCCCCCGACAGCACTGGAACTGTCCCCATCCCCACCTGGCTAGTGCTGGCGGCTAACACCAGGGGTGGGTCGTAGCAATCTCTCCCTATGAGGGGTTTGGAAAGTTGTCACACTCCCATATGGGATGAGCCCAAACCCACAGGCGAAGAATGCATCCCCGCCCTGCGTCTTCTTTTAAATATCTCTCATAGATTGGATGCAGTCTACCTTCAGTAGGCAATTTACGCCCATGACGCGATCTTTCACACCGCTCGAGAGGAAAAGGGCTCTGTCTGCTAAAAGAGTCACAGCAATCCGGAGAGTCTGTATATATTCGGCAAGTCCGGTGACCTAATATTCAAGGACAAATTCGGATCAACCAAAAGGAAAGCTGAATAATTTGAGACCAGAAGTAGAGGTCGCCTCCATTTCCCCCCAAATGCAGGTTTTGTGAGCCGGTGAAAGTGTTAATTGTGAATGGGATTTCGGAAGCCTGGCAAGGTTAGCCCTCTAATAAGATAGCCAGAGATTCAGAAATGTAAGATGTTTGGGACGAAAAGTCCAGTAGGGCCCTGGCAGGTCAAAACTTTTCCCCAGATCGAAGTCACCGGTAAGAGTAGGGAGCAAGAAATTTGGGTTGCTAAAGGGACTCGCACCAGAACCTACGGCAGGATTTCTCACAAACCCCAACGTCACCACACGGTCCTCCCCTAGTCAGGCGCTTTCACTATCATTTAAAGTTTAAGGGCAAAGGGTAGAAATATGGGTTCTCGCTTCGCAGAAAATTCAAGGATGAGATAAATCACTCTGCTCAGTCGGTAAAGCATCTGAAAGGTGACGAGAACTGCTCCACCTTTTGCATAGCTTTAGCTCGGAATAATTCTCTATCCCCACGAGCCTTAGTTTTTAAAACGGGACATTTTAACATTAAATGGGTCCTTGTACACAGTTAACAATACAGATTAGGGGGCGTAAGAGGCTTAAGTTGAAGGATATTCGAATTTAAGCCTTTGCTTAGAGGTTCCACCGGGCCGACAGAAATGTTCGTCTTTAGCGTTTGGATGCACGGTTGATCATTAATGGGATTTTTATAATATGAGCGAGTGAGTTCGAGACCATAATTGGGTTTATTTGAGACAAAAAGATTTATTTTGATTTGAGATAATTACATTTTAGAAATAGGGTCATTTGAAGGGAGGATTGAAACCTTTTTGATTGCTTCAAGTTTTTTGAGGGTCCGAATGATTGAGGAATAATTGTTAAAAAGGTCTGAGAGAGAAGGAAAATCACTCATTGTAGTTAATTGCAGTTCTCTTTTGAAATTTATAGTCATTTTGCCATAAATGATATGTGATATATGTTAATTATTATCGGCGCTACCTTGTTAAAGAAATTTATATCTAAATATTTTAGTTCGATCAAGAGAGAGATGGTTTCGTTCAACCAAAGGAACAGTTTGGATAAGAGGCAGATATAATTTTACTGAGATACTGGTTGACAATGTGATCTTTATCCAGGAAATCGTCATCCAAATGTTGAATAGTGATCCGATCATTTTCGTCCTTAGTACAAAGACGTTTGATGAGGGTAAATGCATACTCTCTTAAATATGCCTTGAGCTACGCCAATTTGGCCAAATCCGAAATATTGTTCTAGATCCCACCAAGTTGTGAAAGTGCGAAATGATATTGTGGAAGTTTAACTTTTCATGGGTGCCGGAAAATTTTTCACAAGGGAGAGAGGGCGGGGAGGGTTCAGAGTTGGCCTTCCCTAGAGAGGTTATTTTCACTTTCAGGTCAGAACTTAGGTTATTGGAGGGGAAAGTCTTCAAGGGAGGGAAACTTTCCTTCTCTCGATAGGGCATTAATTTGGAAGGTCTCTTCCGACTCAAAATCGACTTGAAATTTCAAATCTCTTTCGAGGGAGGGATCGCTATTGCAGTCATGACTTTAGAATGTTTGCAGGATTTTCTCGTCTAACTGGTTTAGGAAAACGAGGAGAGTTCTAGCTGGGTTCAATCTAATTTGCACATCTAACTTAGGGATAGACTCAGAATCTAGTTTAGTGCATATTTTATTAAGGATAGGAGTTATTTTCCTTTTAGCGATAGCGGACTTTTAATTCACTCTTTTAATTCATTGTCAAATTCTGATCGGAGTTTAAAAATAAAGTGAAAAAAATGGATCGCTATTGCAGTCATGACTTTGGAATGTATGAAGGATTTTCTCTTCTAGCTGGTTTAGGAAAACGAAGAGAGTTCTAGCTGGGTTCAATCTAATTTGCACATCTAACTCATGAGGAGGGGGATCTTACAAGCCATTCTGACCGGAGTTTAAAAATAAAGTGAAAAAAATGGATTGAAAGGAGTTGAGAGAAGCCAAAACTATTTTTTTGAGGTTAAAAGTTGAGAAAGTAGCAAACCATCGGGCGATCTCAGTCAGAACGAGACTCAAATTATTGGTTGATTAATTGGGCACTGAACAAACACCCGGAATAAATTAACAATTCTGTATCTTTTCAACTTTGGTAGTCCCAATGCCTAGCTGAAAGACAGGAAACCAATGGATTAGGGTTGGTAACAAAAAAGGGAGTGGCTGAAGGACAGAGAAAAGAGAAATCGATAAATAAAAGTAAGAATTTTGAAAAGATACAGGTGTTCTTTTCATGGAAGATTCTCTAAGCGATTTAAGCTCAAAAAACCCTCGTTAGTTCACAGTTTACAAAGTTAAATGAAACAGGGACGAGATGAGAAGAGAGAAAATTTGAAGGACTGGGTCCGTTTTCCCGAGAATGAGAAATTGTGTACTTACCTTGAGTAGCTTCGGAATTGAGACTTTAACATCGAAACCAGTGGAACGAACTTTGAAGGGGAGGAAACGGAACGAGTTGGTAGTCTTGAAGATGTATATGTTTACGAGAAAAGATTAAGTACAATTAAATCTGGCACAATCTCCAAAGCACGAAAGGACCTAGGAGGTGGGTAAGGAGAGCATCATTCCCCCGCATCCTAGGGAGGTTTGTGGCCACAAGGTCAGCACACCCATGTGTGTGTGGGATAGTCTGGCGAATGCATGGTCTGTTTTTCTTACATAACACCTAAAAAACAATTAAATATTTCATATTAACACCAGTGATGGAGGTAAATAATACGGAAAAAGATTATTAAATGCTGATATACTAAGAAACGGACCAATAAGGGAACGAAGCAAATCTCAAAACGAATGAAAAAGAGTAACAAAGTGACATACGTCACAAAATAAAAGAATAGCTGCACACGGCAGTTCAAAATATCGAGAAAGTTTAACGTCTCAAGAATTCTGGAAGGAAGAAAAACAAATGTGAAATACTCAAGGCAAAGAAAAAACAAAGATAAAACAGACAGGGTAACATAAAAGAAGAGGAATAGGAATTAAAGACTATTCAAGGAAAACAGGAAAGGGGTTGTTCTGCATAATTTAGAAGAAGAAATAAAATTTTGGTATCGATTTTTAAAATACGATAATCCATTGGCTAAACGATCAAAGATAACAAACCAAGCTGCATCAAAAAGTAGAAGAGGGACGATTTTCCAATAAAAAAAATTAACGCCGAAATTATATCAGAAGAGCTACTCAATCTTATCTCAAATTTTAAACAAATCGAGAATGGAAGATAGGAACTCACTAGGAAAAAAAAATAGGCATCTCAAATATTATACTCTAGGGGTTAAATAATGTGTTTAACGATTACGTAAACACAGGTTATTTCTCTGACGAGTTAAAAAGGGATGAAAACGATATTCATTTCGAAGCCTTGATAACCTCCTTCTGAGGTCGAAAACTTAGACCAATATTCCTTCTCGACTTTATTGAGAAGTTTTTCGAAAAAATACTTAAACAACAATTGAATGAATATATAACAGAAAACAAGGTGTGGAATGAATAAAAGTTTGGCAAAGAGGAATGCAACACACATTTCTGAATCTGTGACTAAATAAACAGTAAGAGAGAAATTCGAGCTCAGTTAGAATCTCCTGCAAGAAGTGTCTTTGAGTCATACATTATACTCTGTGTATTCATCGAATATTCCCAAAATCAATAACAAGGGCTGCGTATAAATACAGTTCGTTGACGATTCCTATAGAAATTCTCAAATCTAGGCCAGAATGATGGCCAGAGAAATAAAGAATTTAACAACTATGAAAGGAACTGGAAGATAGGCACAAATAGATATAAATTCCAAATATTATATATGTATGAAAAAGGGTTGGCAGCCGTTTACCACAACGGCGTATGATACAGAAAAATCCCATAAGACAAATTTTACGCCTAATAATCACACCAAATTTATAAGAAATACGGAACCGAGAAAATAAACAGAGAAAAAGTTGGATTGTGATTACTTTGCAAAGTAAGAAAGTTCACCTAAAAAACAAGAAAAAGAAATATAAAGCCATAATACTGCCTACATTAGTGTACCCTACAATTCCAATGTACACAATAACCGGATGCAATCTGATTAAACTTTAACGTGTACAAAAAACAATGTTATTAATCGCAATTACCGACTAGCAGAAGGAGGAACACGTAAATATCGACACAATGAAGTAATAATAGAGGCACTAAATAAAATAATTGAAAAAGGGAACAGTAAATCTTTGAAAAAACCCAGAAAGAAAGAGGAGAAGAAGTCACAACCAAATATACGCGGAGGAGGTTGGAGAAAATATATGCTGTTTCCGAGGAATAAACATAGAGCAAATTATGGGAATGAGGAGGAGATTTCCGGTTAAAACCAGATTATGAATCCCCAAACAAGACATTAAATAAACATCGAAAAATGACACAACTATGCAATGGAACATGAGCCATAACCGATTCAAATATTTAACCTAACTGGACAAGCAAGAGGAAAATAAAATCAACAAATGATTTACTTAAGAAAATTAAATAATAATAAATTAAATCCATTTGAGAATCCCTCCAAATAATAATAATCAGGAGACCTTTATAATTTGAATAATTAACTTTTACCTATTATTATTCTTCTTCTGAACTGAGTAAATAAAATTATATTTTGTTATTTCATCTTTAACTAATCTTGAACGATACTCTCGGCCTATTCAAGTCAATCTCGCCAACTATTTATGCACTCTGTTTGATTATTAAGGATTTAAAAGCCAGCGCCTCAAGTAGGACATCCTAGTTTTTCGTAAATCCCTGTCGACAGTTCTTCAACGGTTTGCACCGTAGTAGGTGATAAAATCACCCCCCTCATAATTTAGGATTAGTATATGGTATAGAATGGTTGTCCCCCGACAATAAACAAAGGACAAAATGAAAATAAAAGCAGCTTGAGAGAAAATAGCTTAACAGCAACCAAACAAAACTAACGGCGGCTTGAACGCCAAAATTACCCCAAATAAAAACTAAAACAAACACAGTAAAAAACAACAACTCAACTCTAAATATAGCTTAGGGAAAAGACATTAGCTTGACCTCGACCCAAACTTTCAATTGTGCAAATCTCAAACTTGTTTACATTGCTTGGAGCTAAAATTAACAAATTGGAGAAATAGAAATTCCTTGAAATAATCAAAGATATTCTTTTGCCTGGTTATGACTGGTGATTTTGAGTAAAATCATGGAATCTAGTTATTACTTCCGGGAAACCTTTTTTTGAAAAGCGTTGTAAAGATTTTCCTTTATACAAATGAGTTATTCGGTGACCTCTGAAATTCAGTGACTCTCAAATGCGCGTCTTTTTAACTCAACGATCCAAATAAAACGCATTATAGCATCTAAAATTAAATAGAAGAGATATTTCCACCATTAAGATATACGCAATTCCTCTTTAATATTTGTTTTTAGTGTTTTTTAATAAATTTAAAGTGTTTTTTTTGAAAAAATGTTAAGTCTCTCCTGGATATAATCTTATTAAATGCTAGGAATACATAAGATAACATATAGGTTATGTCGAGGGAAAATTGACAAAATTAATTCCCTAATCCATTTTTAGTGCAATGCGCAGTATTGGGATTTTTCTTAATATTTAAACGATCTTAGATGTTTGTATAAGTAATAAACGGCACACAAAAAAACTAAAGGAACGAAGATTTTCATCATTTTATCGATTTTTTTCATAACTCCCTGTCTCTTTATTTATCTATCAGTGAGTGAAAACTTTTGGTTGGTATTTAAATCAACTTTGACAATTGAAATTTATTAATGGAGGCTAACTTAAACGTTTTTTGAATTTGTCACTAAAAAAAGTGTGAAAACTTGAAACCTCATTTAATTAAAACAAACTTTCCATTCCCAGAACTCATATTGCCTTTCAATTCGATTACAAACTTCATTTTATTGAATGAATTAGCATAGCAAAATACATGTAAATTTTGACATGAATTGTGTCTCTTCCCAAAAATTCCCAAGCAACAAAGGTAGTGTTTTCTTTCAAGTTTTAAATTAATTTAGTGTTTAATGCATTATTGATTTTGTTATGTAAGTCATAAATGGACCAACTAGACTAACTAGGCTCCTACATATATAAAATTATTTATACCAGTCAATCCTTGCATACAAATGCAAAAACAGATGAATTTTTTCATGAAATGTTGTGGTAGATTTATGAAACAAGTTTAAAAAGCGATTAATTATACGTTAAGCTAGGTTTTTCTCTGCTTCTCTTTCTGCAGAAAGCTCTCTGTATCTTCCATTCTGGATTAGATCTCGAAACATTCATTAAGCTCTATCTCGGTCATAATTACAAGTTTAGTGGATTTTTAATTGCCTGATAGCAATCAACCTTATTTCCGATTTACTCCAATGTCTGCATCCAACAAAAGCATTTATGGGGGTAGTTACTGGCTAAGATCCGCAGCTGAATGCGGCACGAAATAAAAGGCAGAAAGAAGCTTAATAATGTTTAAAATTATATAATAGAAACTGATAGATAAAACTAAAACGAAAAAATGGGGGGAAAGTTTTATTGAACAAATATAGAATGAGTAAAGGAATCTCGCCAAGTAATAATTCAGATCTTGCTTTGAATTATTGAACGAAATATAAAAGAGGTGGATCTTCCTTCACATCATATTTAGTTGTCTATCCAAATGAAGATTTCTTATTCCATTACCTGAGTTATTAATTATTTTCATACATATATTGTTTATAAATAAATGGCCCTTGCTGTAAGCAACGGCAAATGATCATACAGGTTGACGGTCGGTATTTTTTCTTTAGATTTTGGAAAGTGAACTCCATTCTCAAATGTTGTATTTTAGCTCCATGATGGCTTCTAAAGTTATTATATTTGTTGAAATTTAAGATGAATCTTTACTCACCGTTCACTAAAGTGTTTTCTCTTTCATTAAATTTAATATAGTTTCTTAAATATATATATATATATATATATTATATATATATATATATATATATATATATATATATATATATATATATATATATACATATATATATATATATATATATATATATATATATATATATATATATATATATATATATATATATATATTACTTATGCTTGTAAATTTACTTTCTACAAGGTGATCTTGAAAAATGAGAAGCCACCAAAATCCCTGTAACACTTAAAGTAAAAGACCTATGTATTATTAAACTATATTCATCCTTCGAAGGAGGATAGTTCCAAGATTTTACCTAATTGTACAGAGATTTTAACAATGCAAAATTAAAAAAGATAAAACACACAACAAAGTAAAAGTGTTAGTCTAAACTAGCCCTTAAAGATGACTACATGCCCTTTGTAACACCTGCCTTTCATATTTTGGATGTCAGAATCACATTCTAAGAAAGTAGTCCGTCAAGGGGTTAGAAATTTCCCCCTAACTGGTAGCAATGTAATAAAACAACCAGCTGGAAGAGTGCGCACAGCGAGGATAAACGAATTTGTTAACAGAAGTCATGTCATACTACAGACTAACCCCCAAATGAGCAAGCAGCTTTCTCCTAAGCTGTAAGCAGTTAGATATGGAACAAACAACCTATATATAAACAGAATTTATTGTTCTTTACATAATAAATTCCAAACATTCAACACAAACTCTACAATTCTGTCAATATATCCAGCAGAAGGAAAATGAGACCACTGATTACATAATAACTTTGATTATGTCAGACGGAGCACATTTTCACTTAAATGAAAACAATCCAAATTGTCGTTACCTGTGAAAAGAAAATCTATTGCATATTGCACAAGTACGGTTTCATAATCAGCGCGTAACTGTTTGGTGTGGTCTTACTATATCTAAGATCATAGGTTCGTACCTTTTTGTGGATTTTTCAGGAAACAAGGTGACTGTAAATGGTGATCGTTATGAAAAATGTTGAACGACTTCTTATTCCTGAATTAAGAGTTCTTCGTCAAGAAAACCACTGGTTCTACATATACCACGAGAAACTGAATGGTAGTTATACGTAAAATGTTTACAGGCAAGTTAATCTTAAGTTTTGGAGTCGTTGAATGTGCAGCTAGGTCTCTGCACCTTACTTCCTCAAATTATTATCTCTCGGGATATTTCAAGAGTAGATTCTACAGAAATAACTGAACGATCTTGTAACCATTGACGACCGCCATCACCAATGAGATACAGGCCATAACACCTGTCACCGTTTTAAAAGTAATCCATAATTTACAAACGAGAACAGTGGAAAGCTTGGCAACTAATGGACCACATTGGAAAGGTATAACTATTAAAAATTAAATATTTCATAACAAACTTTTAACTATCCTCTTCCGAATGATTAATATTGTTTTAAAATAAGGAATATTACTTTAAGATTTACTGGGAATTTTGGGGTGGTCCTATTATTTTCGATCACCCATTTGTAGAGTTGTATTCATTATTACTTGGCAAATAATTTCAACAACTACTCCCCTCACAATCATTGTGCGCATCTGAGTAAAGGGCAATGTTAGCTTAAATATTATAGTGTAAATAATTATCTTTTATGATCTAATCTCTTCTGTTTTCAAAAATAAGAAAAAGAGGGGAATAAGTGAATAAGCTTCGAAAGGCGATATTTTGAAATTTAATACTAATTTCCCTTAATGACAAAGTTTGTAATGACAAAGCAAATGATAAATTGTGACAATTATTCATTTATCTCCACCATTACCATCACATCCGTACGTAAGGTTAAGACGTCAATCTGCCTCTCAGTTCCAGGAAGGAAGAAGTACGAGTAAGAGACATTCAAGGGGTATAGCCTAAGTTCACCTTTTCTGTGAGTCATCTTTCTTGTAATAAGTTGTTTAGCTTGCAATCTTACATAGCAATTCACATTTTAAAAAGCTAGGAAATAATGAGGTTCAGATTCAAAAATTTTAATGTTCAGCGGTAATGCTGTCTTTAAGCATTTGGTTTCATACAATTTTTTTAGTTGGTAACCTTTCCTGCTTTATCGGGCAAGTTACAATTTTACTATAACGAAACCCTAAAGATTAGAGATATAGGAAAAAATGGAAAGGTACATGATTAACGTGGGAAGAAAATAATCTCAGGGCTGTAGAATATTTCCGTCATATGTGCAGAGAAAATTACAAAAAGAGGCCCTAATTACACGCACATAACAAATTACTTCTTTAGATCTCGCACACAATTTCTCCTCTTTCCAGTGAAGCCGCGAGGGATGGTCGGGTCACACCCACTGAAGTCGAAGGAGTGGCACTATCAAGAAAGCAAAAATAAAGATATTAGTAAATAAAAAAATAAAATTATAACAATTTTTTAAGTACTTAGAAAGGGTAACACAAATTTAAACCTATATTATACATCCTATCAACCTCTTTTTCCAAATAATCGGGGGAAACAATTCTCAGGGCCCGGAGAAACATGGAAGAAAAAACACTTTTTTATACTGGAATAGAAATGGATGTATGAGTCAATGGCTGTAGGTTTTCTATAAATTTCATATTTCAAACCATGTCTGTTCGGTGGATCAAAATATCGAAGAAAGGGATAGTGTTTTCTTTTTCATTTTCTAAAGTAAATTTAATTGAGGGGACTAACATGTTGAGTTTTTCAAGAAAAGTATTGATATTAAGTTGATTAGTTCACAAACAAAGAATGTCATCAACATAACGCATCCATAAAATAGGGGTTATGTTGGTCTATGGAAATATTTTGGACTCAAAAAATTTCGTATACAGATTGCCAGTACCGGAAGAAGCAAATGCCCCAAACCATTCCAAAGGTTTGACGGTAATATTTTCCGTCAAAGGTGAATTTACAGTTGTTAATACAGAGGGAAATATATGGAGGAACATCATTGTGTTTCCGAATGAGATCGAGATTATTAACGATGTGAGAACTAGAAACGGTCTCCACCAAAAGATTTAGGAGAGAAGCTAACCATTTAGATAGGGTATATGCAACACCCAACCGAGCTGATAATGGAGCCGGATAGGATTTTCCGGCTTATGGGTTTTGATGAGACCATAAAGGTAGGGAAGGGAATATTTCGAGGATTTAAACTTATTAATGAGGTCAGGATGACCTTTAAGCATAGAGCGAAGGGTTGAATGGAATTCTTTGTTTACCTGGTCAATAGGATTCTTTCTAAGGTCATCATATGTAGAGGTATCAGAAAGAAGGTTATTTATTTTATCGAAATATAAAGATTTGTCTATTCTTTTCCTTAAGACAATTTATCCTTACCCCTTACATTGTAAAATATTCCATCACGTAAGGGATTCAACCATCTCTGAGGGATGTTTTGAAAAAGGTTCGGCGACTTACAATGAGATCGGCGAAGGCTTGTTGCACCTGGACTTTTGTAATGGCGATCTGTTTCCCTAATTGGATGCCAAAAATGTATTAGTTTTAACTTTTAACTAGTTTCATTAAATTACCTCGTTTCCTAAAACCTTTAAACATGAATGTTATTTTTAAATATGAAAACACTATCCATGGCCTTCTCGTAAAAAAATCACCACCTAAACCACGCATTTTATATTCTTTTGGTTGCAATAATTGTGAAAAATGCTATTATGGACAGACAGGTAAAGAATTGAATGTTAGAGTTAAACAGCACCAAACTAATGTTCCTAATATTGGTCAACACTCTGCATTATTTTTACATATCTATAGTCAGGAACCTAATATTAATTGGAATAGTGATAAACCTGTTATTAAATGTACAATCTACGTTTCGAGGAAAATTTTGGAGCTTATCTCTATTAATACTTTCCCAAATTTTAATATTAGCCCTGGATTGCTTAGCCTAGATCCTATCATATCGAATTCTATTAAATCACAAATTACAGTGTTTAAAGAATTTATAGAACCTAGTTAGGGTTTGAGGCAGGTAGCCATATTAACCCCCCACTCCTTACTATTTAAGACATTGTCTGTCCTGATCTATGTTATTCCATGAAGAGGTCTTTTAGAATAAAGACGAAAGCGCTCGGAATTGTTTTTCCATTTTCCTTTTGGTTGTTATTTATCATAATTTTGACTCACGTGCAATTATATATATATATATATATATATATATATATATATATATATATATATTTGCGTGTGTGTGTATATATGTATCAGTGTGTGCAAGCTCGTGAGTTCAATAACATCCAATTTTAATTGAAGCTTCTGAATAATTTCGCCATTTCCAAATAAATCCTGTTTTTCAATTTAAATCCATTATTCACTTTCATATCTGTGAACTGACAATCAGATAAAAGTTATTAGCCTATGCTTAAATTTTTGCATCACTTAAATTTATATTCGGTGTAAATAATTAAATCCATTGACAGCCTTTATCTCATACATTAGTGTCAATTTACCTACATCAATCACTAATACCTAAATATCCACACCAGCTCCTGGAATATGCTATTCGTAAATTAATTTGAAAATATGCAGGGAAGTCTTTTATCCCATTATTAAAACATTATGTACAATAGGATCCAAAGTTAGCTCGCAGATATTTAAACATATTTACTGTTTTTATTATCATCTCATTTAAATTTGGAAATATTGTGTTTTCGACATCATTTTTCTAGTACAAGAAATGCAATTCCTTTTTCTACAGTTTCGATACGTAGGGGCAGAGATATAAATCTCTTCCAAATACTATCCTGGCCAGCGGAGATTTCAAGATTTGTTAAATCACCTACCAAATTATGTACTTTGGACCTAATCGACCGTTGACTAAGTAAGAATATCCCATCTAAAGTGTTACACCCTGATTCATGCTCGGTCAAGAGAATTTTGAATTTGTTTAATCTTATTTTTCGTTTACCAATGAAAATTTGAATTATCCTCAGTGTACCGGAGTTAACTTCTCATCTCCTAAAAGTATTCTTCGCTGCCATCTCTATCATAATTACCTTTTGTTGAATTCTCACTCACTCATTAGAAGTTAATCTTCGTTCTCTTTTCTACTATCTTCAAAATACACTGTTTTATGATTATATTTAGCTTGTTTAATCCAACCTGTAGGTAAGAGAATTCCTAAGTAGTTTGCACGGATCACTGTCCAGCGCTTAATTTGGCAAGGTTAGTTATACTCGATTTAGGAAATTATGTCTATATTCTGTTTCTCTGTTAATATGTCCTCTCAACTTTGACTTCCGAGCTATAATTTTTAATAATACTAGTATACCCGACATCCTTATTTGTTATTGTTTCCGATTTTTCATTTTATGTCCTATGTAGTTTAATTATCAATATACTGTTCTAAGTTCAAATAGTTCCCGAAGCTCTTTATTATTTCGTGAGCAGGATTAGGGTTCTTTTTGTAGAGCTAGCAAATTAGTTAAAAACTTTAGTTTAAGACACAGAAGGAAGTTGCTTTTGCATATAGATGTGGCTAAAGTCACTTGACGATCAACATGCTGCTGTGAAATAAAATCGAATGGTTTTCCAATAAATATATTTGTACTGTATAGACCTTCACCAAAATAGATTAAGCTTGAAACTAATTATATAAAATTATTGGAAGTAACATTAAAATAATTGCACTTTATTAATTGTGGATTTAAATTCTAGAAATATTAACTATAAAACGTTAAATGCGGACTGGAAGGGGCAGAGGCTTTCGGAGTTTAAGAAATAAAGCTATTTATCACAATTAGTCAATTCACCAACCTGATGGGAAAATATCCTACACGTAATTCTAACTGGAAACGTTAATCTTATATCGGGAAATGTACTGGGGAATGTATAGGTTCCACTAACCACAAATCTAAGGAATTCGATATTTATATAAATCTTAAACCCAAAATAATGATATTAAAGTGCCAAATTTTAAACGCGAGTCATTTAATGGTTTTAACCGCAAGTTAAAAGAGATCAATTGCGAAATAATGAGGAATTCATTCCTCAATAAAACAGACAAAACGCCTCAAGTAAATCAAAATGGTTAACCATGATACACAAGTTAAATTGAAGGATAGGAATTGTGCATACAAACGTGACAAGCGTAACCCATCCAAAGAAAATAATCAAATTTACTGAGCCAGACGAAGGGAATGTTAGAGGGAAATACGAAGCGCTAAAAGAAAATATTAAATTTAACTAGCCAAAGAAAGTAAACATAACACTTAGAAGTTTTTCGAATTTGTCTCTAATAGAAAACCGATATAGAAAACAATAGGAGCTATCAAGTATGACAATAAGGAATTAGTTTCGGATAGAGAAAATGTGGCCAAAATATTAAATAACTTTTGTTCATCGGTATTTATAAAAGAAGACAAGCATAATATACCACGAACGAACGACGTGATAAACTTTAACGAGGATAACCTTTTAACCGATATTGAATTATTCGAAGTAGAAATAGAATTTCTATCAGTAAGTTAAATTCCATGAAACCTCTAGGATCTGATTTAATCTATCAGGCGAATTTAGAAGAAATTCGAAAGGTGTAAGTGGGCCCTCTAACGAAATTTTGTAACAAATGTTTAGAAGAAGGTTTCGTGCCATTAAATTTTAAGGTAGCGAAAATAACTCCTATTTATAAGAAGGGGAAAGGAGAACTTTGACCTTTTATCCACCCATAAGTTTAACATTCATCGTAGATAAATTAATGGAATCCGTCCTTCGCATTAGAGTGTTCGATCACTTAGAAATGCATAATCACTTTAATGATAATCTACACGGCTTTAGACATAAATTATCATGTTTAACTAACCTTTTAAATTTTATGACAGCGTGATTAAAAGCTTTAGTGAAAGTAGATCTTTGTACATAGCATAGTTTACAAAGACTTCGCTAATCATTCGGCACCATTCCTCATAGGTGATTACTAACTAAACGTTTTGCTCAGGAATTAGGGGAAACCTCCTACAAAATATAGAGTGATGGCTAAATAATCGTAAGCAGAGATTAGTTTTAAATGATAAATTTTTTAAGTGGAAAACTGTAAATAGTGGCATGCCCCAGAGGTCTGTGTTGGGACCATGGTTGTTTCTTATTTATGTAAATGATATGCAAATTATTTCAGCTGCATCTAGTTAAAATCTTCGACTGGTCTAATAAATGGAACATGAAATTCACCTTAGATTTGCACATAGGTCGAAATAACTCAAGGTTTAACCATGAAATGGTTGTTAAACAGTGTGACGAAACTTGTAAGAAGGCGAACCTATATGACGTTGGTCTCCCAACGTCACGTTACCGGGTTCGATCTCGAATCCCTGCATGACCGGGCACAAACGTCAGCGCACGGAGAGATCTGGCTACCGACTGTTGGACACGCTGTGCTCATTCCTGTATTCGGGTGGGTATATCTTGCACTTCTCACCACACACATAGCCAATTACAGCACTGCTTTCTTTCCTCTCGTGTCTTAACAGCACAACACATACACACAATCTCTTTTCCAAGGAATCCTGTTAATGGGTAGCTATATCCACATTTCTCAAGACGATAAGGCAACGGTCATGATTGACGAACCTTGTGGAATTCTTCCACTTCGTCTTTAGTGAGCACGATCGGGACAAGGCGGTGGGTGTGGTCTACTTAGACCACTGCCTTCTCCAGAAAGTGCGAGCACTGGGCACAGACGGAAAAGTAGACGCCTGGATAGAGAACTGGCTAAGTAGCAGAAGGCAACGAGGGATGGTGAATGGACAGGCTTCTTAGTGGGTGCCTGTTACTAGCGGGGTGCCTCAAGGTTCTGTCCTGGCACCACTACTATTCATCATCTACGTTAACGACATGGACGGTGACATGGTTGCCAAGATTTCTAAATTTGCCCACAATACTAAGCTTGGTATGAACGTTGCAAAGGATGGAAATATTGCCCGCCAGCAAGAGGACCTTTGGAGGATTGGGGAGTGGAGTCCTTCATTTAGAAAGGACATCGCGAGATTGGAACCCATGCAAGCCAGGGCAACGAAACTGATTCCCTCTATCAGACATAAAAGTTATGAAGATAGATTAAGGGAATTAGATCTTTTCTCGTTGGAAACCCGTAGACTGCGTGGTCAGCTCATCGAAGTTTTCAAAATACTTGGAGGTTTTGACAATGTTGACTACAGGGATATTTTCACACTTGCTGAGAGCAGAACAAGAAATCACGGCTTTAAACTTAAACTAAAGCGTTACAACTGCGATCTGTGTGGAGAATTTTCACGTACAGTATCTGCGGTAGTTAAAACGCACTTCCAGTGGAAGTTGTTAACAGTGAATCTGTTGATCAGTTCAAGTCAAGACTAGACAGGGTCTTGAAAAGTGGCCGTTTAAGGACGTAAAGCATTTTAGCAGCAAAGTGCTCGCTTGACTGCTAGTCCAAAGTTACTTTCTTTGAATGGACCGTAAGGTCTTCTAGGGTACTTTCTTTCCTTGTTACTACTTGTTACTCCTTGTTACCTCTGACGTGAAACAGGTCCCTCTGCCCTGGGGCGACGAATGTTACACATGACCGCTGTTTCATGTCAAGAAAATAATATTTCCTGTTAGCTCTTCCCAAAAATGACCGGATCCTGGTGCCCGCAAACCGACAAGCGATTGTCTTTCTGACCTTTATTTTAGATTTCATTATCTGGTCTATTATCCTCCTGGATAAAGGAAGGATTGGCGTTGATTAAACTAACTAACTTGCGTGTATTTATTGCGAGAAGTTTTCACTAAGAACACCAAGATATAATCTTACCTCTATATGAAGTTTAGTAAGGCCACACTTAGAATACGCGGTGCAATTATAGTCACTTTATCCACGTGTAAACATCAATCAAATGGAAAGAATTCCATGAAGGGCAACTTAACTAATTCCATCGATTAGAAATAAGTCTTATATCGAAAGAGTAAATATACTGAAACTACCGACTCTTGAAACTAGGCGATTGCGAGGTGAGCTTATCGAAGTATTCAAACTCTAAAATAAATTTGAAAACGTAAATAATGGTAATTTCTTTAAGTACGACCATGGTATCATGCATAACAACGGTTTTAAAATGAAAGAAGCTGAGGTTTACAACAAATATACGTAAACAAAGCTTCACCTATATGATCATTGATCAATGCAACGCATTCCCCGCCGTAATAGTAAATGTTAATAGTGTAAATAGTTTTAAAAATAAAATTGACATTTTCTAAATAGGGAGCCTGGTTGTGGATATGAATGTCGCGTGAGTGGGCATCGTGGCGACAATGTCCAAAGCCGGACTATTAGCATATTAGTTTCGAATGGCACTGGACTTTGAGGCGAATATGTAGTCCTGGCTGGCTCCCTGTAACATTGTAACAATAAGAAGTAAAGGCATTTTTGTGGTTGCTGTAAAATTGGCTTGTGAATTGTAATTAATCTACTATCCTCAAAATAATGTTCATTAATTTTTTTTATAGCATTTTAGGTCCAAGTGAGAAAAGGCCTTTGTCTAATTTTAACATTAATCATGGCTTGGGATCTTCAAGTTAAAGGGCTCTAGATAACTCATCCCCTTTTGCATGTGAGTCCAGGACTGCTTGCTCGATATGAAATAATAAGTATTTTAGAATTTTCAGAATATCTATAATAGAGCGATAATTGCCGAGTACAAATAACTATCGCATAGCGTCCAAAACCTTTTCAGACAAAAACAATCATCCTGCAGCTTTTCTATCGAAATTTGTAGAGATAATACAAAGTTCTTTTGAATATAGAAAACCATCCAAAATTGCAAGCAGAAATACTAAACGGTAAATTTAGGTAACTTTTTAATTGAGAAATTTTGGAAGCTATTTCATTTGTCGATCAGTGGTGGCTCTAAGCTCAGTTTTTACTCCTAAATACTATATCAGCCAATGAAGCATGTGTTCTAAACTAGAGAATAATAACTATAAATTCACCCATAAACTAAAAACAATATAGGTAAAATATAGACAGCCAAACAAAATGATAGTTTTTGATTTTAGATTAGAATTAATTAATTTTATAATTCAATTATATTCTATAACCTTTTCCCATTTTATTGATTTGAGAAAACTAAATAAAATTCGTGGATAAAAAAATGTTGGTCTCATTGACCTATGACTATTATGTTTAATAAGTTTCAACTTGTTCGTTAGTATCAAAATTCGCTTATTTATTTCAGGTAATAGGCTTTTCTATGTAATTCTTGTTAATAGCTTAACTAGCCCCACTTCCCCTAGTTACAATTTCCTGCTCATTAGGGAGAGGGAAATTGTTAGATAAAAAGTATTTGCATAACAATTCATGTTTTATCAAAGAAAATTGTTTCGTTTTTGTTAAAACAATAAAACAAGAAAATGATGTTAAAGAAAATAGGAACTATATGATTTATTGAATTCACTTGAATTCATCTATTATTTTATTCATTAGAAAGGGCACTAACCTTCCCGATTAAATAATTTTACTAAAAAATTATGCAAGCCTTCTTATAAGTAAATAGATGACATCTTAAACCGCAGGTCCACACTTTTTTGCAATGTTAGAAAGTAATTTTATTCCGTTCTTCTTCCAATCTTTCAAAAGTTGTGCAAAGTTCTTCGTTTTTCAACCCCTAACCTTTTCACCGTCTATCTTCAATATCTTTACAATCGTGATTGAATTAATGTTACCCACAGGTAACCTCATCAGGTCGATATTTGCAACATCCAAGAACTAGGTTAACGTCACTGGGATTAGGGAAAAAAGGAACCCTCGTAATACTGACGATCGCAGAAAAGAGATAGCATCTTCCTGAAGATGAATTTTTTATGCATAAAACACCACTAATTTGACGCGTAAACGTTGAGAGGCTGGAAACTTTTCACGCCATAATGTTGGGAGATGTAAATTAACGCTCTTTTTTCTGTATGTTGGAGTCCATATTTTACAATTAAGACACCTTACATCCTGGTTTTTATCCGATCCGAAAAAATTACTATGCATTCCTAGCTGATAACCCTCTTTCACTTTTATCAGTAGTCTACGGGACGTTTTTTTTATTTCTTTATCCGTGTTTTATTATCAAAAGACCGTGCTATGATTTACACCTCTCTAAAAAAACGAATCAGTCTGGCGAGACGCATTGAAGTTCTAGTTCTTGCCACCTGACATGAAATATAATCTGCTCTTTCAAATGAGTCCTTCATCGAGATCGGTTGCAACGTACGCTCTTTCCTGGGAAGAGGTTTAGAGATCGATCTCTTTTGGTTGATAACCAGGATTCGCTGTCCTTAAAGAGGCTTATTATGCCTCATTTCACAATTCTTAAGGAATTACAATGGCTCAAATTACCAAACAATGTTACTCCTTCACTCTTTCACTCAGTAGGACACTTCTTGTAAAGTTTTAACCTTAACTCACTTCACAATTTTGATAAGTGAATAATCCTAGTGAGTAATATTTATCTAGAATAGTAGACAGTGTTACTATAAATACGTTAAGAGTTTGTAGCTATAGCCGCTAAGCTATAGATGATTTTCTTCTAGTTTTGGACGCATCAATTCTTCAAATATACATACTTTCCGTACGAATGTTTATCCTGTTTTATGAAAGAAAACTTAAATATTATTAGAGACAAATTTAAAAAATATTTGGTACAATTTTAATGAAAATTCAAGTATTTTTTTCTTTAAATTTGGATGGTAATATATATACATACACGTGTTAAATTTAATGAATAATTATTTAATACGGAGTTGATTCATACTTATAGCTTCCTGACTTGATCAAGAGCAATCTTGAGCGAATCTTTTTGAAAAACCTTCTCCAGCTGTTTCAGACACGACTGTGGAAGGTAACGACTTCTAACTTGTCGCTCAAAGACGCACCACAAATGCTCAATAATATTAAGACCTGTAGATTGTGGGTGCCACTCTCGTGTTGTAGCTCACTCCTATGCTCTTCCTCCTAATTCTTAACCACATAATTGGCGTGTATTTGGGTATTTTCATCTTGGAAAAAGCATTCACCATCAGGGAATAATGTCAGGAAAAGGATGGACTTGATCTTTTAAAATATTTAGATATTCGTTGCTATTGATTTTTACGATACCTGACAACGATTGGACCAAAGGAATTCGAAGATATGGCTGCCCAAACCATCTCTGATTCTCCTGCGTGCTTTCCTGCAAGAAGAAGGCAGTAAGGATTAAAATATTTTCCCGGTTGCCTCCACATATTAACTTGCCTTTCAGTGAAGAAACGAGAAAAACTAGACTAGTATTAGAATATTACTTGCTTCCATTCTCCTGTCGACCAATGCTTCTCATATCTACTCCAGTTCAGCCTTTTCCGAATATTTTGATAAGAAAGCAGAAGTTTCTTGGTGGAGGCTCTTCCATGATATCCGGCTTTATTGAGCTCACAGCAAACACTTTTGGTTGAAAGTGGGCTAGTGAGATGTTGATTCAAACTTGCAGGCAATTTAGGGAAAGTTGTCGGGGGATTTTTAATCACAATGCGATCCAACACTCGTCGGGCTCTTTCAATGAGCTTTAAGGTCCTACCGGAATAACACCTCCTACTGATGGCTTTGCCCTGCTTCTTCAATGCTCTCCTGGTCTTTGATATGGTAGCTCTCAAAACCGAAGGAGCTTAGCTGTTTAGGTGACGAAATCTCCTGCCATTCGAGCTCCAACAATTTGCCTTTTTTCAAACTCAGTGTGGTCACGCATCTTAGTGATCTGAAAATGAAATAGAAATAATCATTAAAATTGATAAATAATGGATTTTAGGGTGTTTAGTGGTTTTTGGATCATAATTTGTGTTATTGAATATATATGGTCTTCGGTATATATATTTACTGATTTTTCAAAATTATTAATATTTTATGGAGATACGTCTCTTATTTATAGATAGCACCGAAGATAGTAAAAGGATTGGCACAAAGCTTTTCCCCCAAAATGTTCATGTGTGGTCTGGATTTGTTGTTCATTATACGAGATAAATTTACCAAGAATCGCTTCTCGACCCATATTTCTCTCTCTCTCTCTCTCTCTCTCTATATATATATATATATATATATATATATATATATATTCCTTATTTGCTCTGATGTAAACCATATGGTATACCGAAACAACAAACTACCAGAATTTCCGTTTAATTTATTCTGAATTCCTCAGGGAATATTAGAGCAAGGTAATGCAAAATATTTACCTGGAATTTGGATGTGTAAAGATGTGGATGAGGAATGAATTTGAAGAATGTATGGAGATAAATTCCAGTAAATGCGTGTTTAAATATTTGCATATAAGCATTTTATATAAAGACATAAACAGAATCAAGTGACAACGTGTGTAGGCTTATGATGTGAAAAACATTTTATGCACAAGTTTCTTAATATATTTTATTTATCAATATCTCAACAAATAATATTTTAGGAGTTATATTCGATTTGCTTATTGCTATAACCAGCCTCTCTACAGCTATTCTCGTTTAAAATTAAAGAAAAATTATAAGTTGAAAACCCCCATTTCTAATGCTTTAATTGTGTAATTCAATTCTGAATGAATTTTATATCATCTTTGCAAATAATAAAACAAAGAAATGAATTACATTGAGAAAGTACTATATTTATTTCTCACAAAAATGTTACTTAAGAGAATTGATTTCATAAATTAGAAGCGAAAAATCATCATCAAAATATATCATCATTCCTTTTTTATGCTAAGTCTGGATTCTGACGCAACTCAGAGTGTTGATCACTTTCTCTCTGTCAACACATCTCACTCCTTTATGTTGTCAGGTCAATATTTGTGACATATTAATAGTGCATTAACGGAAGTAGGAAAAGGCTATGGGAATGAAGCATCGCTCAGTACCTAATCAAAGGATGGAGACACATTTAGTCAGAGCAGGAATTATAAAGAACTGTTGTTTTTCTATTTTCCAACCTACTCTACTCTTTTGTTTATTTATTATATTCCCTGTTTTTCTTTGATACAGTGTATAGCGCATGCACGTATTTTGTTTATTTATACAAAAGGTAAAATTAGATAAACCGACATTAGAATTAATAAGTTCTCATTTTTTTCTTTTACTAATACTACAAATTTGTATTATTAGATTGGAATAGTGAAAATGTTAAGTTTTAATTGTAATAAAGTGAAGTTTACAATTTTAATATTTGCCCCCAACTAAGAGAGTAAAATTACGTTTTATTACTACCTAGACATATAAGCTGTGCCCTCTGGGAACCATTGCCTAAATGAAGAAGTATGATATTGGAGCTATTTTTTATAGCTAACTTATTCCGTTAATTATTTATCCACATAATTCTTCCATATTTATCCATTAAATTCATCAAGTCGTAAAAATGCTTTTGCTATTACACCCATTTCTATTTTCATTTAAAAGTGAAATAGTTATTGCCATTTATAAGATTTATAAACGATTTGTCTTGTACTCAGCATTTGTTCGACAAAACCAAGTGTTAGAAGTCGATATATGTAGAGCCTAGCTTACGAATAGCGTCAATCCAATTTCCACAGCTACAGAGATAAGATAATTACAAGAAGGTCTCCTTAAGCTTAAAAGACTAAGCTTTGTATTAAGTGATGTCTTTCCCTTGCTGTTACTTCAGCCAAATTTATCTCTCCTTTGGCAGATGCTCAAATAGTATTTATATTTTAATGAGCTGAGTTAATTCAGTTAAAGCTTGATTGAGGTGACATTAGAAAGAACCTTCGTTACCCACTGAGGGCAGCGAAATACTCTTTCAATGGTAAAGTTATTGCATCACGTGTTAAGCTTTATAATACGGAATAGATATGTAAGTTAAAGGAAATAGCATAAAATTAAATAATTAAAATTGCATATTAATTCGTTAGTACCGGAATTAAATGCGTGAATCATAAAACACAATTTCACTATAAAGTAAATATTCAAGATTATACCGTAATAATTCCTGGTTCAGACTAAAACTACTGAGAGTAAGTAATAAATCTGTTACGTTGCTAACTTATGTAGTTATTTACTTAGATAATTAATTAGCACCGAATTTTTTTCCATATTAACGCATGAAGAATTTGCATCTTTTGAATATAGGTATACTCTCTTGTTGTCATGATTTCAGTTGAATCTCTTCACCAGGGGAAGAGATATATGGCGCGAACCAAAGGGAAAATATAATATTGCTAATAACTGTAATAATAACTTTTAGAAGAAGTCATCAAGACAAAAACAAAAGTTCTCCCTGAGATAATTGTGATTAGTAACGGGCTGATATCCCAAAGCTAGGTATAATTCTTGTCCTGATAATATCTTTCCACATTCGAGAAAACATGGTTACGGGAGGTTGCCTTAAGCCGCTTATAAGGTTAATTAAAAGAAGTGAGGCAAAAGGGGTCGTTATATGCGCCACTAATTATGTATTATTAAGAAAAAAGTGATTATTTTTATCTCGCACTGGAGGAAACATTTCTATTATACAGTAATGGTGTGAATCTTTTCGCTTTCTCTGCAACAATAAAGACCGATTTTCCCGAACTCCCTGATGTCATTTGTACCAAAATATTGCCATTTTCTAAATTCTGGTATTTAAAGAAGAAAGTTGATTTCCTTTGTATATAATAAAACAATTGAAGGTAACATATATAAACTATTTTTCTTATGACATTAATTAATAGAGAGTTGTTTCCCCCAAATTATCGTTTACATGAATAAAAAATACTAATAATTACCTTAGTGATACGTTGCATAAATAATAGCTTCCGAAGATGCTTCCCTACAGGTGATTTTTGCTATATTCCTGAATATGTTTGAGGTTGACCTTAGGCTTCCTATCCATCCTTGAGAAAATCAAATGGAAATAAATGAAAACAAAATAGTCATCATTCTTGTTGACTTCACTATGCTCAATTTCCTTTTAATTCTCCCAATAAAATTAACAAGGGAAATTGGAAAATAAGTTACAAATGAAACTTTCTAAGTCGTACATATATTATGCAAAAATATCACATACCGAAGCCTATTGACAAAGGAAGTGAGAAAAACATCATTCGATTACATTATATTTAATCAAAATATAACTGACTAACATTTTCACTTTGATTTTTCATATTTCTAATCCAAGGTTCGATGCCCTATGCAAGATTCCTCCGATGCAGGCGAAGTATTAAATATGAATTTCCGTCAATTTAAGCGAATTCAAATGTGAGGCTTCCTTTTGGATGTCTCGTACCTTTAATTTCAATTCAAGGAAAAGAAGTTTACGGGAGTAAGGTCTAGTGAACGAAGAGACCATTCTGTTATTTCCTATGAGTCCAGACCTTAGGGACTTCTCTATATAGCTTTTCTTATAATTTCACGGAGATAGACTGTTAACATCAGGGTTATAATTTACAAAGGAGAAAACACTTTTATGCTTCTATAAGAATTACAAGAACTATCAACTAATAGAATGTATTTTTAAATCTCTCATCTGGCGACAGTCTTGAGAACCAGGATCACCACAAACCACCTCTGACTATTATTTAGGCTACCTTCAAAAGATATATACATATCAAAATACTAACCGGAAAAAAACTCTCAAAACCCAAAATATACGAAGAAACAATGAGAGAAAATGAGGAGGTTAGTTTCCTTCAAAAGTCCAATAATTAATTTTGAGATGTACACCTACCTGTCCCGAATACAAGAGACAAGCCTTAGCGACCCCTCAGAGTGGGATACTTGACAAGAATGCTCAGAACACTCTGGGATTCGTCGCAGTAAGGTGCAGAAGAGCGCTCGGTAAAATTGCGGTGCGTCCAGCGACTATGCCTTATTCGAAGATGAAAGAATGCAACCTAAAGTCGTAGAATATTAGTGGTGGGGTAGGTCGAGGGTAACACGAGCGGCGCGATGGCATGCAAACTAAGGTAAAGTGAAACATTAGCTTGTACCAATCATACATTAACATCAGGCTTTCTGCTTCTTTTTCCATTAGTTCGATCGTGTTGTATTAAAAAAAGTTCCATTGCATTCATTTTGTGGTGCATGTCGTAGAATTGCTCATAGTTTGGTCCAATAATTATTCTATTCCTTGATCTGGACACACCGCTTTTGTTTAAGTCGGTGGTATTTACCCTTTGACTCAATCCTACGATCATATATATATATATATATATATATATATATATATATATATATATATATATATATATATATATATATATATATATATATATATATATATATATATATATAGGTAGGCTTTAGTTCCTACTGGACTTGCGAAAGCTGGTTAGAGGCGTATTGTGCCGACGCCAGGATTCTCACTATAAAAGTCCCAATTCTTACTGGGGGGAGGTTTGTGATGGTTGAATGCTAAGAGTGCAAAATACACGTTAAATAAATTAGCCGAAGGGATTCTTAATTAAAGTCTTGCCAAGGGTACGTCAAAAGGAAGAAGCCACAAATAAAACACGTACACAAAAGAAACTTTAATTTACACAAATATAATAGTTAGCAATAGTTAACAGGCAAAATTAAGAATTAAATATTAAACACTGACGTTAAGCGTCTAGATTTCTAATGACTCAATTGGAGTCTCAATCACGGTTAATTAAATAGGTAATTTAAGAATAGAGGGACACTGGGTTTACAGATTACCATTAACTGTGATGGTTTGGAGAGACGACTACTTAGGTCTAGACGGGGTGGTTCGGGTGGCGTTAACACGAGTTGTTGAGGGAGAGGATAAATAAGACGACGGGTTCGGGGCTGCTGGCTGCAGTTCCAGTTAGTTCACTCCTAATTGGATGTGACAATAATAAATAGTAACTTCCAGTAACTATTTGGATGTTCCTTTTCTTACTCAAGTTACGTTGAGCATCAGAGCGTACTCTTCTAGTCACAGACTCAACGGGGTGGGACTTACTTCCAGGAACAATTTGAGACAGCGACCAAGTTGACTCGACGGCGCGTTGGTAGTCGATACGTTAAGGCAACGACTCTCGTTCAACGTGACGATTACGCTAGTAGATTGGGAACACTGCTTGGAGAGATGGACGACTATATTATTCATACTGAGGATTGAGGAAAATCGAGAGAGAGATTCCATTCACGAAAAATTGGGTAACGCATCGCCTTCTGGCCATATCCATGCTATCATAAAGTAAGCAAATAAGATTTAAGCTTCTTTGGGAGATCGGCGTTCTTTTCGTCCGACTTCCTGTTGCCAGTTGAGGAAAGGGTGGGGGGAAAGAGGACGGAGACGAAGGTCAACTTAAACGACAAATTTCTTTCGTTCACGCGATTGTCTGGCGGCATGTGAGTAGGTATGTTCCATACCCTCACAGTGCATTTGAATATATTTTTAAAGAATTCACCTTACCTTTAGTTGGTTAACTTAGATGAGCATCGAGAATCAACATTCTAGCTTCGCTCTCAATTACGTCTTTTGTTCAAAATGATTATTCTTTATTGTTAGGCCGATTATCCGTTACAAAACAGTAACTGAAGCTACACCTACTCTCTCTCTCTTGAGGGGAGACCGCATGTAGAATATTATACAGGTTGGGGCAGAGAGGAAGTAAGTTTTTGAAATGTCTATTTATAAGCCCCAGGGAGAGGGACATATGTCTGGAGGGTACCATTCTGCCCGTCGTGTCTTAGCATTTCTTTTTTTCTCTTTTCAGGTGTCTTAGCATTTTTTCTTTTCTTTTTAGGTGAAGTCCTGGCACTGTGCACGATAGAGCATCGAGTGTTTGCCTACGACAGTTATGTGAAGAATAACGAGTCTGTTACAGCAGTTCAGCGTGAATTTCGGCGCCACTTCAACATTCACCGAAATCAAGCTGTTCTCATCCGTAACAAAATCTTACGCTAGGTTAATGCACTTCGTACACGAGGTAAATTATTGAATAAAAGAACGGTCGGGGCCTGACGAACGGTACGCACCCCGGAAAATGTGGAACGTGTTAGGCCAGCTCTGCTGCGGAGTCCGAATCGCTCTGCTCATAGGTATTCCACTAATCTAGGCATCGGTAACCGATCGGTAAGGTATATGTTGCATTAGGACCTGCATTTCCCAACATACAAATTGGTCATTTGGCAAAAGTTGCAAACAGCGGACTATGAACAGTGGCTTAAGTTCACACGTTAGATGAAAACAATTTTTGAGGCAAATGACAACCTCAATTTTTTAATGAGTGGTGAAGCTCATTATAATCTCAATGGCAGGAGGAATCAACAGAACTGTCGTTATTGGCCTCCTCAAAATCCGAGAGAACTGCATGAAGACCACTGCACAACCCAAATGTGACAGTATGGTGTGCTGTTGAAAAGCTATCGTCATTGGCCCTTACCTTTTTGAAAACAATAATGGAAATGCTGTTACTGTGAACTCAGAGCGTTACATTAAGATGATAAACAAATTCTCTGTGCCTGAATTAAGAAAGAAACGTATGCTTATCTGATTTGTGTGGTTTCAGCTGGATGGGGCGACGGCCACCACTGCCAGAGCATCAATGGACGTTCTTTGCTCTCTCTTCGGTGACCGTCTCATTTCCAGGTTTGCTGACACTCCTTGGCTTACTCGGTACCTTGATTTGTCCATGTGTTATTATTTCTTGCGGGGCAACCTCAAAGCACGTGTGTATAAGCATAAGCCCCGTACATTGGACGATCTGAAGCAATGCTAGAGAGAGTGGGGGACAAATTCTAATAACCCCTTCAGAAATGCATCAATGAAAACGGAAGCTACATGATGGACGTTGTGTTCCACACTTGATTTTGTCAAATGCTAATTAAATACAAAAACATTGATGTCAATAGAATTTGTTTGAAGCTAAAATTAATGATTTTGTGAACTTTTCAAAAACGTCTGTCCTCTCTGTATTACCCTGTACCTAGCATATTGAGGAGCAGCACCTATCCCATTACCAGTGACCCTGGTTGCTCATCGCCGACAAGTTTTCCTCCATTTTTTGATGGTTGGGGCTGGGAGGGATGAAAGATTTAAACAGCACCACACGAATTAGCAAGCTTGTTACTAAAAGGTACTCAAGTATCGCGTGTCATGCTGCTGCTGAGCTGTGAAGTTTGCAATGCCTTTAAATCCCAAACTCAGGCAGTTGCTGGCCGTCCAGTTCCTAATCTCCCGAAGAAAATCTTGGGCTTTATATTTTCCCAACATCTTTACTGACTCTAGTGAGGGTTGGTTACAATAAAATCTTTACTCCTTTTCTTTTATTATAGCCAAAAAATTAAGCATGTTACATGGAGGCAATGAAAGATATTATTTATTTTATTTGTCGAAACGTGCATCAGAACTGAATCATTGCCCATGGTTATGATCGTGGGCTTGGAATCTATCTTTCAAATATTCTGTCGCTTAGATTTAGACAACTCGAATTTTCATTCCTGGTGTTGAATCTCGCAGTGTGCTATGATCTCTACAATGTCTAACTCGTCGTCCTTAATCCCTGCAGTGCTGTACAGTTTGCTGGCAATATGGAATACACCCTTATTGTAATCTCTACTGCTGTCTATATATGATTATTTACCTAGGTAAACTGAGTAGTTTCGTGCTGCTCCTACAAAGTCAAATCAACATTATTAGAAGTCATTAACAAACTAGCCATTCATCTATTTGAAGAGAGGGCACACACTATTCTCGATACGATCTAACATACTCTCAACCATTGTTTTGCAATAGGAGAGATCTAACTTATTTATTTCAGAGAGCATTTATAGGGCGACGCTCAGAATAGGAACAAGCCGCACGATTTAATGAGTTATGCAAGACTTTTGCCGTTTAAGGTGTCTAGGCCCTTTGCAACATAAATCAAACCATTTCATTGCTCATCGAGGAAGGAGTTTTGGACAATATTGAAACTCGACACTTTCAACTGTGTCAGAACTGCGTTCAACACTGGCTGTTTCCATCTGTAGATTAAGTTGCTCAGGAATGCAGATGATTCAAAGGGAGAGATCTAATGAGTGACTTTGTAGTGCACGAAATTCTTTGCTTTTTCAATCTGTATAGATTTAGCCCCCATTTTACTGTGGTATGACTTGTTTTAAAGAATCTGCACTGGCCCCTTAGCCCTTCAATACGAAGACCTGATAGTGGAATAAGGTTTGATATCTTCTCCAGCATCCATAATCTAAATTAATTTGCATCTATTTATGTGGCTTAAACATCATATATTTAGGGAGTTGTTTCCTCGTTGCTATTGGATGAGGACTTAGCAAGGGTTTTGTAAACTATGATAAACTCTAGTCGATATCCCTGCACCTGAATATCGATATTATAATCTTTCACCTTTGAGCTGTCATGGTCATCAATGATGCCTGAAAGAAGTTTTGAATCGACACTACTCTGAGCCAAACTCACCAAAGGCCTTGGATAAGTTGTTGCAATTTTCCATTGTCATATTCCTGAGATTGCTCTCGATTTTTTGAAATTGATATTCACATCCGAAATTTCCCGGGCGGGGAATTCAAATAGTGGGATCGTTCCGGGGCAAAGAGAATATAAGGACGGCGTGCAGCAGAGATTCTCAGGTAAGCCTTTTGTGTTGCAACCTGAAAGACGGTGGTAGACACCCTAGGAATGTTCTCTATGAGTCCGTAACCAAAATACACAGTGAAATGAATATAGCAGTTAGAGTTCAAGTTAAAAAAAAAAGTCATACAGTTAAGTATCTAAACAATAGAATAGCTAATTACACTGGTTAACACACTTTTTGCTGACTTAAGTTTTGTGGCTTTTTTTTAACTAATTTTAGAGTGTGATTTCAAATATGGCATCCTTTTGTGTGAGACATCAGGTTTTGATTATACAGTATATTCCTATTTTACGACGTACTGCATGTACTTACTCGCTAAGGATAGTTTCCTAAGTGTTATAGCTTCAAATCATAACTTAAAATTTTAACAGAATTTAAAAGCATAAATTCATTGTAAAATAACATCACCTATTAGTAAATACATACAGGTTATTTTTCTAATATAACGGAGAAAACACAAGCAATCGTACCCATACCTATATGTCAGAGAGATAAGGTTTACTCCCCCCACCCGGAACCCAACGTCTACCTCTGCCGCCTGAGAAGATACACCTACATGGCCAAACAGCCCTAAGGGATCCACAGGATGTTCGAGGAAGCGCGTAATCCGCTTTGGTTCCACTCTTCACCCTCTCACCGTTTGATCGGCGCCATACCCACGGCGCCAAGGACAGCTGCTCTTTTGAACTATTTATAAAAAGTCTCTTTCCACTTGGATCATACTCTTAAACACACATCGCTTTAACATTCTCGCCCTGTCACACCAGTAAACAAATTCTTTTTCAGTTTTAAAGAATGCCAAAAGATCTCTAGCCCTATTCCGATAATAAGTTATATTTGTTTTTCCTGCAACAAATTCTTATCTTTAAGTCAGAAGTTAACACTTCTGCTAACTCGTTTGATAGTCATAGGTCTTTAGCTAAATCATTCAGTTCTAATTGATTAAGAGTTTCTACGTACTTGGGTCCACGTATGTATAAAGTCTAGAAAACTGTCAATTTTATTGCTTACATCAGATTAACGTATATCACTTACATCATCCAATGAAGGATGTTACTTAAATACAGGTACTGGAATTTCATCTGAATGAAGCACTGGACGAATTGCTGAATCAAGATTTGGGTAACTTATTTTATGTCGCATTTTCTTGCTATTAACAGAAGTCTTTGTGAGATCAAATTAGCAATCGTTTATATGGTTTTTCACTCTCTCCACACGATAAGAATGCCAATTCTAGTTGTTTTCCTGTGCCCTTTATCCATTGGCGTAGATTTTCAACACATAGTTTGCAAACATTAGGCAGGGCCCACAGTTTATTCTGATCACCTAATCTAATCTTTAATTGAGCCAAATATACTCTTTGCACAAATAAACTAATGTTCATTCTGTGAGTTGGTCCAGTAAAACAACCACATATATAGCAAAACAAGTCAGGAGAATTCAAACATTTTCATTCTAATGAGGCCATACTACTGAATGTTATTTCATAAAATAGATCTAAAAAAGCACAAAATTTTATTATACACAATTGGTTTATATATCTAGATGTGCGTAAAGAGAAGTCTAAATACATAGATAAAATAAAATAAGAAGAATACCAAACGCCTCCACTTCCGTTCCCTTGGTCGTAAGATAGCATACTACTATGAGTGGGACGAATATAGACTAGTCAATAAATAAAAGACTTGACGTGATAGAAGAAAACTATTCACATACATTTTTAAACTCAGTGACCCTGAATCTCTCAAGAACAAGTATAAAACTTAAATCAGTAGAAAAAAATTTAAAATTTGTAGACCAGTTTTACCTATAGTTAAGGAAAACAAGAAATCTACCAGTAACCTTCATCTTTAAGATACGTACCTACATATATATATATATATATATATATATATATATATATATATATATATATATATATATATATATATATATATATTTACCTAGATTTCTTCTACAAAGCTTAAGTCTTATATTCAGTAAGAAGGACAAAACAAAAAAGGCAAGGTCCCATCTTTAATTCCAACGTTTCGGGTTATTAGAAAACACATCTTCAGGAGCTAAAAACAAATTCCAAATGAGTAATCTAAGCCTTAAAACATAAATAACAGCACAAGTTCAAAGTTAAAAACCACAGACCACACAAAATCACAAAAACAATGTTAAAAATATAAAATGAACGTTACGTTAATGAACAAACAAAATAGTGAGTTAAAAAACAGCAAAATATTTGTAAAGAGATACTATCAATTGGGGGCAAACAAAGTAAACGTAATATTACAAAATAAAACAATTGAAATGGAAAAATAGAGAATTGGATACAAACAAAAGGTAAAACTAAAATATAGACCCTGAAACATTACCTTACATGGACGGATCACAATGACGAGTGAAAACAGGAAGGAATTTAAAGAATGAATACAGCTTGGTTAAGTTATAAACAGACAAAAGGATGACGTGTCCTCATTTAAAATTAGGTGGCTGTATTTAATATAGAGTGATTCTTTAATGCTGAGAGATTAATTAGATTCAGCAAATTTTAAGACATAAAAATCATTTACGGACACATCTGTTTTACAATCAATAGCATGTTTCCTGATGGAAGAAAACTCTTTCTTACTTAATGTTTTAAAGGTTCTATGGCTAATTCCCATGTGAGAAAAAAACGCAACTGAAGAGTACGTACTGTGCTTCCTATATAGGTCCCCAACTTGCAACTATGGCAAATGAATTTATATACAATGCATGAACTAAACGGCGTGGGAATACTGTCCTTCACTTTAAAGAAATTACCAATATATTGGTTTTTAATGAATATAAGTTTCAAATTAATTTGACATAAAATTTCTAAAAATGGAAATTAAACTATTTCGGAGAAGCTCATTACAAGGGCTGATGTCTGGTAACAGGACATACCTGATTTCCTTTGGGACATTAAAAGAAGTCGAGGGGTTATAAAGCCTGAAGAGAAACTTCCTAATACAGCTTTCAAGGAAAGATAAGGGTAATCATTTTTTACAAAATATACTTTTAAATATTTGAATTCAGGATGCATACTTAAATAAGTGGAAAACAAATTGAAGCCTCTGAAATGGAGTGTTTTAATGGCGCCAATTTTGTATGTTTAATCACAGAAACTAAAGAAATTTCACCCCTGCCCTGTGGAAGTTTGTTTTCTAAAAACGCCCGTTTGCATGCCGGAAGGGGTAAGAGAGACATTAACATCTAGAAATGACAACATATTATTAGTCTCATGTTCTTTTTATTCATTAATAACAAAAATATTGGTAATTTTTTTTAAGTGAAGGACAGTATTCCCACGTCGTTTAGTTCGTGCATTGTATATAAATTCATTCGCCCTAGCTGTAAGTTGGGGACCTATATAGGAAGCATAGTACGAACTCTTCAGTCGCGTTTTTGTTCTCACATGGGAAGTAGCTATAGAACCTTTAAAACATTAAGTAACCAAGCGTTTTCTTCCATCAGGAAACATGCTATTGATTGTAAAACAGATGTGTCCGTAAATGATTTTTATGTCTTAAAATTTGCTAAATCTTATTCATCTCTCCGCATTAATAAATCACTCTGTATTAAATACAGCTACCCAAATTTAAATGACGACACCTAATCTTTTCCTCTTTATAACTTAACCAAGCTGTATTCATTCTTTAAATTCCTTCCTGTTTTCACTCGTCATTGTGATCCGTCCATGTAAGGTAATGTTTGAGGGTCTATATTTTAGTTTTACCTTTTGTTTGTATCCAATTCTCTATTTTTCCATTTCAATTGTTTTATTTTGTAATATTAGGTTTACTTTGTTTGCCCTTAATTGATAGTATCTCTTTCCAATTATTTTGCTGTTCTTTTGCCTCACTATTTTGCTTGTTCATTAACGTAACGTTCATTTTATATTTTTAACTTTGTTTTTGAGATTTTCTGTGATCTGTGGTGTTTAACTTTGAACGTGTCCTATTGTTCATATTTTTAGGCTTAGATTACTCATTTGGAATTTGTTTTCAGCTCCTGAAGATGGGTTTTGTAATAACAAGAAACATTGGAATTAAAGATGGGACCCGCCTTCTTCGTTTTGTCCTTCTTACTGTATATATATATATATATATATATATATATATAGAAAGAAAGAGAGAGAGAGAGAGAGAGAGAGAGAGAGAGAGAGAGAGAAAAATAAATAAATAGCTAGATAGATGGATGCTATATGGATACCTTAAAAGTGAAGTGTTATCATACCTGAATATGCATTCTTTTGCATTCTTCTTTACTGTTTTATTGTTAGCTCATTTCCTTTCCTTATTGGAAAATTTGAATGATGTAGCCAGAATTATTTTCCCTAAGAAGTAACCATTAATAAGAATTGCTACAAAAGCTGTTCATTTAATCAAACATTCTAAAATTCAAAATGCAATATCTGTTTTTTAGTGTATGAATTCAAATATTCAGCTAAATTGGGAATATTTTCACCATTTATCTGGTAAATATCCTAAATCTAAATTATTTTCCTGGTAATTCTATCTTTGTATAATTATGCGTTGTCTTTCTTCCTTTTTTTTCCCTATCCCACTATCCTATCTACCTCAGACTTCCTCCCTTCACCCCTATCTCTCACATTCTCTCTCCATCCAGTTCATATGTACGAGAAGAGAAAAATATTCCTTTGGGTATCATTACAAATGATGAGGTTGAATTAGTGTTGAGATCCGTTGGGATGTTTTTTATACCAAATACTTTCTATAATATGAGTTTAAAGAGGGTAAAGAAAAGTAGTACTTTTTCTAGTAGACTCAAAACTAACTTGATCATGTGAGAAATGGAAAGAGCAAACAGAAAAAGAAGATAAAAAAATAACATAATAGGTAGACTTAAATAAATATTCATTGTAATATGCATTGCATTAAAATATGTAGGTAAAAGTTCCAAATGGCGTTCAGATGATGAATTATTATAAGTAGCACAAGCAAAAGAACCTAAATAAATATCGATTATATCAATTTGTCATTAATCTGAGGAAGATGTATTAGAGAAACTAATCTCTAAACCTTTAGATAGGCAAGGGATTTAGCAATGAACTAATTAAAGACTAGAATTTAAACATCCTTTGCAACTTTAAAAACGATTAACTTTATTTATTGGAAAACAATTGAGAACTAAATATTTAAAGCTACAAACTGAATCTTTCAATTTATTAAATATCTAAAGAAAACAATTCTAAACATTTAGATTAGTATAACAAGAGAGAATAAAAATAAAACACAATGTAGAGGATGATATTGAAATAAATTTTTCCCGCATATTGTTTGCTTAAAGTGCTATTGCTGGATGTCATTTATGGAAAATCTCTACAGTCCTATAAAAGATTTGGGCAGCATAAATTCATTGCAAGTTTTCAGCAATTTAATATATTCCATACCATAAAAACATCTGTAGAATCAAAAACAGCACACTAATTAAATTTACTTTTGTAAAACTTATGTTTAAAGCTGTATTCCTGTAAAGGAATTGCAACATAAAGCCTCCCAGAAGGCCAGGTAGACATATACCTTAAAGTCACCCCCCTCCTTGTAGTCAAAGCCGGAAAAGCGATCGCTATGGAAAGACTTGTGGGAACGGTAGCCTGTGAAAAAACAGTAACTGCCTACCCTGTTTTATCTCCCCGCTGCATACGTAGTTGGAGCGACCATCTGTGTTAAGGATATCACCAAAGGACCTAAAACGACGCTCGAAGATCTAATTACCTACGCGATCCGTAGGCCCGTGGTTATATCACCAAAAAACGGTGCCAGTCAAAAGGCACGCAAATGAGGGTGGCGGTTGATGGTCTCTCTAATTAAGAAGCCGACTTGGGCACCACATTGCCAACTTTTTCACTCCTCGCTCTCCCAGATGCGACCTCACCCCTTGAGCTCTCCTCTGCGGCCTTGCCCCTTCCGTCTTAAATGTGGCGGTGGTCCGCCTATAAATAAGCCCCTGAAGGAAAGAGAAAAGATTATTATTCGGTGAGAACGACATAGGATCAGTTCGTGAAGATCGATTCTTCAGCTAGTCAAGATTATTCGGTGAGAACGATAAGATCAGTTCGCGAAGATCGATCCTTCAGCCAGTCAAGATTATTCTAGAGACGAAAAAGGATCAGATTGAGAAGATATATCCTTCTGCCCCCCCCCCATCAGTGCCGAATTAATATAAATCGTCAAGTTTTGAATCAAGGCCATACAGAAGAATCCATTACAGACTAGGAGAAGAAATCTGACTGGAGAAAAGTAAACCCGCTCACACTCCAACTCCAGTAACTCTCACAGCTCAAGTTCCGTAAGAGTGAGAAGAGAAGAACAAAGCCTCAACGAGGTTCCATTTCTTAATTACGTAAAACCCCCTTGTATACAAAATAAACTAGTTGAGCACCCGGCGATAAAGAATAAGACACCAAGAGACTTCAAGATTATCCAGAAGAGGACTCTTTGAGCGAGAGCAGCGTAACTCTCTCCGTCGCCTTAACGTAACAGGAAGCAAAGTTGCAATAAGAAATTGACAACGCGCCCACACCTCTTTTCCTCCACATCATCTCGAAGAAATCCTACCATCGGCCACTTCAAATCTCCGAAGCACAAGAAAAGCCCTCCAGGATATTTGACAACCCCTGATCCTTTCTGTCATGTAAGTTAGAAAGAACAATTATATTCATATTGCGATAGTATGAGTTTATTACGATTCACGATTTAGAGGAAGTAGAAAGAATTGTGCGTCAACCCCTGTCATATTTACTAGTAGAAGAGAGTAATTTAATTTAATGTTTAACGCTTATCTAAAGGGGCTGATAAAATAACTAATCGGCAATTGGTGTGTTTACGTGTAGGCTATTTGTTTATTTTGGTCTTAAAGAGATATTGTAATAGGCTCAAGTGCCAACCGGTTTAGCCTCGGTTAGTTTAGTAGAAGGATATAAATGTGTTTACTGTTTGTTTATCATAAGTAATTGTTAAATTTAAAATATTTGTTTATTTTGGTATAATTTTCCTCTCCCCTTCGGTTGGGGAGATAACTTTGCAGGATTCGCTGTGAACCGCTTTTATGGCTCCCGCCGCAGGTCACTCATCTAAAAACTGATCCCTGCCTTTGACAATTCACCACAAGGAGACGCTCGGGCTGTCAAGGACGATAACGAGGGTTTGGAGAACTCCGGGTATATATGCACCCGTTCCAGGCTTACAGACAGATTTGGTTAGACGTGACTTCTCCGAATGGAGTTCAATTCAACTCAGCTCTCTTCCCAGAAGTTTAGTGACAGTCGCAAGCCACGGTAGAGCTAAACATTGCATCCATGTCTTCGGGTCACGGAGAAGAGTCTCGTGAGGCAACGTCAGCCTTTCTCATTTGCCTTCGGATCAAAGATTGGATATGCCGTCCTTCAAAGTTCTTCTGGTGACCTCTTAAGGTAAAAAGGCCCGGTAGCTCGCTCAAGCCGAGTGTGGAAAAGTCATCTCCCCACACCTTCAAGGTTCGTTCGGTTACGTCATGAGGACAAGAGAGCCGAACCTCGCAAAACACGAGTTGGAGAAATTAGCCCCATCCACTGTAGGTTTGTGGCTACCGCCTGTGAGTAATCAAGGTCAACAAGAACTCTCCCAACTTTGACCCACCTTACTCTCGAGGTTCAAAGGAACTAAATCACTCACTATCCTAAATCTCTCGTTATAACCATTCAATAACCCAAGTTATTAAATTAGTATTTGGAGCTTAAGTCCGTCTTATTTATTTACACACACATATATATATATATTTATTTTTGTGCCTTTTATTTATTATGATAAAAAACCAATTTGTTTGTCATTGTATTTGTTATATTCCTTGGTCACGTAGCTGCTGCTATCTATTCAAATAGAACTCTTAAAACAATAAAGTTGTCGTCTTACTTGGCCTTCCTTCGAGCCTGTTTGCGCATATTCTCGTACACTTGGGCATACTTCGAAAAAGCCTTACGTAAGAGTAACCACGGACTAGACTCTGATAACTAAAAAATATATCGAATATACTTTCATAAATTTCATAAGTTATGTTGACAAAT
Organism: Ceratothoa steindachneri; assembly: GCA_963969495.1. Taxonomy (NCBI): domain Eukaryota; kingdom Metazoa; phylum Arthropoda; class Malacostraca; order Isopoda; family Cymothoidae; genus Ceratothoa; species Ceratothoa steindachneri. Next base: position 228,965,209 of record OZ018318.1, read on the forward strand.
ACCTTATGAAACTCTATTAATATTATATCTAAATCCGTTTTTAACTGTTACAGTTGGCTGTTTTGTTAAAATCCTGTTTGCATGCAATCCCTCCGGAACTATCAGTGTATTTAATGTAAATAAAATGGTAATTTCGAGAAATTTGAGGGTCGCAGAAAGAGACGGATATTCTATTCATGATTTCTGTAAAAAATACGTCTAGAAAAGGCTATTCTCATTTCTAAGAAAAATATCAGCCAGTATCGTTACGAACTTTACTACACTTACAACTATATTTTACTCTTCTCCCTCTCATTCTATCTATCTATCATCTCACTCACTTCTTTCACCTCGCTATCATAACATGAGTATAGAAAAGAGCACCAAACGATTACATTAATCCAAATATGAATGAAAAACTTTTGTCTCCATAATAGATCTAACTCAAATGAAGGTTAAAAAGTAAAAAGTCCGTAAAACCATTAAACAACCTAACTGCATAAAAGAAGAGCATGAGAAAAAATCAGCCCTGTAGGAAAAAAATGTTTAAAACTGTGAAGATAACCAAATTATGGGTGAGAAAGGCATTAAAAAAATTAGAAGCGCCCGACGGGGATAAAATAAAGATTGAATAAAATAAAGAATACAGCACAAATACTAACCATTCCTTGATAAAAAGTACGTTAAATTTATATAAATAACTGCAAGGATAAAAAGAGCGTTATATACCTTGCTAAAACAATCTATGGATAAATTAAAATGGTAAACCAATTACTATTCCATGATATTGTACGATAGACGAGCATTATAAAGGTTAAGATAACAAGAGTTTGAAAGAAAAGGAGCCTTACTTCATTGAAAAAAGAAAAGGTGTGAGAGAATAAAAGATGGCCAAGGCCCCTGCTGTCGGAGTCGCTTCCTTTCTGTCAAAAGGTACTAGAGGGGAGGTTTGGGGAAGTGGAGGAGAAGATATAGTAGAGTGAGAAACTATAATGAGATTAGAAAGTTAAATTATGTAGTAAATCTTAACGCGGTCCTAATACCACGCTGTGTATCAGCTGCCCTCATTTGTATGTAGAGTCATTTGGAAAGACGGTAGCAAAGCGGTCAAGAGGAAAGGAAAGAAATTGTAGACTTGCGCAGAGTTTCAAGTTTGCTTGAAGTCAAGCTAATCTCTGACCGTTGTTAGATAGTTTTAGATGGAATTTTAATCGATGAGTCCTGTAAGTACCTTAGTTTCAGATTAATGTTAATCTTGTCTTTATGTTAGGTTTTGTGGTATTTGTGTTTGGCGTTCAAAACCTAGTTAGTTTGTAAGTCTGACACTGTTAAGTTTATTGTTGTTGTTTAGGTTTGTATGTGTTTGCTTTGGTCTAGCTCTGTAAATGTTTCTAGCATGAAGTTTTGGTAGCGTTTTTATTTTATTAGGTCTTCTTGTTAATTTGTTGCTTAATTTTTTATGTCATTTCTTTCGTTTTGCTATTTATCGGTAAATTATAATTCGATTACAATCAAAAAAGAGGTTAAAAACCATTAAATACATGATAGTATGGGAAAATAGTAAAACATTACTATTATTACATTCTAAATTAAAATGAGCGTGAAAACTATTATCATAAGCTCTAAATTGAAAAAAGTTCAAATCCCAAGTCTTAAAAAATATATACCAACGAAAATAAAGAAAAGGTTTCAATGAAAACTGCGTTAAAAGAGTTTAAGAATAGGATTTTTGATAAAAAACTGCATTGGGGCAATTAAAATAGCAGGGGTATGGATGAAAGAACGCGTTAAAACATTTTTAATGACAGGATTATGGAATGTTATAAACATTAACATAATACGTGTGGATTAAGGAAGAGCGTTAGATCCATTATTTCTCATGAGTGTGAATAAATAGAAGCATTACCTCTAATAAAATATTAGTATGGTTAATAAAATATAACATTAAATCATTGAATTAACCTTAGTATTGATTAATACGTAAAGTCATAAGGTTATATTGAGAGGAAATGGCTAAGTGTACGAGTAGAACCATTAAAAGAAACAGAATATGGGAGAAAATGTTCATCATTACCATTAACTAATCCATATCAAAAGGAAATAAAACGTTTAATTTATTATAATATCCTAGATGTGGGCTAAAAAGAGACCTATAATAGCTTGAATATGTAAGCGAAAATAATTACGACCCTTGAAATGGAGCTTAACAAAAATTAAAATTACTCGAGTATGGCTGAAAGAGATCGCTATATCCCTAAAATAACACGCTTATCCATGGTATACCAACACAAAGTAGAGGACAAAATACCCAAATCTAGCTCTTCATGGAAATCCTCGTTTAAATTCCTAATAAAAATTCCTATCAAAAAGTTATGATGAATGTAATATATATTTACCAAAGGATTCCCTAAAACCAAAGAAAGATAAGTCTGAATGCAGACATATTAGGAAAACAACATATTTCTTCGGCCCTATGACATCAACAAATTAACTCACTGTTTAGACCGTCTTTTGTTCGATTCGGGAGCACAAATAGTTATCTCCCAACTTCTCGGCGCTAGATATATGGTATTAATGTTTGAAATGTCCGCAACCATGTTAAAAATTTACGTGGCCCCTCAAATGTTTAAAATATCTTCAATTATTCACTCATCTCATAATAACTTTTTTTATCGGCTGTTCTTTGAAAAGTTTCCTCAAACTAAATCAATTAAATTCCCAAGAAATATTTGTTTAATGCATATAAATTAAATTTGTATTTTCATGAAATTTAAGAAGTGAGTATTATCAGAACTATATTATTGTAGGTGTTGGTGTATTAAATTAACCCAATAAATAATTGCAGGTGACCATGCTTCATTTACTCAACCTTTGCATTTAGGACCGCAGGGAAATAACATGTACATATATGTAGACTTAATATTTAACACATATTTGCAGGTTTATTGCTCCAACTGCTTTGTTTAATTCAATTTCTGCTCCAATGAGGCCATTGACTGACTCAGAGTGTAATATGGGCGTTCGAAATATATTTTACCCTAAGGAGGAGGTAAAGAAATATATTATTTATAGTTCCTTATTATTTCTACGCATTGAATTGTATTAATTGATTAAATGAAAGCTATTACACTGGTAAACAAGGTTTTTGGTGTTTAAGAAATGGACATCATTCCTGAAAGAAATCGGTCTTCTGAATCGAAAGATTACCTTCATTTTGAACTATCAGCTCTAGTGTTTAAGTTATTGAACATCCTTTTATAATACATATATTAGTTTTGAGTCAATTTCTTTTTTTTGATTTTTCAGATGTTTTGGTGAAATAAGCAATTAAAATGAACAAGATGTCCTCTTGAAAAGAGTGTTGCGTTAATTTTTCAAATGTTTTATGAAAACACAAATAAGCGCAAATAAGCCTAAATTTATCACTGAAATTTCTTCCAAAATTCTTTGCCAACGTGCATTTATAATTTTTTAATTTTTAGTTGCCTTTTTTCTTGTTTATGTGTTATGTATGCTCTTTTCATTGTTTTATATTAATTGCCTCTTGTAGAATTAAAATAGTTTCAATAAAAGAAACTGTCTTGTTTGATTGCACTAAAAATCACTAAAATCAACTCATGTACACCCGTGGAAATATTTTTATGCGCAATTTTAGCATCTAATAGAACCAAAATGGAGATGAAGAGAGACAGAAAACTAGGCCCAATGGAGAAAAACTGAAGTTATTTTCGAATTTAACAGAAGCAAAATCCCTTAATATTTCGTTGAAATATTTCCGAAACAAGACAAAAGATTTTTTTGTTGTCAAGTGTTATCACACCTGTATCAGTAAATAAATCCTGGATACAGCAGAAAGAGGTAAAAACAAATAATTTAAAACTGTTATATTATTGTAAAGCACTTAATAATATCATATCTCTTGTAGGATCTGCGGGAGTATTTTGTATCAAAATAATTATTTCGCCACAATAAACTTTCGAGTAAGATTAACTTCTTACATCGATTTGCAATCTATGGATGCAATTCAATATAAAAGAGCGGGAGAAAGTACTTCCGAGAGCGGTGAACGTATGTACATGGTGATAGGATTTAGAAGAGACTGCGTTATCGCAAATAAACTGGGATCTGATACTTAGATAACCTGAAGAAGTGGAAGGATAAAGTCAGTCCAGAAGAACTTTCCTTCTGAGTGCTGCGAAAGTTCAGAAACTTGGGGAAAATATGTGTTTCCATTAATTTCAGAGATTGATCCTAATCCCATGTAATTAGGCTAAATATTTTCTTACTCTTCAAGTCAAGGCAGAATTAGGATGGTCCTAGAATTTAAGCCCAAATCATGACTGGGAGAAAGACTGTCTTCATCAACGAAATTAATTCTTTTGCTAGTAACTTGGCAAAAAAGGAAACTGGGCCCGGAAGCTATATCTGATTACTCTTTCTATATATATATATATATATATATATATATATATATATATATATATATATATATATATATATATGTATATTTATAGTGATCAGGATTGCTTCTAGATAACTTGAATTTAATATTTAAAAGAAATCACAAGGCAAGGGAAAATCGGTAGAGTCATCCTTTATATTTTTTTCGACGACCTTTCAACCATAAAACGTTCATCTCCTTAGGCTGCAAAATAAATACAACAACAAAATATTCTGCACTATTAGGCACAATTCTAAAAGAGACAATTAGAACTTTGATAGTTTTAGTTTTGAATAGGAAACTTGCAGTTTCCTCTTTGGTTTTCTATCCAATATTGTAGAAAAGTCAATCCGCACATTATTAAGTGTAGTGTACCAACCAGGTCATCCCGAAATAATGATGGTCAAAAACAGATATTACTTGATTACGCCATAGATGGGTATTTAAAATAAGTCCTTAGCCGAAAATTACTGACATTGTTAAAGAAATATTTTTGTCAAATAAAATTTCAAATTGCCTTTGTTAACAAAATAAATATAAAATCTTTCATTAAAATATAAGATCCGGTTACAAAGAGTCTTAGGAGTTCCATAATATACTTATTTAAATGTCCTGAGTGTTCCAATGGCAAATACATTGGAAGCTTCGTAAGAACTTTGAATTCAAGATTCTCGTCTCATATGGGGATAAGTAATCGAACAGGCAAAATACTTCAAACTAAAGAAAATTCAATGATCAGACATCGACTCATAAAATGTATAAGCGATATCTCTATTGAAAGATTTTAAAATTATAAATTCGCATAAATGCCTGATTACATTTCGAATCTTGGAAACACTATATATTAAACAGCTATACCCAGATTTAAATAGTGATTTGTTTTTGGTTCCCTTCCTACTAAAGCTTTTCTTGTATATGGGATGCGGATCTCGGTTTGACGTTTGTCGGATAAACCTTGAAGAACGTTTAACCCGAGCTAAGGATAGTTTTGTAGTTTTTATACAGCCAGTTTCTTGATAATTATTACTTTTCTCTTTCGTTAAAGGTTGATTTAGAATGTTACTTGTGCTTAGTGCTATTTAAATAATAATTTTAAAAGCGTTCTATATAAATATTTGACTCATAAATTAAATTGCTCCTACCTGTGAAATTTAAGTAATTTTGCAGTCACTCAAATAATTTAAAATATTTTTAAAATCTTCTGTATTTTTACTATTAATCTAAACTGTAATTTTAAAAATTTTTGAAACTCTGAGTTTCCTATTCAAAGCTAAAGCTATCAAAGTTCTATTTGCATCTTTAGAATTGTGCTCAATAGTGCAAAACTGGTGAACGTGTATTATGTTCGAAACGTCGCCGATAAATATAAAGGATGACTCCAGCAATTGTCCTTGACCTGGGATTTCCTTTAAGTCATGTTATATATATATATATAGATATATGTATATTTAAACTGGAAGGTGAAGGCTTTCATTGTCTTTTGGAAGACTACACAGAACAGCAGAGGTCTAGAAAATTAGAAGTCTGAGGTACGTGTCCAAGCCGAAGCGATGTGTATTCTTTTTCTCGTGCCTTTTCTCTAGGTCATCTAATGTAAGATCTCTGTTTTTTATATATATATATATATATATATATATATATATATATATATATATATATATATATAGCCAAAGAGAGAGAGAGATATATAGAGAGAGAGATGCAAAAAAAATCAAGATTGCAAGAATCAGAAAAACCCGAGAGCTTTCGTTTATTAAAACATCTTTAAGACAAGTTTTAGGTAAAAATGGTAAAATTAGCAAGCGGTAATAGAGTTAAACATTAAAACAAAGACGATCGTAAAAATAAAGATGATCGCACTAAGAATATTTGTTTAGAAAGTAACAAGTTTCTAAAATTTAATGAGAACTACTCCCTCCTTTTAAAGATCCTTAATTTTAATTATAGTGTAGGTTTACCTTCGAGGCAACTTTGACAACTCGCACACAGAAATTCGCAAGCAACCAAAGATCTGCATACCTTGGAGAGTCTCTCCTTATTTGATCATTGGGATTTGAAAGATAATGTATTAATTGGGATAAATTAAATGATTGTGTCCTAATAAACTTTTAATAAAAATAGTTTTCAGTAAGAGCTTAATTTATTGGTAAGTGATGCTATGTGAAGTACTTAAAACACATTTTCTTATATTGATTATCAAATTTTAGAATTTGAATAGCATATTTTACTTAGAAACTGATTAAACAATTCATCATGTAAAGATATCTCTTCGTGAAAATAATTCCAGTCAGAAAGTGTTTTATATGTTCTGACTGGAATAAATCATATGTGCTCGTTGCCAAACTTGCTAGGTTGGTAGAACTACACTATGACATAACTCAGTTTATGATAAAGGTTGGTAACTAGTACAGTAAACGTCGGTTTTCTAAAAATGTCGAAAAAGGAACATATTTATCTCTATCGATCTTCCTTTTAAATATAATATTTTATGAAGCAAATTAAGATAACTTAAGAACTGGATTACCCGATCCTTGTTATTAAATACTGGGAAAAAATTATTAACAAATCTTCGCTAAAAAGGAGTTTAGAATAAGAAGGACAATTTAAGAGTTGATTTTTTTCCAAATCCATCTTAAAAATATCTGCGCCAATGGCAACAATGGGAGATATAATGCTACGCCATTCAATTATTTAGAATATTTCCCGGTTGTGAGCAAGGAAGTAGCGCCGCCAATGGCCTAGTTCCCTACATCCCTTTAATTGACGAAGAAAATAGATTGAGATTAAAGTTCGAATACTGTCCTGCACTTTTTTTTCTTCGCCCTGATGATAACACGTTCCTGTCATGTGAAGCAACGAGTCATGAAGAATCGAATGTTCTAGAGTAGTAAATCATGTTTAATGCGATTAATTTCGAACTTTTCTTTTTTCCACTCCAAAAAATAATTTCAAAATTTGCGTACGCCAAAGTACTTGCAACAGCAACATATATTATGTTGTTGCAACTACTCTATAACGTCATATACCCAAACTAAAACTAGTCATGTATGGAGATTTTGGCTTACATTTGTAAACTGTGATTTCTTTGTTTGTGTATTGTCATCTTCTCTCTTATCTGCCCCATTATGTGCCTATCCTTTCCGACTGAATTAAATGGGTAGGATTGACATTTGGAGCCCACAGTCTTGTAAGAGATATACTAGGGAGGTGACAAGTTCTGTAATTTCCTTTCTAGGTAGCCTCAAACAAGAGTGTGATGCGACGCCTTCCAGGGTCACTTTCAATTTTTGTGGTTACATTTAAATTGATAGTAACTTAAGAGGTGCTGTGCGTTCATTTTAATACATCAGATGTCAATGGTTCGCTTGCGTTTTCTTAAAAGGTAGGGCTCTAGCTGCAGGCTAGGAGCCATTGCAAGAGTTTATTGGAGCCAAGTCATTTTCACCCAGGAGGCAATGAAAGACTGGGCGACAACTTACGAGTACATTTTTGCCATAGAAACTACTTACACAAAGTAAAAATCGATTCTTCATTATTAGCAAATTTGACTTATCCTGAGTCAGGAAAGTAGACCTATGAGGAAGGCGGTACATTTCCTAACCATTTAGAGTCTAAGTCGGAGCGTAGGAAGGTTTTGTCTCTCTATCTTGAGCGTTGACATTGTACACATTTGCTATAATTCTTCTCAGCAGATTTTAAAATGTTAACGAAAATTCAGTGGGATTCTAAATATTTTGTTTTTTGTTGCAAAACACAAACTATATGTCATCCGATGAATTTGTCTTAAGGGAAAGTTCAGCTCAAAAATTCACATAGAGTTATAAGGTGTAGTCATTCAAAGCGATTTTAACAACTGTAAGATCCTTGAATTCAAGACCTCATGCTAGCCGAGTGGATACGGCGTTGGTCTCCCGAGTTGCGGTACCGAGTTCGATCCTGATCCCGGCATGAGCGAAGACAAACATCAGCGCACGTAAAGATCTGGCTACCGATTGGTGGACGCGCTGTGCTTACCTTGTTTTCGGTGGGTTGATCTTACTCTTTTCAGCAGGTAAAAAAAGGAGCAAGACCACAGCAAAAAATGTTTCTCCCGATTAAGACTTATAATTCTTTTTAAGAATTAGCAGATCGAAAGGAGGAATCAGAAGTCGAATGTGCAATTGTGGGGGATTCCATAATAAGGGGCCAACTTGACTCATTTTGCAGGTTAAATCCAACGAAACGAAAAAGATTCTCTCTACCAGGTGCCTCCGTCGACGACATTACTAACTCGATTGACCCTCTCTTTCAGGACGTAAAGAAGGAAACAGTAATGGTTGTACATGTAGGAACAAATAATGTGCTGACCACTCAATCGGAAGAACTACTCGACAAATACAAGAAGATTTTTCGAGCTTTTAAATCTAAAACTAATAATTTCATCATTTCAGGAATTCTTCCGCGTAGTAAGGGCAGGGACAGTTTCTACAGTAGAGCCCACTATACTAATAATTGTCTTGAAACAATTTGCAGGAGTGAGAGTGTTGAATTTGTGAACCTTTGGGATGACTTCTATAACAAAAGTGAACTTTTTCTCCCAGACGGCCTTCACCTCAATAACATGGGCTCTACTCGGTTGTCGAGACTATTTACAGAAGCAATCGAAAATTTTCAGATACTACAGAGGTTCCGCGCGATAAAAGAATAAAAAACATTTCTTGTAAAAATTTGAGAAATTCTCTTAAAGCTACCCTATTTAACGCTAGATCACTCCGAAACAAATTTTTAGAATTCCAAACGTTGGTAGCATTAAATAAGTATGACATAATAGGCATTACTGAAACTTGGATACATAGTCATACGAGAGACTATATTAGTGAATATCATTTGCAGGGCTACAAATTATTTAGCAAGGATAGAATATATAAAGAAGGAGGTGGAGTTCTTTTGTATATAAATGAGGAGCTTCACCCTATTAACTGTAATATAGACACAGATTGTGAATTAATAGGAGTAACATTAAATATAAAATAGTGTCTGCATATCTTCTTAGTCTATAGAAAGCCCCACTGTTCATATAAAGCGGATCAAAGATTATATGAAACTCTGACGAACGTAAGTAAAGACAAATTCTGTCTCATTATTGGCGACTTTAATTGCCCCCAAATAAATTAACTGACAAAGAACTCGGATTCGGAAGGCCAAAGATTACTAAATTTTATAAACGATAATTTATTAACTCAGTGGGTCACCGAGCCAACAAGAGGAGGAAATATATTAGACTTAATTCTAACTTCGGATGACGAACTTATTTCAAGAGTTTACGTCGGCGACCAACTTAGCGGTAGTGACCATAATCAAATAGAATTTGAATTAAGCTTACCCCAAGTAAGGAATATACGTAGTATTACAAAATTTGACTTCCGAAAGGCAAATTTTAGAGGGTTAAGAAATAGTCTCAGGAACTTTAATATAAACGGTACAGATATAAATGAAGTGTGGAACAAGTTTAGAGACAATCTTCTAAGGCAACAATCTCAATTCATTCCTTTAGCAATCACTAAATTAGGAAAAAAACAAAATCCCAAATGGTTAACAAGTGAAATAAAAAGAGACATCAATAGAAGAAAAAATGCTTATAAGATGTTTAAACTGAAGAATTATTTCAATCTGAGGAGAAGGGTAAAAACCGAAATAAGGCGAGCAAAGCGTAACCAAGAAATGAGGGTGGCACTAAACTGTAAAAGAAACCCCAAAGAATTTTATGCCCTAGTTAATAGTAGAAAACCAATAAAAAACAGTATTGGGCCAATCATGGACGGACACAATAAGTTACAAGTTAAAGATAAAGACATATCCACTGTACTAAACGAATATTTTGCATCTGTTTTTACCAACGACACTTCTAATCCAAATATCGAGCCTTACTGTGAGTACTCAGGAAATGGCACACTAGAAAATATTGAATGCACGGGGATTAATGTAGAAATAGCAATAGATAAAATGAAGAGATTCAAATCCCCCGGGCCTGACAAATTAGTGCCAAGAATAATAAATGAATTAAAGGATGTTCTAGTGGATCAATTAACGTACATCTTCAATTTATCCTTGAAGCTGGGGCTGTTCCTCAAGACTGGAAACTAGCTAATGTCACGCCAATATTCAAAAAAGGACGAAAAGATTTACCAAGTAATTATCGACCAATAAGCCTGACATCGGTGGTAGGCAAGATGCTAGAGCGTATTATTGCAGATAAAATAGTGAGCCATCTAGAAACAAACGAACTGCTATTCAACACGCAGCATGGATTTAGGAAGCATAGGTCCTGTCTTACCAATTTATTAGAGTTTTTACATTACATTAATGAAATTCATGATAGTGATAGATCTGTAGACATTTTGTATCTAGATTTTAAAAAGGCCTTCGATAAAGTCCCACACAAGGAACTAATGTGTAAAGTCAGAGCCTTAGGAATACGTGGAAAATTAGCAAATTGGATTGAAGATTGGCTTAGCGATCGTAAGTAAAGAGTAGTGATTAATGGAGAAGAGTCCAATTGGAAAGCTGTAACTAGTGGAGTTCCCCAGGGATCGGTCTTGGGACCCTTGCTCTTCATTATATATGTGAATGACATAGACGTTGGAATAATTTCTAAAATCTCAAAATTCGCCGACGATTGTAAACTGGGTAAAAGCATAGTCACCGAGCAAGATAGACTAGATTTTCAGAGTGACATTGATCACATAAGTGAATGGTCTAGGAAGTGGAAACTTCCCCTTAACCTTGAGAAATGTAAAGTAATGCACATTGGTCACAAAAATCCTAAGGCACATTACAAACTCGAGAGCGAAACAATAACAGAATCAGAAATCGAAAAAGATCTCGGTATCTATGTCACAAACGATTTCAAGTTCACTCGACAGTGCGTCAATGTTGAAAAGAAAGCGCGGAAGATACTAGGTTATATAAAGAGACAAATCACTTATAAAAGCGATACAACTGCAATCAACCTGTATAACGCCCTAGTGAGACCCCATTTGGAATACTGTGCGCAGGCTTGGTCACCTTCCTTCAGAAAAGACATTGAAAGATTAGAAAGAGTTCAGGCCACAGCTACTAAAATGATACCTTCGTTAAGAAATTATAGTTATGAAACACGAATAGACAAGCTAAACCTTTACAAGTTGGAAACTAGACGTGTACGAGGCCAGTTGATTCAAGTATATAAAATACTAAATAGAATTGATAATGTGGATTACTCAATCTGGTTCGAGTTCAACAGAAATGTAACAAGGAATAACAGTATGAAGCTAATCCCTCTAAAATACAAATTGAATGTATGCGGTAATTTCTTTTCGTATAAAATAGTAAATATTTGGAATCAGTTAACGGAAGAGGTCGTTTCGAGCCCCAGTGTCGAGGCGTTTAAAAGGAGGTAAGATAAAATCATAAATACGCTTACATACTAAAAACATAAGATTACACTGAAAATAATTAGATTAAGAATATTAAAAGAAAAATAATAATGTAGAAATGCATTTTTGCTTTCCTGTCGAAATTCCTGTTTGTGTACTTTTTTTCTAGCACAGTGGGTATCTTTTCATCTTTTATTGCCCGAAAGATCGGGCGGGAGAGGTGGGAGGGGAGAGCCTTGAACTTTACTATACTATTTCTATGACGAGTAGATTGAATATCAATATTAAATGAGTACCTCCTCGGTATGGACTAACTTAGTCTTCTGAGGTACTATCTTTCCTTGTAACTCCTTGTAACCTCTCACCTCACACATATCCAATCACAACACTGTTTTATTTCCCTCTCCCGCCTTAACAAAACAACACACACACTTTCTGTTCCAAGGAATCTTGTCGATGGGTATCTATATCCACCTATCTCTCACGCTGAACAGGTCCCTCTCCCCTGAGGTGACGAAGAGTTCCACTTAAACGCTGTTTGGTTTCAAAACATAATACCCTCCTGGCACCTCTCCCAAAACAGGACCAGCTTCTGGGGTCATCGGGCCGACCAGCCATTATCATACTTTGCTTCAACACTCTGTGTGCCTTTAATGTGAATGTTTATCGCATTTTTTTCAACCCTAGGCCCTGAGAGCAGACTTTATTTTACATAATCCTTTACGCGGTTTTTGAAAATATTCACCTCTTGAATATTTGCGAGTGAGAGGATCAAAAGAGATCAACTTAATTTATTTATTTATCTCTGAATTAAATCTGATTTATTGATGGAAAAGTGCATGGCCCAAATAGGGCTACTAGTTAATGACGCATTTAACAAAAGAATTGAAATCTTTGCTCTCCTCGGAGCGTAAACAGAATACTGAGCTAGAAGGTCAAACCTATTGATCGTTAGATGTGCTCATATACATATATGCAAATGCATTGATAGTAAGAGAACGGCGCCCTCACAGGCAAATTAATACACAAATATTTGTCCAGTAAATAAACGTAGATGTTCTTGTAATTTAGTCTATGGCTATAGAATTTCAGTTGATATATTTAATATATAATTAATTTCGTAGGTAGACACAGTATGTATGTAAAAAAAATTCTGCCACTCAATTTTATTTATTAAACAATATTTTGAATACAATCCCTTATATAGTTGGTCATTAGGTATTGTGTCTTTGCTTTCAATGGGGTCTTTAAAAATAGGCCTTTGACAATGTCTATTTATTTCCTAAAGAAAGAAAATGCATACGACTATTTCACTTCCTTCATCTTATCTTTCCCAAATTAGCAATTAGCCGAAATTTAATGATAGATTGAAGATTTTGTAAGTGATGCAAGCTCGCAAAATGTAGCGAATCAAATTGAATTAAACAGCTTAGATTATTTTAATTTATATTCATACAACGTTTATATATATATATGTATTTATGTCAAACTAGTTTTACCAGGTATTTTATAATATTAATTGTATTAATTACAACAGAAGCGCAGGATAATGTATAAATAATGTATAAATTAATTTACATCTATAAATTTGAATACATAAATAAGGAATGTAATATATTTTTAATGCATATATAGAGAAGCAAGCGACAGTTGTTACCGAGCGCGAAACAAACAATGTACGAACGCACGAAAGGTCAAAATGACCTATCAACAAGACAAACGCGTAAACAAACATTTCGCCTCTCGGAATAGATTTATCGAAAGACAGAAATCTACAAAACACCTGAGTAAACATACCTGCTAGCCAAAAGGAATTTTATCACAAACCTGTGACACACGCATCTTGTTATATTGATAAAACTTAGAATATGCAGTGAGTCGACTTACATAGCTTTCACTAGCTCCACCTTTGGAATGGAAAACCATGATTCTATCTAGGCCACGCCCTCTCGGAAATAAGGACCTACATAATCGGAGGAGCTCAGTTAATATGAATATTGTATTGTTTAGATTACTAGATTACAGTCATAAAGAATATTATTTCGTTCACATTCTCCGTTTTAAGTTCACCAACTATTTTCGCTCCAGAATTTAGTACTTGGTGTTGAATATATATAAACTGTTAGTCACTAGCAAATTAACTTCGTGACGTGCCACTTGCCCAGTTATAGTCAAATATTAGAATGAAGTATATTTTTGCAACGTACTTCTTTCCTCGATTCCCTTGAAACCTTCGGTAAGCACAATCAAAATAAGAACACAGTGAAGAATTCATCTTTGGAGTCATATCTTTAATCCACCTTAATATAAGTTGGGTACACATCAATTCGTAAGTCTCCTCCGGTAGACCTCTATAAACTGATGCCTATCATAATTATTAAACCCCATACTAAGGGCCCCATATAGAACATTATACCCCATAAGATAACTGCGCCATAAGTGGTACTCTAACCTATAAGTAGTGACCTTTCGTTTCGACCGGATAGTGATGGTAGAGAAGAACTGGACACAAGAAGCCATCGACAAGGAAGCCAAGGTGAAGAGGACTTCGCCAATGCTGTCGACATCAAGCCGCCCATCTTTAATGGAACAGCAATCCAGGTCGGTTCAAAATTGTGGAGGTTCAATTTCACATTTCTGTAATTGTAAAAGAGGAGACTAAATTTTTCCATTTATTATCCTTACTTGTTTCTGAGAGCGTCGCTCGTCTTCCCGCAGCTATTTTACCGGACCAAAGTTATCCTCTCTTGAGGGGAAGGAGAGGGGGAATGATTGGACTTTTCGAAAAGTTCAAACCGAACTCTTTGAGAAGCTCACCGCATCCTACAAGCTACCAGGCCACCCCTCGACCAATTTGGAAGAATTATGAAGGACTGCCCTGCAGGTACTTGTAAGGCACAAATTCATCCAGTCTCTACCGGCTAACAACGCACCCAAAATTGCCACTCAGAATGAACTCTCCCTGGCACTATTAGCAAAATTGGCTGATGAATGATGACATATGCTAGTGCGTGGTGCCTTAATATAAATACTAGTAGTAAATCGATAGGTCACAATGCTGTTTCCATGTTTAACGCGTTTATGCTGTATACAAATAAAGATATGAGTGATAAGTATTTGAATAATTTGGTGAGAAGTGCGCGGTCAGTACCCAAAGGTGTGTATCCTAAGGGGAATCGTCTCAGTTATATGTAAAATAATAGTGATTACAATGCGCATAATATATCAAGAGGATTGCGACCATTCCGAAAGGACCAAAGACCTGTAGTTTGCCGCTCACATGTATTCCTTAGGGAAAACACGAAATTCTGCAAACCTTGGTGCAGTTGGCCCAAAAGAGAAGAGAAGGTCCAGATGCAACCACTGACAGGCCATCTTCGCCAGCCCCAGCGCAACATTAGGTGCGCATGCCATAGCGCGCGCGGCCGCTGGTATGCCGTCTGTTTTTAGCGTCGCCTCTAAAGTGTGTAATAAAAAATGTGAATTCTTAATCGACACGGGTGCGAGTGTATCAATAATTCCGGTTAAATTGGTGGAAGCCGGAGGATTGAGCGAATCTAGTATAAAATTTTAACGGCTAATGGCGGGAAAATAAAAGGGTACGGTGAGGTTCACACGGACATAGTGATCACCAGTCTTCATCAATCATTTAGGTGGTCATTTTTTGTCACGGATCCAATTCAGCTTTATTAGGTATCGACTTTTTAAGGCATTATAATCTTTTAGTAGATAGTACGCGCGGCATACTAATAGCCAATAAACTAAAGATGTGGGAAGTGAGATTATCTGGAGAACCCGCGGCAGCCTTATCAATGACCTTCAGCACCTACCACCCCATTGCATAGCCCTATTGGAAAAATATGAGGCTCTGTACAGACCCGCATCCACTCAGCCCTCCCCGTCATCATCATTCAAACTAGTGACGCATACGATCGAAACTGGTAGTGGTCCACTGATATTCGCAAGGGCAAGGCCTCTTTTAGGGGTTGCCAAAGTAAGTTTTGTCACACTATTGAAGGAGGTGGTAGTGCACCTGTCAAACTCACCATGGACTTAGTCAATTCACATGGTGCCAAAGAGGTCGCCCGGTGGGTGCAGGGTGTTCGGCGATTTCCGAGCGGTCAATGAGATCACAAAGCCCGATAGATATCCGCTGCTGCGAATTTAAAGTGTGACGATCCACCTCCATGGAAAAGGATCTTTTCAAGTGAAAACTGCGGTCACAGCCCCATTTGGTTTGTGGGAGTACGTTAAACTCCCATTTGGCCGGCGAAGTGCAAGATGCATCTTCCAATGGCACATACTGTTAACAACCTTTTTCGAGGATTAGGGTTTTTTTTGTGTATGTAGAAGAAATCCTGATCTATTCAGACAATATGGACGACCCTGAAGAATTTGGAGCAAGTCTTAAAACGCCTGATCGAAAACGGTGTGAGAATAGCGCTGGAGAAGTGCGAGTTGGCGAAAGAGGAAATGGATTTTTTAGGGCATCACATTTCGGTGGAAGGAATCTGCCCACCAGTGAAGAAAATTGAGGCAATTGGAGACATACAGTTACTAAAGGATGACAAGGAGCTTCAAAGATATTTGGGCGTGTTTGGTTACTACTGCAGAATGATTCCTTACTCTGCCACGATTGCAGCCCCACTTATCAAGCTAGTCCGCCTGCAACCAAAGGTTATGGAGCTTCCCAATGATTCACCATCCCATGACGGATTGCTCCAAATACTCGGCATGTGCAGCCCTGCACCAAATATTTGACGGATCTACAAAATTAGTGTCATTCTTTTGGAGCAAGCAAGCATATTCCAACTACTACAGAGAGCTACTAGCTGCGTATCTTGCTCTCATGATCTTTAGGCACCTGATTGAAGGTCACCACGTTACTTTGTGCACTGTTCACAAGCCTTTAGTATCAGCTTTAGCAACGCCATCAAGTGTTAGAACAGAGGGGCAACAACGCCAATGGACAGCCATTCTAGGGTACGTCTGTGGTATCGCTCAAGTGCGTAGTCAGTACAGAGTAATCGTTTACTGACTTTCAAGGAACCTCAATTCGGTTAAAATTTACTCTCTTGACCTCCGAGTTTTGGCAACAACGCATATAATGATGAAGAAACAAAGCAATTCCCCTCGCGATTAAAATCTTACCCTTTTCCCGAGGAAGTGCACCTTGTGTGCGAAATAACATCAAGATACCCACGACCGTTTGTATTGTGTCATGCAGGAGAACAATCTTCAATCAATTACATAATCTGTCACACCCTGGAATCAAGGCTTCACTTTGTCTCATCAAATCTCGATATTTCTGGCTAAATATGGACAGGTATATTCGCTACTGGACGAGAGACTGCCTCCCTTTTCAATATTCCAGATTATCGCCACACGAAATCTCCGATCCTGCCAATTGATATTCCATCCTGGACAATCCTGGACATTCATCCACCCCCTCCACACACAAAATCGGTCATTACTATTATGCATCGACCGAGCGACGAGATGGATCGAAGCGCTACCGATCCCGAAAATAAGTGCCACAACGGTTGCGTTAGCTTTCCTAGACGGGGGGATTTCAGGAGTTGGAGACCTGATTTACGTAGTAACCGACACAGGCACCCAATTTGCATCAGAACCATTCGAGGAACTGTATTCCGTCCTTTGTTTTCATGGCATCCACACCACGGCGTAGCCCCCATCTACGAACGGGATGGTAGAAAGGGCACACAATACTTCGTAGTGCTCCATTATGGCCCGTCAAAAAAGCTGGCTGATGACACTCCCAATTGTACTTTTAGTCATTCCCTCTTTGTCCAATGACTCTGTATTTTCACCTTTTTCGGCAGTCACAGGTACCATCGTCATCGAAGGCCGACTCCAAAATTATTAAAGTAATGGCTTCAACTATGGCATAAGTCGACTTCGGGCAGGCATCAATTTTGGCACCTGCCCTTGGTGCCCAAATCTCTGCGAGCAATTCATGTTTAGGTAAGAATATACCGCGTGCGCAACTACTAGAAGTGCCATATGATGGTCCTCTTCAGGTAATCGAGCGCGCCAATAAGGTTTGCACTTTGTAATTATCTGACAGAAGAAGGGACACTGTCTCAGTCGACAGATAAAAACGGCGACATTAAATCCATCACATAATGGTAATGTACCGGGTGATCACAACGCGCATAGGCTTAGTCAGGAAACAGAAAGAGAACCAAGTGCACTTCAGCTCGTATAGTGCATGACACGGAAGAGAACGACGCCACAAGAAGTCAACCGGACACCACTACACGAATCGGAGGGAGGAACCTGAAGATGGACGTTTTCACGCCCTGCCAGGAATCTCTTGTTTATGTATTGCTGATCCTTGTGTACGCAATAATGTAGCGACACATTTAATAAAAGAGGAAGACGCATAAATTTATAAACATCTCGCTGCCTCTATAGCCTTATTACATGCCTTTTAATGAGTTTGTTAAGTGTCTTATTTATAATTATGTTGAACTCTAGAGAAAGATAGGACATAATTGTGGATAAATTGTATATAATTTTATAAGACTTTATTATTATGGTATTCTATGGCAGAACATGGCATAAATAGGTACGTTTTAGCGAGGCATGCCCTTATCTAAGTGTCGACGCTCCGTTCGTATGTTGTAAATGCTGTCATATATTAAGTGTGCAAAGAAAAAGTATTTCACATGTATTTACCAATGTAATTTCACGCTATTTCCTCACCTACTCCATTACTGGCAGGGGAGTACTGTATCGATCGGATTATGTAATAGGTAGGCGACTAGCACCAAATTACAGGATTTAATAGGCCCAGCGAAAACCTCAACAAAATAGACTTGTAGTGGTCTTATTAAATCACAGCATACTCCACTCATATAAATTAATTGTGTAAAATTAGAATAAGGAATAGGAAATGTATAGATTAATTTGCATCTATGAATTTGAATACAAAAATAAGGAATGTAGTATATTTTTCAATGCATATTGTCGTAGAATGGACTCCCGACGATATACCATATATAACTATTCGTTGAGGGAACTTCTTTAATTATCTTAAGAGTGCGTTAATGTCTGGCGGGTCGATATTATGTATCTTCGATATGCTTAAGAACTGGAACTGAGCTCAAGGATAATAATATTGCTATCATTAATAAAATAGAGTTTTATTAATAATAACTATCAACAAACACAAGACGGAAAATATTGACATAAAAAGAGAATGGAAAGGGTCGTGGGGGCTCGGGCTAATCCGAGGATTGAAGGATTTAAAAAGGTAGAACAAATATAGAGTTAAAGAGATGGGATGGTTCGCTAGACCATTTAAAGCACAGGATAGAATTGACAAAAGGGTTCAATACTCAAAGGTAACGTTTGGCTTACGTAACTTTATACGAGTGGTGCAGTGGAAGGCGACGTGGAGGAATTTTCGGTCCGCTGGCGAGTTCCAGCCGAAGGGGGGGGACATAAAAGGATCCTGACGTGGCGTCTTGAGAATGAGAACCGTTTCTCGACAAACGGCTTGCAGAACAATGGCTGTTCTACGTTGTTCTCTTCCGAACAACAGGGAGGGGGGTGAGAACCGTCTCTTGTTTACGGGCTCAAGAACAATGACTGTTCTAATTTTGTTCTCTTCTTGAACAACAAGAAGAAAGGGTGAGAACCGTTTCTTGGCGAACGGATTCAAAAGAAAAATGGCTGTTCTACGTTGTTCTCCTCTGAACAACAGGGAGGGGGAGAACCGTCTCTTGTCTACGGGCTCAAGAACAATGGCTGTTCTAATGTTGTTCTTCTCTGAACAACAAGGGGGAAGGGTCAGAACCGTTTCTTGACGAAGGGTTCAAAAGAACAATGGGTGTTCTACGTTTTTCTCTTCCTGAACAACGAGGGGGAAGCCTTGAGGACTTGGCGTCACGAAAGGCTCGAACCTTTTGCACTCAAGGGTTATTGTCCTCCTTGTGGACAAGTGATGGTGAATCTCGAGGTCGAGGTCCCTTGGGGCACAAAAGAAGAGAGGGTTGTGGGGATGTTTCGCGACGAAAATCTGGATCTCCAATCTGATCTTAGTGGTGACGTTTCCATCTAAAAAGTCGAGACACTCCCTTGGCGTGGGGGACAATGGAGTGGAAGCTTCGAGGGAATGAACAGCCGAGCCTGGGAACAATGCCTTACCTGCACATAAGCCTAACTCAATCTGGCGAGTTTGGCGTATGGGGGCGAACGGGGGGACGATAACCTCCTTGTTTAAACATTGACATCCGGTGGCTGTGATAAGGCGCCAAGCTTCGACGCGAAAATGCACGTGGGAGCATCGTGGTTTTAAAATAATATGTGATAGGAGTTGAAACTAACGCTGCTCAACCCGTTCTATCACACATATATATAGAAGGCAAGCGACTGAGGGAGGTGAGCGCGCGATAAACAATGTACGAACTCGCGAAAGGTCAAAACTATCTGTCTTAATAAGATAAACGCATAAACAAACATTTCGCCTCTCAGAATAGATTTATCAAAGATAAATCTACGAAACACCTGACTAAACATACCTGCTAGCCCAAATGAATAGTATCACAAAGCTGTGACAAACGCATCTTGTTATAATGATAAAACTTGTGAAATGCAGGTGTAGAATGACTCTGAAATATACGTCACTTCTGCCCAATAGGTGTCGTCTTTAAGGTCAACACGTCACCTTGATTCCCCTCTGGTCAAGACAGATATGGGAAATAATAGTGAGGGGGTACGAGTGCGAAGGATTTTTAAATTCAAAGGAGTGAGTGCAGTTCGCCGATATTAAACTTATGAAGCTCCAGCTATGAGGTTTATGAAAAAGTAGGTACAAAAATAAACTTTAATATATACACGTTCCACCCTTTAAGTTCACCAACTCTTTCGATCCAGAATTGAATACTTCGAGTTGAATATATATAGACTGCTAGTCACCCACAAAATAACTTCGTAACGTGACGCTTACCCGTTATAGGCCAATATTAGGATTATGTATATTTTTGCAACGTCCTTCTTTAGCTTGATTACCTCGAAAGCTTTGGTAAGCCCAGCCAAAATAAAAAAACAGTGAAGAATACATCTTTGGATTCAGATACTTATGTCACCCTCATATAATTTGGTTACGTATAAATTGGTAAATCTCCTCTAGTAAATCCCTATAAATTGGTGACTATCATAATTGGTAACCCCATACTAAGGGAAATTTATAGAACATTATCTTACATAAAGTAACCTCTCCATAAATGGTAATCCAACCTATAAGCACACTCCGCTAGCCCCCATACTCTAGTCTGATTTTATACAAGTGATCACAGACTTAGCCAATCACACCACCGCTCGATTTGCTCTATGGGCTTAAAGCATAATTCAAATAGGTTGCTACTGTCGATAGGTATTAATATTAGCATATTCTTGACTCTTAGGGCGTTCACTTTACTAAATCTGACAAAAGTAGCTAACTAATTGCTGGTTGCTTTACGAAGCCCATATACATCCATGCTATTTACCCCAGACTATAAATCGGTTCCTGGTGGCCTTAGGAAAACCAGCATTGTCATGCTAATCTATATCTGTTTTCATTAATCAGCTGGTGATGTGACTGGCATAGATGACGTAACCTACCTTTCTAAAGTAACTGTGATCAAAGCGGTGCTCGCTGCCTCAGTGTGCCTGGTTCGAATCGCTTTCCTGCACGGAATTTTTCGAAAAAAGGTAATAATAATATTACTGCACGGAAAAATTATTCCGTTTTCTTTTTCAATGTTGTTTAATGGATTCATTTTCATCATTCTCTCGTGCTACTTTGAGAGATATATATATTTATATATCTGCCACGCGTTTACCTATTCCTCATTTATTCTTTGAATTTCCAATTAATTTTCTATTTCTTTCATAGTCTCCGTTCGAGCTGGCGAAAGTGTTCCCCAAAAGCTATTCTATTCAGAGAATTTTTGTTCTCTGCGTAGCGTAGTGTACTAACGGCATACTTTTTACTGAGATCAAAGCGGTGTTCGTTGCCTCAGTGTGCCTGGTTCGAATCGCTTCCCTGATCGGATTTCTTCGAAAAAAGGTTATAAATATATAACTACAAGGAAAAATTATTCCGTTTTCTCTTTCAATGTGGTTTAACGGATTCATTTTCATCATTCTCTCGTGCTACTTTGAGATATATATATATATATATATATATATATATATATATATATATATTAATACCGGTCTATGTTGAGAGCAGCTTCCCATCTATACATGTTTTGTTAAAGACCAGGTTGTATTTTGATTTGATAAATTTTACTTTGGAACGTTACAACTGGCGAATGCAGTTTTTTTTTGTATCTGGCTGGAGATTATAGATCATTGGAAGAATATTGATTTTATTTTTTACAACTAATTTGAGTTTTGGCGGTGAGCTTTCGCCTTTCTTAAGCCATCCTCATGCATAAGTATTCGTTATCGTTGAGGCTGCGTTGATTTCCTGTTGCCCTTGGTTTTACCTCCTTTACCGGTGAAATATCTCATTACTGGTCGTGAGCAGCGAAGAATGAATATTTTTTGTTCTTTGGTGCTCTTATAGGTGAATGTTGGAGTACCATGTTCCTTTAGCCAAAAAGGTAAAGTACTTACTCAGAAATGGTGCGTTGGGTATTAAGTTTGAGGCCCATCTGTTTAATCAGAAGAGCCTACAGAATCTGTAGGCGACGAAGGTCAGAGTTTATTCTTAGTATGGTAGTGTTTTCGAGCAGATTGCTCTTGTATTTGGTGCGGTATGCTTTTCATTTTAATGTGTTTTTATTCTTCCTTTTTTCAAACGCATGGTTAGGCGCCGGCTGATGGTAGAAATGGTCGTACCTAATTATTGATTATTTGGACGAGGTTTGCAGTCCTCATGTGGGCATTGGAATTTCTATACCACATTTGTAGCCTTTAAGATCGATTGCTTTCGCGCAGGTTGTTTTTCATTAATAAGTTTGCCTACTTTTGTGTTTTTATAATAAATTCGTAAGAAAAACTTGTTATTTTCTTTGAGAGTTTTTCTTCTTCTGCCCCTTACCTCAAACTTGGAGTTGAGAATTTACAAAACAGAAGAAAGAATAATACAAGATATCATAAAAAGTAATATTAAAGAATGAGAATATTCTCTTCTCTTAAATTATTTTGCTTCTGGTAAATTCGAAAATAACTTTAGTTTTCCTCCATCAGGTCTAGTTTTCTTTATCTCCTTATCTCTACTTCGGCTCTATTAGATGCTAAAATTGCGCATAAAAATATTACCAAGTGTGTACATGAGTTGATTTTAGTGATTTTTAATGCAATTAAACTAGACAGTTTCTTTATTTAAACTATTTTAATTCTTCATGAGGCTCTTAATATGAAACAATTAAGAGAGCATAAATAGCACATAAACAAGAAAAAACGCAAGTAAAAATTGAAAATTATAAATGCACGTTGGCAAAGAATTTTGGCAGAAAATTCAGTGATAAATTTAGGCTTATTTGCGCACCGTTGATGTTGAGCAACAGGTGTATCCCATTTTTCACGTTGATGTCCTGATGCAATCGTTTGCCTTTATGGCGCTAACATCTTCGATATTTTTAGGAAAACGATCAAGATGGCTAAAAAGAAGATGCATTTTGATGTTCTTATTGGCGCTAATATCACGAAAAGTTGTTAACAAGTTCTTTATAGTTTTCACTTTTGCGTTTTCATAAAACATTTAGAAAATTAACGCAACACTCTTTTGAAGAGGACATCTTGCTCATTTCCATTGTTTAGTTCACCACAACATATGAAAAATTTAAAAAAAAGAAATTGACTCAAACCTAATATATGTTTTATAAAAGGATGTTCAATAACTTAAACACTAGAGCTGATAGATCAAAATAAAGGTAATCTTTTGATTCAGAAGACCGATTTCTTTCAGGAATGATTTCCATTTCTTAAACACCAAAAACCTTGTTTACCAGTGTAATAGCTTTCATTTAATCAATTAATACAACTCAATGCGTAGAAATAATAAGGAACTATGAATAATATATTTCTTTACCTCCTCCTTAGGGTAAAATATATTTCGAACGCCCATATTACACTCTGAGTCAGTCAATGGCCTCATTGGAGCAGAAATTGAATTAAACAAAGCAGTTGGAGCAATAAACCTGCAAATATGTGTTAAATATTAAGTCTACATATATGTACATGTTATTTCCTTGCGGTCCTAAATGCAAAGGTCGAGTAAATGAAGCATGGTCACCTGCAATTATTTATTCGGTTAATTAAATACACCAACGCCTACAATAATTTACTTCAGTTAATACTAAATTCTTAATTTTCATGAAAATCCAAATTCAATTTATATGCACTGAAAAAATATTTCTTTAAGGAATTTGATTGATTTAGTTTAAGAAAATATTCAAAGAACAGCCGATAAAAGAAAGTTATTATGAGATTAGCGAATAATTGAAGATATTTTAAACATCTTAGCTTCCACGTAAATATTTAACATGGTTGCGGACATTTCAAAAATTAATACCATATACCTAGCGCCGAGAAGTTGGGAGATAACCATTTGTGCTCCCGAATCGGAAAAATGACAGTCTAAACAATGGGTTAATTTGTAGATGCCATAGGACCGAAGAAATATTTTGTTTTCCTAATATGTCTGCATTCAAACTTATCTTTCTCTGGTTTTAGGGTATCCTTTGGTAAATACAAATTACATTCATCATAACTTTTTGATTCGCTCTTATATCTGAATTTTTATTAAGAAATTAAACGAGTATTTTCATGAAGAGCTAGATTTGGGTATTTTGTCCTCTATTTTTTGTTGATATACCATGGATAAGCGTGTTATTTTAAGGATATAGCGATCTCTTTCAGCCATACTCGGGTAATTTTAATTTTTGTTAAGCTCCATTTCAAAGGTCTTAATTCTTTTCGCTTACATATACAAGCTATTATAAGTCTCCGTTGGGCCCACATCTAGGATATTATAATAAATTAAACGTTTTATTTCATCTAGATATGGATTAGTTAATGGTAATGATGAAAATTTTCGCCCATATTCTGTTTCTTATAATGGTTCAACTCTTACATTTAGCCTGTCGTGGTATGACATTGCATTATTTCAATACCATATTATATCTATGGGAGGGGACCAATAACTTAAATGCGAACCGACAAAAGGGACGGAAAACCATGCATTCAGACGGGCTGAGTAACGAGAGAGTGCAACGAGGTCAGGTAAATTATGGACAATGGCAAAGTTCAAGGTTATTTACAGAGACTTGTACAAAAATAGAATTTTGTTTACACCCAAAAATTAATAGGAGAATTGACGGGTAAAATTACCTCAGAGAATTATATTGGCAAAACTCACATCAATAACCTAGGGAGGAAGATTAACTCAATTGGGTTACTGAAGGGGCGGAGGGGGGTTAAATTCCGGTCCAGGGGAGAGTATTTTGGCTACCCGAAATAAGGAGGGCTTTGAAAGTAGTTGATGAAAGAAGTCGGGAAAATCACTCGGGGCGATCGTTCAGTGGAATTACCTCCTGGCTGGGGCTAATTCCAAATACACAAAATAGTCCAGCTGTCACTTTGCTTTGTTGCTAGCACTTGACTTGGAACCATGGGGAAATCTTCTGGGTTCTGGCAAGACTTCTCAACTCTGTGTCTCTTTCGAGGAGTTGATCGTTATTTATGTCCGAGGCTCTCCCCGGAGTTGGGGGTTAGTGGGAAACAGCTCTACTCTTCAAGGGTCTCGAATCTTCTTGCAGAGCTATTTTAGCCCGCATAAAGGTGAATCGTGGAGGACTCGATTCGAGCCTACCGCTTGTGGAAGGGGGGGGGGGTAGGATTACCACGTCCTAACCGGGCCTTCTACTGCACATGGGAGTTCCTTTCTGCTAAAGATCTTCCACGTGTGGATTCCCTCACATAGCCATTTCCTCTCAATTAAACTTTATGACTTCATGTATTAACAAAACTGATATTTTATTGGAGGTAATTCTTCTATTTATTCACACTCATGATAAATAATGAATCTAACGCTCTTCCTTAATTCACACGTATTAATTATGTTAATGTTCATAACGTTCCATAATCCTGTCATTAAAAATGTTTTAACGCGTTCTTTCATCCATACATCTGCTATTTTAATAGACCCAATGCAGTTTTTAATCACAAATCATAATTCTTAAGCTCTTTTAACGCTGTTTTCATCGAAACATTTTCTTTATTTTCGTTGGTATATATTTTTTAAGACTTGGGATTTGAACTTTTTTCAATTTAGAGCTTATTATAATAGTTTTCGCGCTAATTTTAATTTAGAATGTAATAATAGTAGGGTTTTACTATTTTCCCATACAATCATGTATTTAATGGTTTTTAAGCTCTTCTTTGATTGTAATCGAATTATAATTTCCCGATAAATAGCAAAACGAAAGAAATGACATAAAAAATTAAGCAACAAATTAACACGAAGACCTAATAAAATAAAAACGCTACCAAAACTTATGCTAGAAACATTTACAGAGCTAGACCAAAGCAAACACATACAAACCTAAACAACAACAATAAAATTACCAGTATCAGACTTACAAACTAACTAGGTTTTAAACGCCGAACACAAACTACCACAAAACCTAACATAAAGACAAGATTTCAAATTAATCTGAAACTCAGGTACTTACATGACTCTCCGATTAAAATTCCATCTAAAACTATCTAACAACGGTCAGAGATTAGAATGAATTCCAAGCACACCTGGAACTCTCCGCAAGTCTACAATTTCTTTCCTTTTTTCTCGACCACTTTGCTAAAGTCTAATCTCATAATAGTTTCTCACTATACTATATCTTCCCCTCGACTTTTCCAACCCTTCCCTCCAGTACCTTTGGACAGAAGGGAAGCGACTCGGACAGCAGGGGTCTTGCTCATCTTTTATTCTCTTACACCTTTTCTTGTTTTAATCAACTAAAGCTCCTTTTCTTTCAAACTCTGGTTATCTTACCGTTTATAATGCTCGTTGTTGTAGGTTAGCCGAGATTAAATATGTATATATAATTATTTGTTTTTTTAATTTTTACTAGACCAAATAAACTTTGACTTGAGGCGTAGGTTCGTGCCTCGGTGATCGCTTGAGGATCGTTCTCTAAGAATGCTAAACTTTATTTTTATTCTATTGAATGAATAAAAGGGGTTTCTTTCTTGACTTTATCAATTATTGCCACTTTAACTCGTTCGAGGATAATTAAAACAGTGCTTTTACTAAAAAAATAGATATAATGAACATAAACCCTATCACTAAATAACCAAAAAATACAGATCTAATACACTTAAAAAAAAAGAGATGGGATTGCTGGGTGAGCTCTCGTAGCTCGATTCGTGATAGAATTTCACGGGGGGAACAATTTTAAGTTAATACCTTTGTCCTTGGTCAGACATCCAATAAACTAACTATTATGGACGGAGACACAAACAATGGGATCATTCTTTACTCACATAAGGTAATGGAGATTAAATACCCGAGACCAGTTAGACTATATTGGGAGATTTTGTTCCGGAGAGGCGTAGCTCGAGTAGTTGGTTGTTGGCTCAATAATTGGCGTTCGTTAACCTGCCTGTCGATTGGACAGATGACGTCACGTTGGATCTGGTTTGGGTGGCTGCTCAAGCGAAAGCTTAGTTCTTCTACTTATAGCCGGTTGGGGCAAACTTGACCTCGTTTTATTCCAGACTAGATGAAATCGTTGTCTTTTTTTTGTCTATCTAGTTAGGGTTGGTCCAACTCAGATAGAGTGAGATTTAGAGTCCTCAAACTGGGTAGATTGATAGTAAATAATCTTGGGACTCGAACGGCGCTAAGCTGCCTTGGTACAATTTGGTTTTGAACAAGGACTGCAAGTTCTCTTTAACTTGCAGAAAACTTTCTACCGCTGAAGGGGGGACTCGCAAGGTGAGACCTCAGATTGGTCTCCCGCGCTTGGCGTCTTGTAGCTCTGAGAGAGGCTAATACGAGATCGGCAGTTTGCACTTTTGAATGGATTGTTTATAAGTACACCCTTGAACGGCCTGCATTTTGAGCTGAGGTCAGGTATCTGTCTCGTAACATTTACCCTATTGCCCGTTCTCCTATGTTGCCGGAGAACATCGGAGGGGCGAAGCTAAACCCAGATGTCTTTTGTTATTATTTCCTTGGCCTCTCTCTCTCTCTCTCTCTCTCTCTCTCTCTCTCTATATATATATATATATATATATATATATATATATATATATATATATATATATATATATATATATATATATATATATATATATATATATATATATATATATATATATATATATACTAAACTCTTATACCTCTACATTCCTCCAGCCTTAAGATGACCCTCGGGGAGGGGGAAATCGCCTGTGCTCTATGCAAAGAGCCCTACTAAAACATCTTCTACAAAAGCTACTCGACCGATAGTGGGAACGCTCCATTCACATCACTTATTAATTGAATTATGTCCACCGTGCGCCTACTGAACACTTATCGTAACCGATTCTACGAAATACACCCAAAAAAATACAACAATAGCGATACACTTATACGTACAAAATAACCCCTTCCCAAAGATTTATATCTACACACAAAACAAATTGCCGAATGTAAACTATATTAACTTAATATTACATTATGGCTAATACTTAGAGTACCCCAGTCGCATGCGCTGTTTCACACATCGTGAGTTTTCGACTGGCATAAGCTATGTAGAATAAATTTTCGGTAGCATGGGGCGCTCTCTACGAACGAACGTCCTTGTTTTTCGGTTCGGGGTAGCGGCATCTTTATTATTACGTCTACCCTATTCTGTTGTGTGAATAGACCGTTTTTCCAAATTTTGACTCCTAGCTCAGAGATGACCTCACCAGCGAAGTAGGATTTAGAAGTTCCCACAGGGGAAACGCGTTCGCGGTGTCGCTTTGGGTTGGCGCTACGGGCATTTAAGTATCCTCCCGTGTAGGGGTAGTCACGTACATGTGGTCAGGATAGAAGGATGCCTCCTTCCAAGCACCTACACATCTTCTTGCTTCTCCCGCTCTTGTATTCTTTATTTGTCTATTTACTATTGAGTTTTTCTTTCGGGAATAGGGTTGATCTTCATCAGGGAGAGGAGATTGATCTTCCAGAAATTCTTCTTTGATCTCTTCTTCAATTAAACTCTTTTTAAAGCAGCCATTTTCTTGAAAGTAGCTTGGTACTCCCGTTTCAATCAATGCATTTGACCTTGAGTTTTCAGTCACCATCTTTGTCTTCTGAGAATTATTTTCTTCAAGGTTTTGCTCCGGCAGCGATTCTACAATATTATTTTAATCTTGTGAAGATTTCTCCGTCAGAACTTTTTCGTTAAAAGTTTCTTTGATTGCCCTGTGATCAGGAGGAACTTGCTTGGCTAGAGCTTGCTTCTTAGGCGTATGCGTGACTCTTCTTATATTTATTCTTCTTTCTTCTTCTTTATTTTCCTTCTTCGCTACCTTCCCCTCCGGGGGTGGGAGGGTCGGCACCACATCCGTCGCCGTATTGACGACTCGTGAAAATATCCCTTCGTTCACATGTTTCTCGGACGAAAACAAATGTGTCGAGACTGTGTGTCTCTCATTCGGCGGCATCCGGGTGATTACTAGTTAAGCTAACGGATTTGGGGAGAGCTGTGCGCTCTGGCCTATTAATTTGGTAACATTTACCCTTCTGCCCGTTCTCCTATGTTACCGTAGAACATCGGAGGGGAAAAGCTACCCCAGATGCCTCTTGTTATTATTTCCTTGGCCTCTCTCTCTCTCTCTCTCTCTCTCTCTCTATCTATATATATATATATATATATATATATATATATATATATATATATATATATATTAAACTCTTATACCTCTACACTCGTCTACACTCGACTGGGGCAGCAGGGGTCTTGGACACCTTTTATTCTCTCACACCTTTTCTTATTTTAATGAAGTAAGGCTTCTTTTCTTTCAAACTCTGGTTATCTTCACGTTTATAATGCTCGAATATAGTACAATATCATGGAATAGTAATTGGTTTACCATTTTAATTTATCCATAGAATGTTTTAACAATGTTTATAACCCTCTTTTTATCCTTACTGTTATTTATATGAATATAACGTACTTTTTATCAAGGAATGGTTAGTATTTATGCTGTATTCTTTATTTCATTAAATCTTTATTCTATCTCCCTCGGGCGCTTCTAATTTTTTTTAATGCCTTTCTCACCCATAATTTGGCTAGTTATTTTTTATAGTATGTTTCTGCTTATCTTCACAGTTTTAAACAATTTTTTCATACAGGGATGATTTTATTTTTTTATACAGTTAGGTAATTCAATGTTTTTACTGACTTTTTACTTTTTAACCTTCATTGGAGTTAGATCTATTATGGATAAAAATGTTTTTCATTCATATTTGGATTAATGTAATCGTTTGGTCATCTTTTCATATTCATGTTATGATAGCGAGGGGAAAGAGGTGTGGGAGGTGATAGATAGATAGAATGATAGGGGAAAGAGTGAAATATAGTTGTAAGTGTATGTAAAGTTCGCAAGGCTACTGGCTGATCTTTTTCTTAGAAAAAACAGAAATGAGAATAACTTTTTCTAGACGTATTTTTTGCAGAAACCACGAATATAACATCCGTCTCTTTCTGCACCCTCAAATTTCTCGTAAATTACCATCTTATTTACGGTATATACACTGATGGTTTCGTAGGGATTAAATGCAAACAGGATTTTAACAAAACAGCCAACAGTTAAAAATGAAATTACATATAAATTTAATGGAATTTTCATAGGGTATTTTTCAACATAACTTATGAAATTTATGAAAGTATATTCAATATATTTTTTAGTTATATGGGACTAAATCCATGGTAACTCTTATGTAATGCTTTGTCGAAGTATGGCCAAGTGTACGGGAATATGCGCACACAGGCTCGAAGGTAGGCCAAGCTGGTATTGATCTAAGAGTGCGATTTGAATAGATAGCGGCAGCTGTGTGACCAAGGAATATAACAAACACAATGCCAAAAAAAAATAGATATTTAATACACACTAATTAAAAGGCACAACAATAAATATCGATATATATATATATATATATTTATATATATATATATATATATATATATATATATATATATATATATATATATATATATACATATGGATACATAAATAAGACGGATTTAAGCTCCAAATATTAATTTGATAACTTGGGTTATTGAATGGTTATAACCGGAGATTTAGGATAGAGAGTGATTTAGTTCCTTGGAACCTCGAGAGTAAGGTGGAGCAAAGTTGGGGGAGGTCTTGGTGACCTTGATTACTCATGGGCGGTAGCCACAAACCTGCAGCGGGTGGGGCTAATTTCTCCAACTTGTGTATTGCGAGATGCGGGTCTTTTGTCCTCATGAGGTCCCTGAACGAACTTCGAAGGGTGTGGGGGAGATTTCTTCTCTATACTCGTCGTCAGCGAGCTACCGGGCCTCTTCTCCTTAAGAGGTCACCGGAACAACTTCGGAGGACGGCCTCTCCAATCCTTGATCTGAAGGCGGATGAGAAAGGCGGGCGTTACCTCACGAGACCCTTCTCCGTAACCTGAATACATGGTTGTGATCTTCAGTTCTTTCGTGGCTTGCGACCGTCACTCAACTTCTCGGGAGAGAGCTTAGTTGAAATGAACTCCGTTTAGGGAAGTCACGTCTAACTAAATCTGTCTGTAATCCTGGAGCGGGTGCATATATACCAGGAATTCCCTAAAACAGAGAGAGAGAGAGAGAGAGATTGAGACCTTCGCTAACCTTCATTATCGTCGTGACAGCTAGAGCGTCTCCTGGCGTTGAAGTGTCAAAGGCAGGGATCAGCGATCAAAACGGGTGACCATCGGTGGGAGCCATAAAAGCGTTTCACGGCGAATCTTACAAAGTAATCTCCTGACCCGAAGGGGGGAGGGGAGATTTGGACAGCTGGCAGGTAGCTCCAATTTCAGCGTTATGCCTCGGTGAAAATTTCGCTGAGATCTGGTGGCGAGTCCAAAAAGGGTGAGGTCGAAGGATGGGGAAATAACGGCTCGCTTTCTCTCCGAAGTAATATCTTAGGAGGTGGGGAAATATTATTCTAAATGGATACTTCTACATGCTTGATAACTTTGTAACTTACTATAAATGCTTCTTTTTTCTACTTTTTATTTAATATTTTTTACTGTTCTTATTTATATTATTTATCAGGTGCTCCTCTATTTTTTATTTGCAGGAGATCGAGCTAAAATGCCTAGAGAATGCAATGGTAAGAGATATTTGACTAAACATAAAAAGAAACTTATGAGATGTACTGTACTTTGGATGTAAAGTCGTGGCCATAATAAACGCTGGGCACCTCACATATGTTGTGTGAGGTGTACACATTTCCTTTTTGCTTCGGTAAAATTCAAAGGCACTGACCTCATGTTTTGCGTACCAATGGTCTGGCCGGAAGTAAAGGACCATTTAACAGATTGCTACTTCTGCTTTCGAGATTTAAAGGAGGGTATTCACTATTTTCTTTCTGCGTCTTTAATATTTTTTTATGAAATGTATCAATTAAAAAGTTTAAACTACATACTATGTTGTTCTTCCACTATTTCTGCAAGTGATCACAGCCAATAATATCCTTTTTTAGTATGATTTTATTTTATTTTACTGCAGGTGTCAACGAAAAAGGCAAGAAATCTATCATATATCCAGATTTTCAGTCTGATATTCGCCAGTTCCTCATTCAAGTGATATTCCTTTATCACAGCTGCCCTCTGAACTACTAAGCGATAACAGCGCAACTCAGATTATTTAGAATCTCAAGATATATCATATGAGCCACAGCTTTAAATTGACAAGAAACCACACCTCATCACGCATCCCGAACTCAATGATCTAGTTCGTCATCTAACACGTACTAAGCAACAAATTGAACTCATAGCCTCACGTCTGCATATTCGTAGACCCTCAGCTTCGTCAATTTATTGCTGATCAGGACTTTGAGGCGACAATAATTGAAACTGAGCAAGAGGTTTAGCATGCATTCAAAGCTGAATGCAAAGGACTTCTGGGAGAAAGCACTAAGTGGCCTAGCGATAGCGAATAGTGGACAGCCTAATCGAGTGCTACCGAGATCTCGGATGCAATATTTCAGTGAGGATACACTTTCTTTATTCTCATCTGTCCTCCTTCCCAGAAAATTAAGGTGATGAACATAGAGAGTGGTTTCATCAAAATATAGCTTCAATGAAAAACAGGGATAACTGAAAATGGAGCCCTGCCATGCTGCCTGACTTTTGCCTGAGCCTGAAGCGTGACACACCTGAGATGACTTACAAACGAAGAAATAAATACTAAAATGTAGGTTAATACATTATATAATGCTAATAACCCTGCTAATTCATTGTGTATTCGTGAGTATGGGACTGAAATACATTTATGGTATTGTGAAAACTGGTATCAATTGCATAATTATTAAATCAGCAATTTACAAATGAATGTTACGTGATGGGACATTATAGTTAGCAAATCCGAATTCAACACACTTAACTTCATAAGGAAATGTACATGAGATCTATGTTTATTTTGTTGACATTGAAATATGTTTTCTATTGTTATCCGAATTTTTTTCTCGGAATTTACTTTCGTTCCACTCATGTGAGAATTTAGTGTTTCACTTGCCGTAGGCGAAGCCTACTTCTCTGGAAAGTTTTGCGTTTGTAGTCTCTGTTTGAGATTCTTTTCCTTTACTCGTCTCCGTGATTTTATTTTCAATTTTGTAAAAGATATTTTTGGCCCTTTTCTTTACAGTTTTGTTATTTGTGTCAATATTGGCCGTTTCTATTATTTCTCATATACGTTTACCTTCCGTTCTTCTTGTGGTTGTAATTATGTATATTGCTTTATTTGGGATTTTCTTTAGTTTTTCTGGTTGGTTACACGGATTATGTTCAGCCGAATTGGTGGGTATAGTAGGACCGATCCAACGTATGCTTTGTACACGGTCCTTTTTCTATTTTGGTTCATGACTTTTAGGGAGTACAATAATCTTATCTCCGTTTTTGCCTTGGGGGTTCTGTTCTTTATTATGGCTGTGAGAGACTCTTAGACCTATGTGTAGGGAGATTTCCTTCCGACGAATATTTGTACTCGTTGCCGTTGACGGTGATCTGGTTCTGTTGTTCTTGCTTGCCATCTGAGGTTCTTGGAGGTTGTCGAGATCACCTGTCTGTTATCTAGAGCATACTGTATATTCATACGGCCTGGTGTTAAAGGCGACGAAAAGTCGGTTGTATAGGTACATGGAATATAGAGTGCGGCTCATGCATCCCCTTGCTGGACCTCTGTCTGAAGACGGAAGGTGAGTCATTTGTGTCCCTCAATGTTGATGTAAGCCGTCCTTTCGCTAATGTATTCAGCCAGACTTTGTTGAAGACGTACTCGATTTGAGGATTACCACATCCCCGTACACGTTTTTAGCATTTATTTGCGCTAACCTTTTTGGTAAGATGGCCAACGCCATCTCTGTCCTTCCTGAAACCGTAATGGTGCTTGTATTTTTGGATTCTTAGATGAATTCGACCATTTTTCTCTTTAGAAATTTTTCCATTGTTTTGTTTATCTTCCATACTAGAGTTAGTTTAATGTTTCACAATCTCTGTTATCCTTAGTCAGGTTACAATAGAAGTTTATAAATCTTTTTTATTCAAACTCCAACGATTTTCATGGATTCAATTGGTTTTCGTCCAGAAAAGGATTCTTTTATTGGTTTTAAAACTGTCTTTATTCTTTGTTTATTATAAATTTCGTTTTATTCGCACTAATTATTGTAATGTTAATTTTTATAAATTTACTTATGCCGAACTATGACTATCGAACAAGTCAAAGAAAAATGTCAAACGAAATTAAAATAAAGGTGCATTAAACAGTTATATGAGTATTAAATAGCTACACAATACAAAGTTTGCTCTAGTAGGATGCCAACGCCATCTCTGTCCTTTCTGAACTCGTAATGGTGCTTGTATTTTCCGCTTCTTAGAGGAATTCGACCATTTTTCTATTTATAAATTTTTCCATTGTTTTGTTCATCTTCCATACTCGAGTTAGTTTAATGTTTCAAAATCTCTGTTATCCTTAGTCACGTTACAATAGAAGTTTATAAATCTTTTTTATTCATCTCCAACGATTCTCGTGGATTTAATTGGATTTCATCCAGAGAAGGATACTTTTAATGGTTTTAAAACATTCTTTATTTTCTGTTTCTTATAAAGTTCGTTTTATCGACACTAATTATTGTAATGTTAATTTTTATTAATTTACTTATCCCTAACTATGAATATCGAACAAAGCAAAGAGAAATGTTGAAGGAAATTAAAATATAGGTGCATTAAACAGTTATATGAGTATTAAGTAGCTACACAATACAATTTTGCTGTAGTAAATGAAATTAAAGGATAGAGTCAGAAAGGCAAAATTTAACTCACTATGGACAAGCAGGTACAGTGTTAAGAGGAAAGAAAATTTTATAATATACTTTAGTATTTTGTGTTTTATACGAGAAACAATTATGGTTTATTTTTTGACATAAAAGAAACACAACAATCTAAATATTTAAAAATTTCATGGGTGTAAAACCATAAGAAGGAATACAGCTTTAAACATAAGTTTTACAAAAGTAAATTAAATTAGTGTGTTGTTTGTAAATCTACAGATGTGTTTAGGGTTTGGGATATATTAAATTGCTGAAAACTTGCAATGAATTTATGCTGCCAAAATCTTTTATAGGACTGTAGAGATTTTACGTCAATAATTTACTGATGTCTAACTATGAATATCAAACAAAGCAAAGAGAAATGTTGAAGGAAATTAAAATAAAGGTGCATTAAACAGTTATATTAGTTTTAAATAGCTACACAATACAATTTTGCTGTAGTAAATGAAATTAAAGGATAGAGTCAGAAAGGCAAAATTTAACTTACTATGGACAAGCAGGTACAGTGTTAAGAGAGAATAAAATTTTATAATAAACTTTAGTATTTTGTGTTTTATAAGAGAAACAATTATGGCTTATTTTTGACATGAAAGAAACACAATGAATTTATGCTGCCAAAATCTTTTATAGGACTGTAGAGATTTTACGTCAATACATCCAGCAATAGCACTTTAAAAAAACAATATGCTGGAAAAATTTATTTCAATATTCATCTAGAGAATTTTTCCATCTTCTACATTTTGTTGTATTATTATTCTCTCTTGTTATACTAATCTAAATATTAAGAATTGTTTCCTTAAGATATCTAATAAATTGAAAGATTTAGTTTGTAGCTTTCAATATTTAGTTCTAAATTGTTTCCTAATAAATTAAGTTCATCGTTTTTGAAGGGGCAAACGATGTTTAGATTCTAGTCTTCGATTAGTTCATTGATAAATCCTCTGGCTATCTAACGGTTTAGAGATTAGTTTCTTTAAGACATCTTCCTCAGATTAATGACAAATTGATATAATCGATATTTATTTAGGTTCTTTTGCTTGTGCTACTTATAATAATTGGTCATCTGAACGCCATTTGCAACTTTAACCTACATATGTTAATGCAATGCATATTATAATGAATATTTATTTAAGTCTACTTATTATGTTATTTTTTTATCTTATTTTTCTGTTTGCTCGTTCCATTTCTCACATAATCAAGTTAGTTTTAAGTCTACTAGAAAGAGTACTTTTCTGTACCCTCTTTAAACTCCTAATATAGAAAGAATATGGTTTGGAAAACATCCCAACGGATCTCAACACTAATTCAACCTTATTATTTGTAATGATATCAAAAGGAATATTTGTCCCTTTCTGGTACATAAGAACTGGAAGTAGAGAGAATGTGAGAGATAGGGGCGAAGGGAGAAAGTCTGAGATAGATAGGGTAGTGGAAGAGGGGAGGAAAAGGGAGGAAGACAACGCATATTTATACAAAGAGAGAATTACCAGGAAAATAATTTAGATTTAGGATATTTACCAGATAAATGGTGAAAATATTCCCAATTTAGCTGAATATTTGAATTCACACACAAAAAAACAGATATTACATTTTTCTTTTAAAATGTTTGATTAAATGAACAGCTTTTGTAGCAATTCTTATTAATGGTTACTTCTTAGGGAAAATAATTCTGGCTACATCATTCCAATTTTCCAACAAACAAAGGAAATGAGCCAACAATAAAATAGTAAAGAAGCATGTAATAGAATGCCTATTCAGGTATGACAACACTTCACTTTTAAGGCATCCATACAGCATCTATCTATCTAGCTATTTATTTATCTCTCTCACTCTCTCTCTCTCTCTCTCTCTCTCTCTCTCTCTCTCTCTTTATATATATATATATATATATATATATATATATATATATATATATATATATATATATATATATATATATATATATATATATATATATATATATATATATATGTATATATATATATATATATAAATATATATATATATATATATATATATATATATATATATATATATATATATATATATATATATATATATATATATATATATATATATATATATATATATATATATATATATATATATATATATATATATATATATATATATATATATATATATATATATATATATATATATATATATATATATATGTAGATACCTATCCTAAAGATGAAGGTTAAAGGTAGATTTCTCGTTTCCCTTAACTATAGATAACACTGGTCTACAAATTTTAACTTTTTTCTGCTGATTTAATTTTGAGACCTCTTCTTGAGAAATTCGGGTTCACTGAGTTTAAAAATGTGAGTAGTTTTCTTCTATCACGTCGTCTTTTATTTATTGACTGGTCCATATTCGCCCCACTCATACGACTAAGTGAACGGAAGTGGAGGCGTTTGTTATTCTTCTTATTTTATTTTCTCCATGTATTTAGACTTCTCTTTATGCACATCTAGATATATTAACCAATTGTGTATAATATAATTTTGTGTTTTTTCGGATTTATTTTTGATGAAATAACATTCAGTAGTATGGCCTCATTACGATGGAAATGTTTGAATTCCCCTGACTCGTTTTGCTATATACGGGATCTATGTGGTTGTTTTACTGCACTAACTCAGAGAATGAACATTCACATCTTTGTGAAAAGAGCATACTTGGCTTACTTAAAGATTAAATTAGGTGATCGTGATAAAGTGTGGGCGCTGCACAATGTTTGTAAAGAATGTGTCAAAAATCTACGTCAATGGATAAAGGGCACAAGGACACAACTAGTGTTTGGCATTCCTTTCGTGTGGCGGGAGCCAAAAACCATATAGATGATTGTCCAGTGCTTCATTCAGGTTCAATTACAGTACCTGTATTCAAGGGACTTCCTTCATTGGACGATGTAAGTGATATACGTTAATCTGATCTAAGCAATAAACTTGACAGTGTTCTAGTCTTTATACATACATGGGCCCAAGAACGTAGAAACTTCAAGCGATTAGAACTAAAAGATTTAGCTAGAGACCTATGTCTATCAAACGAGTTAGCAGAAGTGTTAACTTCTGACTTAAAGAGAAGAATTTGTTGCAGGAAATAACAAATGTAAGTTATTATCGTAACAGGGCGAGAGATCACTTGGCATTCTTTAAATCTGAAAAAGATTTTGTTTACTGGTGTAAGGTGGCGGGACTGTTAAACGCGATGTGTATTTAAGAGTATGATCCAAGCGAAAGAAGACTTTTATAAATAGTTCAAAATAGAGTATAAATTGAGTGTTACTTCATAATGGAAACTTGTTTTGTGCGATTCCTATTGGTCACTATGTGCCTTTAAAAGAGGAGAATAAGCAGATAAGATCTGAATTAGATTTATTCAAATATGATCAACACAAATGGATCATATGTGTGGATCTGAAAATAGTAAATTTTTTACTTGGCCAACAAGAAGCCTATACGAAATATCCCTGTTTCCTCTGTTTATTGGACAGTCGAGCCAAGGAAAAATATTGGGAACAGAATCTCCGCCCAGTTAGAGAAAGTTTGACTGTTGGGGAGAATATTATTCACCAAGCACTTGTTGAGTGAGAGAAAATCATCTTCTTAACCCCTTCATATTAAACTGGGGCTGATAAAACAATTTGTGAAAGCTCTTGATGTGGAGGGTGACTGTTTCAAATTCATGTGTAAAATATTTTCTGGCTTAAGTTATGATCAAATTAAGGCTGTAGTCCTGGATGGGCCACAAACTAGAAAGTTAATGGAAAACAAAATCTTCTCGAGTTCGATGACTGACATAGAAAAAGGAGCATGTGATTTATTTTTGGCTGTTGTGAGAGAATATTTGCAAAAAAAAGGCTGTTAACTACAAGGATTTGGTAGAGACACTGCTTCATAGCTTTCATCGTTTATGATGAAAAATTAGCATAAAGGTTCATTTCCTCAACAGTCATCTTGATGAATTTTTTGCTAATATTAGCAGATTACTGTTAGAGTATTTAACGAGAGTGTTTAGACATCAAACACTCCAGACACTTTCGAAAGCGAAAGTCTCTTCCTCATAGGTTGACCGTGGAGAGGGCACACCAGAGGATCGGGATACAGATCTAAGTGCGCGGCTTAAATAAACCAAATCGACTGCGGTTGGCCTAAATAATCAATTCTTAGAGCTGCTGGGATTAGAGTAACTAATCGTAGAAAAATATATAACTTTACTATATACAAAGAGGATATTAATAGCACAAGTAAATAAAAGACAATAAATAAAATGAGACGCAGGGTAGCAAACGCGGGGGGAGGGGGGGGCGAGGATACAAATGACTTGAAGGGTACGAAATTCCGAGAGAGGATGAACGGTGATTGCTTCCAGAAAAAATGGGAGAGTGCAATTATCGGGGAGACTCACGTTAAGCCTAATTGACTGGAGGCTTGAATACGGAGAGTAAACGGGGCACTGCGAAGTTAAAAGTAAAAGATTCCTTCTTTTTTAACCACGCTGAGAAATGAGCGAGGGAATACTCCAGTCTTTGAATGAAGTCGATAAAAAAGTGATAGATGCCTGTCGGTGTCTATGGTCTGTGTGAGGGAAGTCTGGCCTTAGATAGGAGCATAGCCGAGTAAAAGGGACGCATGGCGTTCATAGCTGGAAGCCGTTGGAGGCGAACCACGGAGTACGAGACTGTACATGACTGCTAACCAAGACAGGGTTTTATTGTACTGATTTCTCAAAGCTTTTCTCGAAGTATTTAATTCGCCCAGCAAATCTCGGATGTGAATATCAATTTAAAAAATTGACACCAATTTTGTCGAATATGACAATGGGAAATTGCAACAACTTATCCAAGGCGTTTGGTGAGTTTGACTCAGAGTAGCGTTGTTCAAAAACTTCTTTCAGGCATCATTGATAAACATATCAGTTCAAAGGTGGAGGATTATAAATCGATATCCAGATGCAGGGATATCGACTACAGTTCATCATAGTTTACAAAATCCTTGCTAATTTCTTGTCCGATAGCAACGAGGAAACCATCTCCCTAAATACATGATGTTTAAGCCACATAAATAGGGGCAAATTAATCTAGATTATAGATGCTGGAAAGGATATCAAACCTTATTATACTCTCAGGTCTTCGTACTGAAGGGCCAATGGGACAGTACAGATTCTTTAGAACAAGCCATACCGCAGTACAATGTGGACGAAATCTATTCAGATTGATATAGCAAGGAATTTCGTAGACTACAATGTCACTCATTAGATCGCTCCCTTTAAATCATCCTTACCCCCGAGCAACTTATTCTACAGGGATAAGCAGCCAGTGTTGAACGCAGTTATGACACCGTTGAAAGTGTCGAGTTTTAATATTGTCGAAAACTCCTTCCTTGATGAGCAATGACATAGTTTTACTTATGTTGCAAAGGGCTTAAACTTCTGAAATGGACAGAGTCTTGCATAACTCATTAACTCGTGCGACTTGTTTCTATTCTGAACGTCGCCCTATAAATGCTCCCCGAAATGAATAATTTATATCTCTACTATTGCGACACAATGGTTGAGAGTATGTTAGATCATATCTAGAATAGCGTGTGCTCTCTCTCCAAATAGATGAATTGTCAGTTTGCCGATGACTTCTAATAATGTTGGTTTGACTCCCTAGGAGTAGCACGAAACTACTCAGTTCACCGAGGCAAATAATCGCATATAGACAGCAGTAGAGATCACAATAAGGGTGTATGTATTCCATGATGCCAGCAAAGTGTACAGCACTGGAGAGATTAAGGACGACGAGTTAGACATTTTCGAGAGCATAACACACTGCGAGCTTCACCACCAGTAATGAAAAGTCGAATCGACCAAATCTAAGGGACAGAATAGCTGAAAGATAGATTCTAAGCTCACGATCATGATCATGGGCAATGATTCAGTTCTGATGCACGTTTCGACAAATAAAATAAATAATACCTTACATCGCCTCTATGTAACATACTTAATTTTTTGGCTATAATAAAAGAAAAGGAATAAAGATTTTATTGTAAACAAACCTAAATCGAGTCAGTGAAGATGTTGGGGAAATATAGAGCCACAGATTTTGTTCGGGAGATTAGGAACTGGAGGGCCAGCACCTGCCTGAGTTTGGGATTTAAAGGCATAGCAAACTTCACAGCTCAGCAGCAGCATGACTAGCGATACTTTAGTACCCTTTAGTACCAACTTTGCTAATTTGTGTGGTGCTGTTTAAATCTTCCATTCCTCTCAGCCCTAACCATGAAAAAATGGAGGAAAACTTGTCGGCGATGAGCAACCAGGGTCACTGCTAATGGGAGAGGTGCTGCTCCTCAATATGCTAGGTACAGGGTTGGGCAGGAAGGACCGCAGATTTTGAAAAGTTAACAAAATCATTAATTTTAGCTTCAAACAAATTTTATTGATATCAATGTGTTCGTATTGAATTAGTATTTGACAAAATCAAGTGTGGAAAACAACATCCGTCATGTGGTGTCCGTTTTGATTGATGCATTTCTGAAAGAGTTATTTGATGTTGGCCTCCACTCTCTCCAGCATTGCCCTGTTGATTTTGGCGACTTCCACGTGAATTGCTTCCTTCAAATCGTCCAATGTACGGGGCTGATGCCCATACACACGTGCTTTAAAGTTTCCTCACAAGAAATAATCACACATGGACAAATTAGGGTATCGAGAGGGCCATGGAGTGTCAGCCAACCTGGAAATGAGGCGCTCACCGAAGAGAGGGCGAAGAACGTCCATTGATGCTCTGGCTGTCTGGGTCGTCGCCCCATCCTGCTGAAACCACACACGTCTGATAGGCATACGTTTCTTTCTTAATTTAGGAACAAATAAGTTGTTTATCATCTCTATTTAACGCTCTGAGTTTACAGTAACAGCATTTCCATTATTGTCTTCAAAAAAGTAAGGACCAATGACGGCAGCTTTTCCAACAGCCCACCAGACTGTCACTTTTGGGCTGTGCAGTGGTCTTTTATGCAGTTCTCTTGGATTTTGAGGAGCCCAATAACGACAGTTCGGTTCATTCCTCATGCCATTGATATGAAAATGAGCTTGATCACTCATTAACAAAATGAAGTTGTCATTTGCCTTAAAAATTGCATCCATCTGACGTGTCAACTTAAGCCGATGTTTCTAGTCCCCTGATTGCAACTGTTGCCAAATGACCAATTTGTATGGTGGGAAAATGCAGATTTTCATGCAAAATACCCCTTACCGATCGATTACCGATGCCTAGTTGAATGGAATACCTAGGAGCAGATCGATTTGAACTCCACAGCAATTCTTGTCTAACACGTTACACATTTTTCGGGGTGCGTACCGTTCGTAGGGCCCCCACCTGTCTCCTATTCAATAGTGTACCTCGTGTACGAAGTGCATTAACCCAGCGTAAGATTGTTTTACGGGTGGGAACAGCCTGATTTCGGTGGATGTTGAAGTGGCGCCGAAATTCACGCTGAACTGCTGTAACAGTCTCGTTATTCTTCACCTAACTATCGTATGCAAACACTCGATGCTCTATCGTCCACAGCGCCATGGCTTCACCTGAAAAAAAAGAAAAAATGCGAAGACAGCTGAAAAGAGAAAAAAGAAATGCTAAGACACGACGGGCAGAATGGTACCTGCCAGACATATGTCCCTCCCCCTGGGGCTAAGTAATAGACATTTCAAAAACGTCCTTCCTCTCTGCCCTAACCTGTATAATATTATACATGGGGTCTCTCCTCAAGAGAGAGAGAGAGAGTAGGTGTAGCTTCAGTTACTGTTTTGTAACGGATCATCGACTTAACAATAAATAGTTATCTTTTTTGAGCAAAAGACGTAACTGAGAGCGAAGCTAGAATGTTGATTCTCGATGCCCATCTAAGTTAACCAACTAAAGGTAAGGTGAATTCTTTAAAAATATATTCAAATGCACCACAAAATGAATGCAATGGAATTTCTTCAAATAAAACAAGATCGAACTAATGGAAAAAGAAGCAGAAAAACTGAGGTTAATGTATGATTGGTACAAGCTAATGTACGACTTGTTAAGGTGCAGGTGTTTCTCTTAGGTCTGCCGACGTGAACCTAAAGTTGCATGCCATTACCCTCTACCTATCCCACCACCAATATTCTACGACTTCAGGTTGCATTCTGTCATCTTTGAATAAGGCATACTCGCAGGACGCACCGCAATCTTACCGAGCGCTCTTCTGCACCTTACTGCGACGACCCCCTGAGTGTTCTGAGCATTCATGTCAAGTATCCCACTCTGTTGGGTCGCTAATGCTATTCTCTTGTACTCGGGACAGGTGGCTGCACATCTCAAAATGAATTATTGGCCTTTTGAAGGAAACTAACCTGTTCCATCTATTTAACCCACTTGGTGCTGGCAGTATGGTCCAGGACGGAGGGAAAGCGGACCTCTCCAGATACCTAGTATGTATTTTCCGTCATTGTTTCTTCGTATATTTTGGGTTTTGAAAGGGTTTTTTTTCCGGTTAGTATTTTGCTTATGTTTATATCTTTTGAAGGTAACTCTAAATAATAGGCAGAGGTCGTTTTCTGTGATCATGCCTCACAAGACTGTCGCCAGATAAGAGCGTTTATAAAAACTTTCTCTTAGTTGATAGTTCTTGTAATTCTTATGGAAGCATAAAAGTGTTTTCTCCTCTGTAAATTATAACCCTGATGTTAACAGTCTATCCCAGGGAAATTATAAGAAAAGCTATATAGAGAAGTCCCTAAGGTATGGACTCATAGGAAATAATAAAATGGTCTCTTCGTTCACTAGACCTTACTCCCGTTGACTTCTTTTCCTGGAATTGCTAAAGAAGGTGCACCTAATTGAAAATAAAGTTACGAGACATCCAAAAGAAACCTCATATTTGAATGCGCTTAAATTGACGGAAATTCGTATTAAATATATCGGCCTCATCGAGTGTATCTTGCATAGCACATCGAACCTTGCATTAGAAATAGGAAAAATCAAAGGGAAAATGTAAGTCATTTATATTTTTATTAAATATAATGTAATAAAAGGATGTTTTTCACCTCTTC
The DNA here is from genome assembly GCA_963969495.1 of Ceratothoa steindachneri. Classification (NCBI taxonomy): domain Eukaryota; kingdom Metazoa; phylum Arthropoda; class Malacostraca; order Isopoda; family Cymothoidae; genus Ceratothoa; species Ceratothoa steindachneri. Next base: position 229,009,657 of record OZ018318.1, read on the forward strand.
TGTCAATAGGCTTAGGTATGTGATATTTTTACATAATATATGTACGACTTAGAAAGTTTCATTGTTAATTCATTTTCCAATTTCCCATGTTAATTTCATCGGAAAATTAGCAGGAAATTGAGCATAGTAAAGTCACCAAGAATGATGACTATTTTGTTTTCCTTTATTTCCTTGATTTTCTCAAGGATGGATTGGGAAGCCTAAGGTCAACCTCAAACATATTCAGGAATATAGCGTAAATCACCTGCAGGAAAGCATCTTCGGAAGCTAATATTTATTCAACGTATCTCTAAGGTAATTATTATAATTTTTTATTCATGTGAACAATAATTTGGGGTGAACTACTGTCTATTAGTTAATGTAGTAGGAAAAATAATTTATATATGTAACTTTCAATCCTTTCATTATATATAAAGGAAATCAACTTTCTTCTTTCATTACCAGAATTTATAATTAGCAAATTTTTCCTTATTTTTATCATGGACTTGTTCCTCTATGTTGTTTTTATCCTTTGTTCCTTGAATATTTAAGTTGTTTATGAGTGTTATTATCTTAATAATAATTTTAATACAGATCCTCATTACCTAATAAAGTTCGTTTTTGTCCCAACAATTTGACGTTGTTGGTAAGTAAATTGACCTCGGCTCCAAAATGATTCGAAAATAGTTCTTTTAGTTCCTGACTAAATGTACCATCGAGGCGTATAATGCACTTTCTTGGACTCTTTATTTATATGGTGATATTTAGTGACGAGGATTAATCAGATTACTGGCAAAGATAAAAGGATTTCATTTAGCGACCAAGCAGATTAATGGCAAAGATGGAATAATTTCATTTAAAATACATATGTACAGCGTTCAGAAATCTTTAGAATTCTCGCGCTAAATAAGCATCAAAGTAAAAATCGGAACAAATAAATAATTTAAAATTGATCTGCCCTGAAGCATACAATTTTTTGGCACTAGACACTCATCACTTACCTAGCCACATTTCTCTTTATGTAAATATGCAACTTGATTTGAACAGGTGAGAAAGGGATTTTGAAGCTCCGAATTGGCTTCGCAACTTTTCCAAAAAGTTATGACACCATTTCGGTCTCACAGTTAAAAGGATGCAATGCTGCAGGATGTGTACACCAATTTTCAGAACTTTTTTCTGTTCGGTTATTAGTACAGGAAAAACGAATGGTAAATGTAAGTACACATTTTAAAATAAAACGAAACTTGTTATATGAGTTGAAAACACAATGATTGAAGTCTTGACTATGAGAGAAGAGGATAGGAAAATATCTTTGCCTTTAGAACCGTCCAATAGAATAATAATTTCTAACTATTTGGCCGACTAATGTTAAATATATTTAAGCTTTGTAATTCTTTACTAAACAATTAACTATATAATGCTTTAGATAGCTCAAGTTATACGAGATAGCGATTATTTGCGATGTTCCAGTTGCCGTTAATGTCATGATAAATAATGGAATTTGGTATAAATTGCGAAGAAAATAATGACATTTTATTGATAATTAACATTATCTAGAAGAGTGATTCCGACACCCATGGTTACGAAACAAATGAGGGTCGCAGGGGTGCTCCTGAGGGTTGTGGCATAGCTACATAAAAATAAAAAATATGATCAATAAATAAAAGAAAGCGAGAAAGAAATATTCGAAGCCAAGATACTCCAAACATACATATTTTTTAACAACATAATTGTGGAATATATGTCGTGATTCAAACTGGGACAGGAAAATTTTTGTGAATAATAAAGTACGATAAAGCAAGGTAGATAAAAATATACGAGTATGATAATTTCCAATACTTGTAGGGAAGCCAAGGGGGCTGGAGCTTGACTCGAACCCTTTCTTCAGAATTGTCAGTTCCAAGGTAGCTGTGTTGGTGGATAGATGTGCATATCACGTAAGTTTTATTTGCACTTTACTTTTTTATTTACTCTGATTTGTCTTATATTCCGGTTTTGGTCGTGGGTTAATCCGTGGATAGGTTGCCAAAATTCATTAGATGAGTAAGAACGAAAGAGACTATGAAACTAGTTCACTGAGGAATATAAAATATTCTTTGGCCTGCCGCGTTTCGATACACACTTCTATCATAATCAAACGTTGATATAAACAAATATTAAACTTGGATAATGGTAGAAGTCTGTATCAAAACGCAGCAGGCCAATAAATATTTTGTTTTGAAGGTGATTGTTGTGTTGATTCAGAGGTAGAATATTTAATAGTCTAATATAGAGGAAACAGCATAAGCTTAGAAATTTTTACTCCTAAAGCAAACTTGCTAAATATTAGATTATTGTTATAAATGGTGTGATAAGGTAGGCAATTTATATTTGTGTGTTTTACGTTTGAGAGAATGATGAAATAAATCTAGCGCAAGAAAGATAAAACCAAATAATTTCTTTTGGAAAAATATATTTCTAATTCGAAAAAATCCGTACTGGGGTAGGATTCAAACAAAGGACACTGAGGCAGCGAGCAACCGCTTTGATCTCAATTAAGCTGAGCACTTAACCACTCGGCTACACTCTCGATGGCCCCTTAGTGCTTTCCCAGAAGTCCCTTGCATGCCAGGCCTCTATCTCAATTCCATCCCTTTTCGCCTCAAAGGCCTCATCAGCTATAGAAAGACGAATCTGAGGGCCTACGAATATGCATTCATTAAACTTGGCATCACTTATTTTAGGGAAGATCGCTTTGAGGTATTGGAAATGATGGATTGCTCTTTTGCAGTGCTTTGGTAAATTGCATCATTAGGCCTGGGTTTATATGCAGTTGTGGCAAAATGATTCCCTTCTTGTTAACTAATGGCGCATAAATTATATTATAGCAGTCAATTGTCATAGTTCTCGAGGTGACCATTCTAAGCGTACATAATGTTCTGATCTGACCCTAGTGTCCCACTTTCAAATAAAGCAAATAAATTTGGTGTATCCAATTTGTAGTCCATTAAGTAGGGCTACTACTTTCAAGTATGTACAGATAAGGTACTCATGATCCTTGTAAGTTAGCTGTCTCGAATAAAATTAAGGTTCTTATATCTCTCTTTTAATATAAGCAGCTGGAACTGAAAGCTTAGTCTTTCCAGAGTGCCGTTTTTATGCTGCAAAGAGATAAATCCATGAAGTACCTCCACTCATTTTTGTTGAAACGTGCAGTGAAATAAAATAAACTCCGAATGGCTGTGCTCACTTGCAGTAATAGTGGGATTACAACATAGTATGTATTTTCATATTTTTAATTGATACATCTCTTAGAATTATATTAAAAACCAGAAAAGAAAACAATGATTCACCATCTTTAATATCTGTTTAGCGAAAGTAGCAATTGGTTGAATGGTCTTTGGCTCCTTCCAAACATGAGGCCAGGCGCTTTGCCTTTAACCCAGGTAAAAAAGGAACTTGTACACCTGGAAAAGCATATGTTAGGTGCCCAGTGTTTGTCCTTGTCCCTGACCTTACATCCAAAGTACAGATCAGAAAGTTTCCTTACATGTTTAGGCAACTATCTCCTGTATTTTCTTAATGCAAGTGATCCCCATATATAACAAAAACGGTCGGGCGAAATTTTGAATTCTCTACGCATTGTAGCTCTATCACTTGTAAAGAAAACATACAGTAGTATGTGATATATATTATATAAATAGTAACCGTGCAATCAGTAAATAAAAAAGAAAAAAATGAGAAGCATTTAAAGTAAGTTATTAAATTATTAAGCGTTACGTAAGAGTTACTTCTGATTTACACCCTAAAACTAAAATTATATTGAGTCTATCCTCCTTAAATTTCATAGATTAGGTTGAAAAATAACTTAAAAAGACTCCATTAAAATTATAGAAAAATCCGTTTATAACTTTTAGAGTTGTCAGTTTCAGCGCAATCCTCTTTGCATTCAATCCCTACGGAACCACCAATGTATTTAATGTAAGTAAGATGGTAATTTACGAGAAACTAGAGAGACGTAGATAGAGACGGATGTTATCTTCGTGATTTACGCAAAAACTAACAATAGAAGAGATTATCCTTATTTCCGTTTGTTCTCATTTTTCTATAGTATATATTTCATTGATGATTGTAGGGAATACCTTTTTTCTCAGAAAACATGTTATTCTGATGAAATTTGTAAATTGCACACTTTCATCTTCAGTTTATTAATAATTAGAGACAAAGACAGAAGGTAATTAGACTGAATTAAAATACGGATTAAATGTAATAGAGGAAGACTAGAATAAATTCAAAATATACAAAATAAAAAGTCATTTAGCTCAAATATATGACGACTCACTGGATCCATTTCCTAGTGCCTTTCACGGAAATCTATGATACACCAGATGTAATTTTGGCACCATTTCTCTCAACCACATCGTCGCAAGCTTATACTCATTTATTAATATCTTTAAAGGAGGAAAAGCGGTTTGGACTTTCAAGAGATCTACACACACACACAAAGTGATGTAGAAACCATTGTATTTGAGGGGGAATTTAGTGAAGCTGAATATTTGGACAAGGCCTAACTCAACACACAAGGAAAAAAATTAAAGGTTTTCAAGATTTTAAAAAATCCGTTTAAAATTGAGGAATTGAAAGAATAGCAAAAATGGCAATATTTTGGTACAAATGACATCGGGGAGTTCGGGAAAATCGGTCCTTATTGTGGAAGAGAAAGCGAAAAGATTCACACCAGTACTGTATAATAGAAATGTTTCCTCCAGTGCGAGATAAAAATAATCCCTTTTTCCTTAATAATACAAAATTAGTGCCGCATCTAACGACCCTCTTTGCCTAGGGGATACAGAAGAAGGTCGGCTGAAAGTCGCATGACCGCTGGGAGGCTCATGCGTTATCAAAAAGACTCTCATCTAATTCCTCATTTCTTTTAGTTAACCTTATAAGCGGCTTAAGGCAACCTCCCTTAATAATATTTTCTCGAATGTGCAAGATATTACCAGGATAAGTATTGTACCTAGCTTTGGGATATCAGCCCGTTACTGATCACAATTATCTCAGGGAGAACTGTTGTTTTTGTCTTGATGACTTCTTCTAAAAGTTATTATTACAGTTATTAGCTACTATTAGGTTTTGTCTTGATGACTCTTCTAAAAGTCATTATTACAGTTATTAGCAATATTATATTTTCCCTTTGGTTCGCGCCATATATCTCTTTCCCTGATGGAGAGATCCAACTGAAATCATAAAAACAAGAGAGTTAACGTATATTTAAAAGATTCAAATTCCTCATAGGTTATTATAGAAAATTATTCGGGGCTAATTAATTATTTAAGTAAAGAACTACATAAGTTAGCGACCAGGCAAATTTATTACTTACACACAGTAGTTTTAGTCTGAACTAGGAATCATTACGGTATAATCTTGAATATTTACTTTATAGTGAACTTGTGTTTCATGATTTACGCACTTAATTCAAGTAATAAAGAATTTATATGCAATTTTAATTATTAAATTTTATGCTATTTCCTTTAACTCACATATCTATTCCGTATTATAAAGCTTAACACGTGATGCAATAACTTTACCTTTGAAAGAGTAATTCGCTGCCCTCAGTGGGTAACGAAGGTTCTTTCGAATGTCACCTCAATCAAGCTTTAACCGAATTAACTCAGGTCATGAAAAATACAAATACTATTTGAGCATCTGCCAAAGGAGAGATAAATTTGGCTGAAGTAACAGCAAGGGATAGACATCACTTAATACAAAGCTTAGTCCCTTAAGCTTAAGTACACCTTCTTGTAATTATCTTATCTCTGTAACTGTGGAAATTCGATTAACGCTATTCGTAAGCTAGGCTCTACATATATCGACTTCTAACACTTGGTTTTGTCGCAATAATGCTAAGTACAAGACAAATCGTTTATAAAACTTATAAATGGCAATAACCTTTTCACTTTTTAATGAAAATAGAAATGGGTGTAATAGCAAAAGCATTTTTACGACTTAGATGAAAATAATGGATAAATATGGAAGAATTATGTGGATAAATAATCAACGGAATATGTTAATTATAAAAAATAGCTCCAATATCATATTTCTTCATTTCGGCAATGGTTCCCAGAGGGCACAGCTCATATGTCTAGGTAGTAATAAAACGTAATTTAACTCTCTTAGTTGGGAGCAAGAATTAAAATTGTAAACTTCTCTCTTTTACAATTAAAACTTAACATTTTCACAATTCCAATCTAATAATACAAATTTTTAGTATTGCTAAAATAAAACAAATGAGAACTTATTAATTCTAATGTCAGTTCATCTAATTTTACCTTTTGTATAACTAAACAAAATACCTGCATGCGCTATACACTGTATCAACGAAAAACAGGGAATATAATAAATAGACAAAAGAGTAGAGGAGGTTTGGAAAAGATAAAAACAACAGTTCTTTATAATTTCTTGCTCTGACTAAATGTGTCTTCATCCCTTGAGTAGGTAGTGAGCGATGCTTTATTCCCATAAGCGTTTCCTACTGTCGTCGATGAACTATTAATATGTCACGAATATTGACCTGACAAATTAAAGGAGAGATATGTGTTGACAGAGAGAATGTGATCAACACTCTGAGTTGCGTCAGAATCCAGACTTAGCATAACAAAGGAATGATGATATATTTTGATAATTTTATGCTTCTAATTTATAAAATCAATTCTCTTAAGTAACATTTTTGTGAGAAATAAATATAGTACTCTCTCAATGTAATTCATTTCTTTGTTTTATTATTCGCAAAGATGATATAAAATTCATTCAGAATTGAATTACACAATTAAAGAATTAGAAAAGGGGGTTTTCAACTTATTATTTTTCTTTAATCTTAAACAAGAATAGCTGTAGAGAGGTTAGTTATAGCAATAAGCAAATCGAATATAACTCCTAAAATATTATTTGTCGAAATATTGATAGATAAAATATATTAAGAAACTTGTGCATAAAATGTTTTTCACATCATAAGCCAAAACACGTTGTCACTAGATACTGTTTATGTCTTTATATAAAATGCTTATATGCAAATATTTAAACACGGAATTGCTGGAATTTATCTCCATACATTCTTCAATGTTCATTCCTTATCCACACCTTTACACATCTAAATTCCAGGTAAATATTTTGCATTACCTTGCTCTGATATTCCCTGAGAAATTCAGAATAAATTAAACGGAAATTCTGGTAGATTGTTGTTTCGGTATCATATATGGTTTACATCAGAGCAAATATTGAGTATAAATATATTTATATATATAGAGAGAGAGAAAGAGAGTGATAGAGGTTATGAAATATGGGTCTAGAAACTATTTTTGGTGAAATTATGTCGTATAATAAACGACAAAGCAGACCACACATGAAAATTTAGGGGGCCAATCCTTTTACCATGTTCGGTGCTATCTATAAATAGGAGACATATCTCCGTAAAATATTTATAATTTGGAAAAATCAGTTAATATAAAGCACCAAATACCATATTAATACCAGCTGGAGCAGGTATTTCAAGGAGATTCGCTCAAGATTTCTCTTAATCAAGTCAGAAAGCGGAGGACCAACTCCGTATTAAATAATTATTCATTGAATTTAACACGTGTATGTATATATATTACCATCTAAATTTAAAGGAAAAATAATTGAATTTTAATTAAAATTGTACCGAATATTTTTTAAATTTGTATTTAAAAATATTTAAGTTTCCTTTCATAAAACAGGATAAAAATTCGTACGAAATGTATGTATATTTGAAGAATTGATGCGTCAAAAACTAGAAGAGGATCACCTATAGCTTAGAGGCTATAGCTAAAAACTGTTAACGTATTTATAGTAACACTGTCTACTATTCTAGATAAATATTACTCACTGTTATTATTCACTTATCAAATCGGCGAAATGAGTTAAGGTTGAAACTTTACAAGAACTGGACTACCGAGTGAAAGAGTGAAGGAATAACATTGTTTTATAATTTGAGCCATTGTAATTCTTTAAGAAGTGCGAAATCAGGCATAATAAACCTCTTTGAGGACAGCGGATCCTGCAAGTCGACAAAAAAGAGGTCGATCTCAAAACCTCTACCCAGTAAAGATCGTACGTTGCAACCGATCTCGATGAAGGACTCATTTGAAAGAGCAGGTTGTATTTCATGTCAGGTGGCAAGAACTAGAACCTGAATGTGTTTCGCCAGACTGATTCGTTTTTTTGAGAGAGGTGTAAATCATAGCACGGTCTTTTGACAATAAGACACGGTTAAAGAAATAAAAAAAAACGTCCTGTAAACTACTGAAAAAAGTGAAAGAGGGTTATCAGCCAGGAAAGCATAGTAATTTTTTCGGATCGGATAAAAACCAGGATGTAAGGTGTCTTAATTGTAAAATATGGACTCCAACATACAGAAAAAAGAGCGTGAATCTACATGTCCCAACATTATGGAGTCACAAGTTTCCAGCCTCTTGTCCGTTTACGCGTCAAATTAGTGGTGTTTTATGAATTATAAATTCATCTTAATGAAGATGCTATCTCTTTTCTGCGATCGTCAGTATTACGAAGGTTCCTTTTTCCCCTATCTCAGTGACGTTAAAGTAGTTCTTGGATGTTGCAAATATCGAAATGATGAGGGTACCTGTGTGGAACATTGATTTAATCACTATTGTAAAGATATTGAAGATATACGGTGAAAAGGTTATGGCTCAAAAAACGAAGTACTTTGCACAACTTTTGAAAGATTGGAAAAAGAACGGAATAAAATTACTTCGTAACATTGCCAAAAAAGTGTAGACCTGCGGTTTAAGAGGGTATCTATTTACTCAGAAGAAGGCCTTGCATAATTTTTATTAAAATTATTTAATCGGGAAGGTTAGTGCCCCTTGTAATGTATAAAATAATAGATAACTTCAAGTGAATTTAATCAATTATATAGTTCCTATTTTGTTCTACATCTTTTTCTTGTTTTATAGTTTAAACAAAAACGAAACAATTTTCTTTGATAAAACATGAATTGTTATGCAAATACTTTTTATCTAACCATTTCTCTCTTCCTAGTAAGCAGGAAATGATAACTAGGGGAGGAACTAGTTAAGCTATTAACAAGTATTACATAGAAAAGCCTATTACCTGAAATAAATAAGCGAATTTTGACACTAACGAACAAGTTGAAACTTATTAAACATAATAGTCATAGGTGAATGAGACCAACATTCTTTTATCTACGAATTTTATTTAGTTTTCTCAAACCAATAAAATGGGAAAAGGTTATAGAATATAATTGAATTATAAAATTAATTAATTCTAATCTAAAACCAAAAACTATCATTTTGTTTGGCTGTCTATATTTTACCTATAGTGTTTTTAGTTTATGGGTGCATTTATATTTATTCTTTCCTAGTTTCGAACACATGCTTCATTGGCTGATATAGTATTTAGAAGTAAAAACCGAGCTTAGAGCCACACTGATCGACAAATGAAATATCTTCCAAAATTTATTAATTAAAAAGTGACCTAAATTAATCATTTAGTATTTCTGCTTTAAATATTGGATAGTTTTCTATTTTTAAAAGAACTTGGTATTATCTTTACAAATTTTGTTAACAAAGGTTTTTGACGCTATGCGATAGTTCTTTGAACTCGGCAAATTATCGCTCTACTATAGATTTTGTGAAAATTCTAAAATACTTATTATTTCATATCGAGCAAGCAGTACTGGACTCACATGCAAAAGGGGACGAGTTATCTAAAGCTTTAAACTTGAAGATCCCAACCCATGATTACTGGTAAAATTAGACAAAGGCATTTTCTCACTTGGACCTAAAATGATATAAAAAAATTAATGAACATTATTTTGAGGATAGTAGCTTAATTACAATTCACAAGCCAATTTTACAGCAAGAACAAAAATGCCTTTACTTCTTATTGTTACAATGTTGCAGGGAGCCAGCCAGGACTACATATTCGATGTAAAGTCCAGTGCCATTCGAAACTAATATGCTAATAGTCCTGCTTTGGACATTGTCGCCACGATGCCCACTCACGCGACATTCATATCCACAACCAGGCTTCGTATTTAAACAATGTCAATTTTAATTTTAAAACTATTTACACTACTAGCATTTACTATTTTAGCGGGGAATGTGTTGCATTGATCAATGATCATATAGGTGAAGTTTTGTTTACCTATATTTGTTGGAAACCTCCGCTTCTTTTAGTTTAAAACCGTTGTTACGCGTGATACCATGGCCGTCCCTAAAGAAATTTCAATTATTTACGTTTTCAAATTTATTTTAGATTTTGAATACTTCGAGAAGCTCACCTCGCAATCGCCTAGTTTCGAGAGTCGGTAGTTTCAGTATATTTACTCTTTCGATATAAGACTTATTTCTAATCGATGGAATTAGTTAAGTTGCCCTTCATGGAGTTCTTTCCATTTGATTGAAGTTTACACGTGGATAAAGTGAGCATAATTACATCGCGTATTGTAGGTGTGGCATATTTAAACTTCATATAGAGGTATGATTAGATCTTGGTGTTCCTAGTGAAAACTTCTCGCAATAAATCAACACATGTTAGTTAGTTAGTCAACGCGAATCCTTTCTTTATCCAGGAGGATGCCAGACCAGATAATGAAATCTAACTAAAGGTCAGAAAGACAATCGCTTGTTGGTTCGAGGGCACCAGGAGCTGGTCATTTTGAGGAAGAGCTAAGAGGAAATATTATTTTATTGAGATGAAACAGCGGTCATGTGGAACATTCGTCGCCCCTGGGCAACAGGACCTGTTTCGCGTCAGAGGTATGTGGATATAGATACCCATTAACATGCACTGACGTTTGTGTCTGGTTATGCCGGGATCTGGGATCAACCCCGGTAACGCGACGTTGGGAGACCAACGCTATATAGGTTCGCATTCTTACAAGCTTCGTCACACTGTTTAACACCCATTTCATGGTTAAACCTTGAGTTATTTCGACCTACGTGCAAATCTCTACACTTATCTAAGGTAATTTCATGTTCCATTTATTAGACCAGTCGAAGATTTTAACTAGATGCAGCTGAAATAAAATGCTATCGTTCTCATTTATAATTTGATTCCCATTTTTGTTTCGTCCGCAAATTTGGATAATTTACATAGTAGGCCAAAATTAATATCATTTACATAAATAAGAAACAACCATGGTCCCAACACAGACCCCTGGGGCATACCACTATTTACAGTTTTCCACTCCGAAAATTTATCATTTAAAACTAATCTCTGGCTACGATTACTTAGCCATGACTCTATCCTTTGTAGGAAGTTTTCCCTAATTTCTGAGCAAAAAGTTTAATTGGTAATCGCCTATGAGGAACGGTGTCGAATGATTAGCGAATTCTAAGTAAACTATGCTATGTACAAAGATGTACTTTTTTATAGCTTTTAATCATGCTGTCATAAAATTCCCAAAGATTACTTAAACATGATCGTTTCTGTCTTAAGCCGTGTAGATTATCATTAATATGATTATGCATTTCTAAATGATCGATCAATCTAACGCGAATGATGGATTCCATTAATTTATCTACGATGAATGTTAAACTTATGGGTGGATAAAAGGTCGAAGTTCTCCTTTTCCCTTGTTATAAAAGGAGTTATTTTCGCTACCTTAAAATTTAATTGCACATTTGTTAACAAATTTCGTTAGCGGTCTCACTAACACCTTTCGAATTTCTTTTAAATGCGCTGGATAGATTAAGTCAGATCCTGGAGGTTTCATGGAATTTAACTTACTGATATAAAAATCTATTTCTACTTTAAATATTTTGATATCACTTAAAAGGTTATTCTCTTCTTTTATAAATACCGATGCACATAATTTATTTAATATTTTGGCCACATTTTCTCTATCCGAAACTAATTCCTTATTGTCAGACTTGATAGCTCCTATTATTTTCTATATCGGTTTTCCATTAGATACAAAATCGAAAAACTTCTTAGGGTTATGTCTACTTTCTTTGGCTAGTTGAATTTAATATTTTCTTTTAGCGCTTCATATTTACCTCTACATTCCCTTCGCCTGGCTAAGTAAATTTGTTTATTTTCTTTGGATAAGTTACGCTTGTCACGATTGTATGCACAATTCCTATCCTTCAATTTAACTTGTGTATCATTGTTAACCATTTTGATTTACTTCAGGCATTTCGTCTGTTTTATCGAGGAATAAATTCCTCATTAATTCTTTAAAATGCTCGGTGAAAAAGGACTAGACCGATTAATATTTCCTGACGTTGGATCGCAATTGATCTCTCTTAACTCGCGGTTGAAACCATTCAATGACTTGCGTTTAAAATTTGGCACTTTAATATCATCATTTTGGGTTTAAAATTCATATTAATATCAAATTCCTTAGATTTGTGGTTAGTGGAACCTATGCATCTCCCAGTACATTTCCCGATATAAGATTAACGTTTCTAGTTAGAATTACGTGTAGGATATTTTCCCATCAGGTTGGTGAATTGAGTAATTGTGATAAATAGTTTTATTTCTTAAACTCCAATAGCCTCTGCCCCTTTCATTTCACATTTCACTTTTTATAGTAAATATTTCTAGAATTTAAATCCACAATTAATAAGGTGCAATTATTTTAATGTTACTTCCAATAATGTTATATAATTCAGTGTCAAACTCAATCTATTTTAGTGACGGTCTATACAGTACAAATATATTTATTGGAAAACCATTCTTTTTTCTTTCATTGAGGCATATTGATCGTCAAGCAAGTTAAGTCACATCTATATGAAAAAGCAACTTCCTTCTGTCTTAAACTAAAGTTTTTAACTAATTTGCTAGATCTACAAAAATAACATGAATCCTGCTCACGAAATAATAAAGAGCTTCGGAAACTATTTGAACTTAGAATAGTATATTGCTAATTAAACTACATAAGGCATAAAATAAAAAATTGGAAACAATAACAAATAGGGATGTTGGGTATACTAGTATTATTAAAAATTATAGCTCCAAAGTCAAAGTTGAGAGGTCATATTAACACAGAAACAGAATATCGACATAATTTCCTAAATCAAGTAAAACTAACCTTGCCAAATTAAGCGCTAGACCGTGATCCATGCAAACTACTTCGGAATTCTCTTAACTACAGGTGGGATGAAACAAGCTAAATATAATGATAAAACGGTGGGTTTTGAAGATAGTAGAAAAGAGATCGAAGATTAACTTCTAATGAGTGAGTGAGAATTCAACAAAAGGTAAATATAATAGAGATGGCAGCGAAGAATACTTTTAGGAGATAAGAAGTTAACTCCGTTACACTAAAGATAATTCAAATTTTCATTGATAAACGAAAAATAAGATTAAAAAAATTCAAAATTCTCTTGACCGAGCATGAATCAGGGTATAACCCTTTAGATGGGATATTCTTACTTAGTCAACGGTCGATTAGGTCCAAAGTACATAATTTGGTAGGTGCTTTAACAAATCTTGAAATCTCCGCAGGCCAGGATGGTATTTGGAGGAGATTTATATCTCTGCCCCTACGTATCGAAACTGTAGAAAAAGGAATTGCATTTCTTGTACTACAAAAATGATGCCGGAAACATAATATTTCCAAATTTAAATGAGATGATAATAAAAACAGGAAATATGTTTAAATATCTGCGAGCTAACTTTGGATCCTATTGTACATAATGTGTTAATAATGGGATAAAAGACTTTCCTGCATATTTTCAAATTAATTTACGAATAGCATATTCCAGGAGCTGGTGTGGATATTTTGGTATTAGTGATTGATGTAGGTAAATTGACACTAATGTATGAGGTCAAGGCTGTGAATGCATTTAATTATTCACAACGAATATATATTTAAGTGATGCAGAAATTTAAGCATAGGCTAATAACTTTTATCAGATTGTCAGTTCACAGATATGAAAGTGAATAATGAATTTAAATTGAAAAACAGAATAAATTTAGAAATGGCGAAATTGTTCAGAAGCTTCAATTAAAATTGGATGATTGTTGAACTCATGAGCTTACACACACACATATACATATATAGATACACACGCAAATATATATATGAAAAGAAACTCACACCTTGCACGTGATTTAAAATTATGATGAATATTACCCACAAGGAAAATGGAAAAACGATTCCGAGTTTTTTCTTCTTTATTCTAAAAGACCTCTTTCTGGAACAACATAGGTCAGGACAAACAATGTCTTAAATAGTAAGGAGTGGGGGGGTTAATACGGCAACCTGCATCAAAACCCTAACTAGGGGGTACAAATTGTTTAAACACTCGGTTGGGTGTTGCATATACCCTATTTAAATGGTTAGTTTCTATCCTAAGACCTTTGGTGGGGACCGTTTCTAGTTTTCACATCGTTAGTAATCTCGATCTCCTTAGGAAACTTAATGATCTTCCTTACCCTGATAATTTTAGTTTGGTTAGTTCCTCGAAGAGTACCTTGTTAATGTTGTTCTCCCTATACCAGTTCCAAGATTATTAAACTTACAAAATCAATAATGCATTCAACACTAAATAAATTTAAAACATGAAAGAAAACTCTACTTTTGTTGCTTGTGAATTTTTTGAAGAGACACAATTCATGTTAAAATTTACATGTATTTTGGTATTTTAATTTATTGAAATAAACTCAAGTTTGTAATCGAATTGAAATTCAATATGTCTTCTAGGATTAGAAAGTTTGTTTTTATTAAATGAAGTTTCGAGTTTTCACACTTTTTTTAGTGACGACTTCTAAAAACGTTTAAGTTAGCCTCCTTTAATCAATTTTAATCAATTTTAATCAATTTCAAAACCAAATGTTTTTCACTCACTGATTGGTGAATAAAGAGACAGGTAGTTATGAAAAAAACTAGATAAAATGATGAAAATCTTCGTTCCTTTAGTTTTTAGGTGTGCAGTTCATTACTTATACAAACATCTAAGATCCTTTAAATATTAAGAAAAATCCCAATATTGAGCATTGCACTAAAACTTGATTGGTAAATTGATTTTTTCCAATTTTCCCTCTACATAACCTATAGGTTATCTTAGATATTCCTAGCATTTAATAAGATTATCTCCAGGAGAGACTTGACATTTAAAAAAAAAAAACACTTAAAATTTGTTAAAAAACACTAAAAACAAATATTAAAAGGGAATTGCGTATATCTTAATGGTGTAAATATCTCTTCTATTTACTTTTAGATGCTATAATGCGTTTTGGTTGGATCGTTGAGTTAAAAAGACGCGCATTTGAGAGTCACTGAATTTCAGAGGTCACCGAATAACTCATTTGTATAAAGGAAAATCTTTACAACGCTTTTCGATAAAGGTTTCCCGGAAGTAATAACTTGATTCCATGTTTTTCCTCAAAATCGCCAGTCATAACCAGGCAAAAACTATCTTTGATTATTTCAAGGGATCTTTGATTTTTTCAATGTGTTTATTTTAGCTCCAAGCGAGATTTTTTATATTTTATCTCACCGGAAATAATCACAGTAGCGTTTTTCACTGATTACCGTTTTTTTTCTAAGTGGAGTACATCGTTCTGGTACCTTAAAAAGTAAGGCTCATTATGTTAGGCACCGAGCTATTTACTGAGTTAATTCAATAATTTCGCAAACTTATTTCATGGAAATTTATCTCCATGGTAGAAAGTATGTGCGTCGATTAGAAACAACGGTACTGAGTGAAAATTCCATTTTAAGTGGCGTTCATTCAAGAAAACTATATCTTTCTCACAGCTAAATTAAGGAAATATTTCAATTCTTTACATTTATAGAATAATTGACTCAAGTTTCGATGATATGTTATCGTTTTGGAAAAGCTTATGAGTTTTTTTTTCTGTGTTTGTTTTAGTTTTTGTTTGGTGTCATTTTGGCGTTCAAGCTGACGTTGGTTTTTGTTTGGTTGCTGGTAAGCTATTTTCTCCCAAGCTGCTTTTATTTTATTTTGTCCTTTGGCTTTGTCGTGGGACAACCATTCTATACCATACACTAATCCGAAATTATGAGGGGGGTGATCTGCGGTGCAAAACGTTGAAGTATTGTCCACAGGAATTTACGACAGAATCGGAGGTCACACTTGATGCGTTGGCTTTTAAATCCTTAATAATCAAACAGAGTGCATAAATAGTTGAGAGATTTACTTGAATAGGCCGAGAGTATCGTTCAAGATTATTTAAAGATGAAACAACAAAATATAATTTTATTTACTCAGTTCAGAATAGGAATAATGGTAGGTAAAAGGGAATTATTTAAATTATAAATGTCTCCTGATTATTATTATTATGAGGGATTCTCAAATGGATTCAATTGATTAATTGTTTTAATCTAGGGTTTTCTATTAGTTTCATATATGTTCGTTTTCTTAAGTAAATCATTTGTTGATTTTATTTTCCTCTTGCTTGTCCATTTAGGTTAAATATTCGAATCGGTTATGGCTCATGCTCCATTGCATAGTTGTGTCATTTTTCGATGTTTATTTAATGTCTTGTTTGGGGATTCGAAAGCTGGTTTCAAAGGGAAATCTTCTCCTCTTTCCTGTTATTTTCTCTATGTTTATTACCCGGAAACAGCATGTTTTTTCTCTAACTTCCTCCGCCTGCTATTGCGTTGTTGAGTTCTTCTTCTATTTCTTTCCATGTTATTTCAAAAATTTACTTTGGCCTATCCCAATTATTTTATTTAGTGGCTCTATTTTTATTTCATTGTGTTTATCATTATGTTTCCCTCCTTCTGCTAGTCGGTACTTGTGATTAATAACATTGTTTTTTATGTACACGTTGCAGTTTAATCCGATTGCATCTGGTTATTGTGAACATTGGAATTGTATGGTACACTAATGTAAGCTGTATCATGGCTCTATATTTCTTTATTTTGTTTGTTAGGTGAAGTTTCTTAGTTTGCAAAGTAAACACAATCAAACTTTTCCTCTTTTATTTTCTTGGTTCCGTATGTCTTATAAATTTGGTGTGATTTTTAGGGCTAAAATTTTCCTCAGGGAGTTTGTCTCTAACTTACGCCGTCGGGGTAAACGGCTGCCAACCCTTTTTAGATACATATGTAATTGCTGGTAATAATTAACATCTATCACATATCATTTATGAAAAAATGACTACGAAATTTCAAAAGAGAACTGAAATTAACTACAAGCAGTGGTTATTCTTCTTTCTCCGACCTTTTTAACAATTATTCCTCAATCATTCCGACCCTCGAAAAACTTGAAGCAATCAAAAAGGTTCCAATCCTCCCTTCAAATTTCCCTCACGTCAAAGTGCCAATGGCACCTATTTGAAAAATGTAATTATCTCAAATCAAAATAAATCTTTTTGTCTCAAATAAACCCGATTATGGTATCAAATCGACCCGCTCAAATTATAATAATCCCGTTAATGAGACCGTGAATCCAAACGCTAAAGAGGAACATTTTTGTCGGCACGGTGGAACCTCCAAGTAAAGGCTTAAATTTGAATACCCTCCAACCTAAGGCTCTTACGGCCCCTAATCTGTATTGTATATTGTGTACAGAAACCAATTCAATGTTAAAGTGTCCCGTGTTAAACATTAATGCTCTTAGGATAGAGAAGTGTTCCGAGCTAAAGCTATGCAAAAGGTGTAGCAGTTCTCGTCACCTTTCAGATGCTTTTCCGACTGAGCAAAGAGATTTATCTCATCCTTGAATTTTCTGCGAAGCGAGAACCCATATTTCTACCCTTTGCCCTCAAACTTTAAATGATAGTGAAACCGCCTGACTAGGGGAGGGCCGTGTGGTGACGTTGGGGTTGGTGAGAAATCCTGCCGTAGATTCGGGTGCGAGTCCCTTTAGCAACTCAAATTGCTTGCTCCCTACTCTCACTGGTGACCTTGATCTGGGGAAAAGTTTTGACCTGCCAGGGCCCTACTGGACTTTTCGTCCCAAACGTCTTACATTTCTGAATCTCTGGTTATCTTATTGGGTGCTAACCTTGGAAGGCTTTTAAAATACCCATGCACAATTAATACGTTCACCGGCTCACAAAACCTGCATTTGGGGGAAAATAGAGGCGACCTCTACTTCTGGTCTCAAATTATTCAGCCTCCCTTTTGGTTGATCCGGATTTGTTCTTAAACTTTAGGTCACCGGACCTGCCGAATAATTACAGACTTTCCGGATCGCTGGGACCCCTCTAGCAGACAGAGCCCTTTTCCTCTCGAGCGGTGTTAAAGATCACGTCGTGGGCGTAAATTGCCTATTGAGGGTAGACTGCATCCAATCTATGAGAGATATTTAATAGAAGACGCAGGGCGGGGATGCATTCTTCGCCTGTGGGCTTAGGCTCATCCCATATGGAAGTGTGACAACTTTCAAAACCCCTCGAAGTGAGAGATTGCTACGCCCACCCCTTTTGTTAGCCGCCAGTCCTAGCCAGGCGGGGATGGGCACAGTTCCAGTGCTATCGGGGGGAAAGAAGGTGCGCCGCCAACAGAGGCAAACGGTCATCCTAAACCCCTTTAAACTCAAATTTTATCTTACATAAAACCCAACATTCAAATTCAACTCGGAAGCCCTGCCTCGCGAAGCCTTTCCCTGGGGCCTACTCTACAGCTCCTCAAGGTTAATCAAGATGACGGAGCGAAGATTAAATTAAATCCAGCTGTAGGGCTCTCCGATACCGACTTAAAAACGGATGCTTCCATCGTCCCATATGTCAACCAGGGCTTTGAACCTACCTATTCAGATTTCCTCCCCCCCACAATTTATGCAAGTCCGATACAAATTTAGAAGTTGGGCTTGAACATGTGACCAGCTTGGCATCTCTGGGCATCAAAGACGGTAATACGGGATCCCTGGATGCAAGTAAAATCTCCCAATTTCATAATTCCATAGAAAAGATGGGTGGGAAGTAGTTTGTAGAACTCTTGTGGTACGATGAAATTTTGCGGGAGGTTCCCTAAAATTATAAAATAGCTTTGGGTATTTTAAACAAAATCAAACCGTCCTAGGCTCAAACAGGGCTAACTGAAGCCTATAATGAAATTTTGGAAGGCCAGTTGAAGGAAGGAATAATTAAGCAAATGATTCTTTCCCCAGAGAATTATGACCGCTATATTTGGATCTCCAATATAAAATAAGGTTTGTCTTTAATTGCAGCTTACATACGTTGAGATCTCCAACTTTCACTGACTCATCCTATTCTAGGATAAACCTTTTCACTCTCTTTTTTACCATCTTGTGCCGATTTCGTTCGAACTAGTTTGTCATTCTGTCGCACATCGAAAATGCATTCCTTCAAATCAAATTAAAATTATTAGAAAAGAGAAATCGCTTATATTTATTGTGGGTAAAGAATGGTGAAATTGTTACCTCTCGCTATTGTTCTCTGTCAAGGTATGCCTGTGTAAACTAGGTCGGCACACAGAGTCGTATACAAGCACGGGCACACCGCTCACCAAAAGCCGCTTGAGATAAGTTCTGGGTCGATTAATAGCGAGTGCGATTTACGGTTGACCAGGCTTTGACTAATGACTTGCCAAGTTGCAGTTCAAAGGATATATGAAGAACAAGCCCTCCAAATATAATTTTAATATATATGATAAATGGAGCAATTTCTCTCTCTCTCTATATATATATATACATATATATATATATATATATATATTATATATATATATATATATATATATATATATATATATATATATATACAAAAGGTGAGAACAACTTACTTAATAAAGGTAGATAAATGAATTATGTTGAGATATGCTATGACAGAGGACAAAATTAAAGTTAACTCGAACAAGAGGAATTAATTACAATTTAGCGGAAAGTCAAATCGAAAGGTGAATACGGATGAGGATTAAGAAGGTAATCTGCGGATGATAGTACAAGATAGCTTTACCTACAAGTGCGGGTGAATTGGAAAGGAGGTGGAAGAAAGCGGGGTAGGTCTTCAAGAAGATACATCGGGGAGTCTTGACCTGGAGCACTAGAAGATGCAAGTTGATTACTTCGTGATGAAGAATGAGATTTTCTTTGCTCCAGAGAGACGTAATCTCAACTCGGGACGATTCTGCAGATCGGAAGGAAGTCTCAATTTAAAAGGAACGAGAATATTGGAAGTGTCGTGAAGATGTGAGGGCCGCACAACTCTCCGGGAAGAAACGAGTTCGATAGCTTTCCTATCAACAGGGGCTTAAGCTTAAGGAAGGTCGATCAGCTAGCTAGATCTTCGATGAGGTACGAATCTAACACGGGTTACAGGGCTTTACAGAATACAGACAAGCACATGGAATGGATTGAATGGCGGGCTGTCAGTCTCCTAGAGAAATGGCACGCTTCGGGTTAAGTTGCTGGGTGGCTGGTCCGATAGATAGTCACAGGGCCTGGCCGTCCCTAGAGGATTCTTGGCGCCAGTATAAGCAAACATCCTTCGTGATAACGAGTCGGTTCAGACGGTGAAACTTGCCTCGTAATATGTGGGTAGGGTTAATGTGGCCCCCATTGCGGGGGAATAGACAGGCCTGTGAAGCCTGGGGTAAAATTAGAATGGCGGCGCACAGCGTTATCGTGGTTAAGGAGGAAGAGGCAGGTGGCGTTAGAAAGCAAATACAAATGCGTCGGGTGATTCGTCGCGGGGCAAATTCCATCTTGAACTTTCCAAACTTCTCACGCTAGGCGCACTTAGTTTAGAAAGAAGGAGTGAAACGGGGTATTTTCGATCGGGTTACCTTTCGCGCTGGTGCTTCCGGGGAATCCTCTCACATTTTCTCGGTTTCACACTTAATTCTTCCCCCTTTATACTTAACTACATCTTTACTTATGAATTCAGCTTCTATACCTCAAATCTATGTAGCAAAACGTTGAGTAATTCGTTTTATGTTGATAATTTAGTAGTTACCAACTCCAACCTTACTTTTTTCAAAGAAATATATCTAGAATCAAACAAAATTATGCAGCAAGGAGGCTTCAAGTTGAGATCACGGAACACGAACCATCCTGGTCTCAAACAACTTTTCAAAGACGATAATAGATCGGTACTCATGGGACTGGGATCGAGCGTGTCTCGGGTACCATTACCAATTAGAAACTGGCCTTCTGTCAACATCTCTCCCTCTTTTAACCTCATTGCAAAACTAAAAGAAGCATACTTTCATATTTCCACAGTATTTGATTGGGATTCGGAAGTAGGGGAAACCGAGGCGAAGGCATGGGTCTCCTTACCCTCCCGAATTGCTTAAGTTGAGGTATGTGAAAATTCCGCGGTTTTCAATGGAAGATGATGGTAAAGCCCAACTAAAGGTATTTTCTAATGCTTATAAGGCTTGTTATGGTTTGCCAACTATGCTTTGCATTCTAACGAATTCCACCTCATATTTTCAAAATCAAATGTTTCCCCTATTTCCGTGAGAACGCTCCATTCCTTGGAATTAATAGGGGTCGTTCTTCCTTTCAAATCTCTCCCCTTCTTCCTGAGTCTTACTCTCAGTCTTTCAAATTTATTGAGATGTGCTCGACGCTCGGATTGTATTGTCCTTGATTCTCGATGACATAAGTAAATTAAAACAAAAGCCGGTCTTTGTCAAAAATCGACTATTAGAACTATTAGATATCAAATTGTCGTAGGAAAAATTTTCTCTAAATATCAAATCGACGTTTCTTTCAATTACATTCCAACTCTTAACAGCAGCACCGATTTAATTACCCGTGGGCTCTTCCTTGAAAAAATTAACTCCAAATTAAATCTTTGGCTTCATGGTCCGTCATGGTTGATATTGGAACGAAAATGTGGCCCAAGGCGGAATTGAAATGCATTAAAGATTCTCCCAAACATTTGATATCCTTCCATGTAACAATTCCAACTGAGGTCGTTCCCCTCTTATCCATCCAATTTTCTCGAATTTCTATAAACTTTTCCGAATTAGCAGCCGTGTGCTAAATTTAAATTAAAATTAAAAAAAAAACAAATTCAATATTCATTTTGAAATTCGCTTGTACTGGAATTCTATCAAGTAACTTCAAACCTTCCCTAATGAAAACCAATTTCTCGAAGACGCCCCTAATCAAAATAAACCCCTATTCCCTTCCTCGTTAAAAACTTGCAGTTGTTTTTAGATCAACATGGTTTGATCAGAAGTAAGGGGAGAATTGCTAAATCCAACTATTATGATTAAGACGTCATTGGGAAAGAACCATCATTTAACCCTACTAATAGTGCGCGATTGTCATGCGAAATACAAACATATAGGAATTGACTCAACTCTTACGATGCTCAGAAGTAAGGGATATTGGGTAACCTTCCCCAGTCAAACCATCCAAAGGATCCTAAGCAATTGCATTACGTGCAAAAAAATTAACTCCTTTGCCTTTCCCTACCCTAAAATTACACACTTCCCTGAAGCCTAAATGAATTTTGTCAAACGCTTTAGACATACTGGAGTGGATTATACCTGTCACCATTTCGTTAAGCAAAATCTCTCACCACTAAAATGTACCTTTCTTTTCACTTGCCTCAACATACGTGCGGTGCACTTCGAATTGCTACCCTCTATTTCTACATTCCAGTTTATCAAAGCCTTTCAAGGTTTCGCAAACCCCAATCGAGTCCCAGATTTTGTTTATAGAGATAATTCCATAACTTTCGATCTGGAAGGTAGACTTTTGTATGATGCTTTATTCTCTAACGAGTTTCAAAATTACTGCTCATCAACAACAACAAACACCTCACGATTCCAATTTTCAGTCCCTGGTTCGGGAGTGCGTGGGAGCATTTGATTAGAGTGGTAAATTGTTTCTCTACAAGAAAATAGGACTGTCCACGTGGCACTATTTTGATTCACTTACTCTGATTTCCTCACATACCGTTCGTCCGAAAAAGACATCATACTTCTGTCGCTCGAAAGCTTCCTCAAACTCCACTCCAAATCTAATCTCTCTTTTAAAATCTATGAAAAGGACGACCCTCTGTGCGAAACTGCAACTATTCGTCACGAGGAATTAAACAAGTCCCTCTCGCACCTTACTGATGAGGTGCAAGCACAGCCGAGACCTTTTTTCCACTAATTGGGTTAATCGTGTGAAGGTGGGGGACGTAATTTCAATTTCAGCCCATCTAAGGCCCGTCCCTACTGGCAAATGGGTCACATCCTCGAGCTAATCCCACCTGAAAACATCAGGTTCGGAGGCGTTATCCTAAAGAGAGGGGATGGGCAGGTTTTACGGGACCCATAAAATTGCTCTACTCACTCGAACTCTCTAATACCCAGCCTTCAGGTGGATTCAAACGAAAGCAACTCGGTTGCCGAAATCACCATGCCTTCCCAGCCTCAAAGGCAAGCTGCCTTGCGAGCAAAGTTGAAAATTAAGGAAATTCAAGACTAGGAAAACCAACTTGAAATCAGACACCCCCCTTTCAAATGCGCGCCCTCCTTCCAAATGCTTTCTCCCCCTTTAAAAGCACGTTCGCCTTTCAAACGCGCGTTTCCCTATAAAATGCTTCAATGCAATTACTCTCCAATACTCTTATAATTTTCGAGAATTTTGACAGTTTCAAAGTTTTCTTCTGTGTGTGAGAATGCTGTAAGAAAAACAGGCCATGCATTCACGGGCTACCCACACGCACACACGTGCGTGTGCGGACCTTGTTGCCCTCAAACTCCCTAGTATGCAGGGAAATGAAGCTTTGCTTCTCCACACCTCGGGGCCTTTCCCGCTTTCGTGATTCTCTCAGACATAAATGTGCTTGATCTCGCCCTATAAACACCTCCTTCTTCAACACTCCCGACTCGTTCCATCTCCTGCACTTCAAATTACGGTCCAGACGTTTTGTTGGTAAGGTCTCAATTCCGAAGCTACTCAAGGTAAGTAAACAAATTCTCATTGCCGGGAGAACGGACCAAGTCCTTAAAATTTTCCTCTTCTCAACTCTTCCCCTTTTCATTTAAAATTGTAAATTGTGCACTAACGTCTTTCTCTCAGCTTACATTGCTTAAAGAATATCTAAAGAAAAGATCACCTATATCTTTTCAAAACCCTTACTACTATTTTTCGGTTTCTCTTTTCTCTGGCATTCAGCCACTCCCTTTTTTGTTAACAACTCTATTACGTTGGTTTCTAGGCTTTCAAGCAATCCGTTGGGACTAACAGTTCAGATGATTGCGTTGTTGTCTGTTGTTTGTATATTTGTCCTTATTCTATCTACTAAGTTCGTCTTCGGTCTCTTTAAGTGTTATTTGCTAATTCCGTTTCGTATTTTGTCCAATCAGCTCAGTGGTATGCTTCCCATTTTTACCTGGGTTATAAATTGATTGTTAATGAATAGTGAGTAGCGTTGCTGTATAAACGGTGGCGATAACATCCAGAGGTTTTATATGATAGAAGTCCAGTCCTAGTCGTCTAATCGTCTATCGTATATCGCTTGTAGGACCGTTCCTGCTTGTTTGTTTCTTTTCTATCCAGTATCTGTGCATCTTGCATTTAAATATCCAATAAACAAGATTGGTGTTGTCTTATTAAATATTCTCATAAAGTTATTAATTGAAAGATTTATCTGTCAAAGTAGTTGATACTCCGTAGTGCGGCCTGTAGTCTAATCCTCTCTTGATAACTATTGCTCTGCCAAGAGGACATTAGTATTTATGACTATTAGCTATTGCGTCATAATTGCATATCTTAATGTTTTCCGTTACAAGGTTTTTACCCCGTGTTCAGTGATAAGTATTAGATCCGGATCGATTTCTCTAAATATTTTTTATCAAATTTTATTTTTTTATCTTGCCTTCCATTGGTATTTATTTTTAATATCCTTAGTTTTCTTCCTTTCATGATCGTTATTTCACTTTTAGTGGTTGTGATTTTAGAGAGTGGAGTTATAAAGTATTTTTAACGGTACTATTTTTCTGACCGTATCTGCCTAATTTACTTATTGGCAGATTAGCATTTATGGCCTCTGGTTGCCTTCTTTTTATTGTTTGGGTTTTGATTCTGATTTCTCGACTATCTTCGATGTTTGATTCGTCAGTGTAATTTTGACTTTCATTTTCTGGGCTTTGGTTTTTCCCTATTTGTTTGGTTGTTCTTTTCCTTTATTTAATTGAATAAGTTTATTCTTTGTTTATTCTAAGATCTGTACGTACGGTAAATTAGTCTGTTCGAGACCGTTTTCCTTTAGCATGGAATTTAATGTCGTTTCATATGTGCCTGTCTGAGCTACATACATACATATATTCCTAACGAACTAGTGTAGAATGCACATTAGGATTTTAATATCCAGGGTTCCGTCGATATTCCTTTTTTTCGTATACCTAGTGTTGATTACTGTAGCTGCGTAAGGGATTGTATTTGTATTTTTCCTTAGTTGTGCTTCCGCTTCATTATTTCTGATTATTGCGCTCTTTTTCTTCATGACATATCTATCGTTCTATGACTGCCAGCACACTTAACGGACCTTTTGATAGTATTCGTGCAGTTTCGCTAAGTGCTGAATTCTATAACATTTTGAGGAGATCTCACCATCGGATGATAGTCCGACCTTCAATTTTGTAGCAATGAAAGCACATCTGTATATTAATGTATTAGACCCTCTGTAAGTTCGTTTCTGGTATCTTCATGTTATACGGGAGCAATCCTTTTTCATGGAATTTGGTCGCGTTCTCGGTCGATTTTCATACGATTTTAAAGACCTGTCTGTGTTTCTTCAATTTTATAAGGTCGTGTAGTTTCAATAAGGTTTTTTTTATTGTAGTTTATGTCTTAGTTTTGAAGGGATTTTCCTCTACCCATGACTACTGTATGCCTTCTGGCATACAATGAATTCGTTGGCTGCAATCTAGAGGAGAAGGGTGGATATGGCTTCTAATTCTATCTTCTTTAAGGTAATGCTTCCAGCTGATAAGAAAAAGAATTCCACCTAGTTATTATCAGCGCATATGACAAAGAATCAGTTCGGTATTTCTCTGCATTTGATTAGGGCGATCTGAAGGTCATTGTATATAATTTGAGCATATCTTTTCTTTTCCACTAATGGTCGTTTGATATTTTCTTTAGCGTTTGTCCTTTAGGAAAGTCTGAGGGGTCCATTTTCTTTACTTATGCCAACCCAACTTGCGTATCGTTCTGAGAATAATCGGAAAGCTATTATCCCAGCTGCAATAGTAGGAAATCCTTTTCATGTAATCCTAATTCTAGATAGCATGCCTGTTTGGAGAAGCACCACATTCTCTAACCACCCTGTCTAAAACGGTAGATGACTTTAAATAAATATGAAAGAATGGCATAAACAATTACGATATGAAAAATAGGGAATATCGCAAGGTTTGGCTTTATTTCCCCACGTAAAATAGAGTAGAGCAAATCACAGGATTGTTTGCTTTTCGAACACAATATATATATGGTGTATTAAACAAATAATTTCAATACCCAGTGCAAGTGCAAAGTGAGAGAAAAATAAAAAAACGGGAGAAATAAAAGAGTACAAATCTTTTATATATACCGGGTTTGGTGAGTAATTTGTAGCCGTTGGCAACTATGACGTCTGTGGATGTGTGTTGTCTGGCGTCGGTTCTCTCTTATTCCTACCATAGTGGATTAATTGTAGAAGCTTCATCTGGCTAAATTCAATCATCTATAGATTTGTCAAATGCAAGCTGTGCTGCTTGGTATTCACACTAGGGCGTTTCAATGTTAAGATCTATGAGTGATTAGCGGCCAATCTGACGACCAGGTAGAGGATATAGAAAATGTTGGATAAGTCATTATGTGATTACGAGGCTACGACCGGCTCAAAAACATCGCTGTAAGCGTTCTGATGTGAAAAGAACCAGGAATATTCAGCGGAGATTAAGACTATCATTGACAACGATCCCAGCAAGTCAATGAGGTTTATATGTAGCGACAACAGAGCGTTTTAGCATCCCATCAGTAGTTCATGAGGTTATCTGCTACTATTCATACAAAATGAGAAAGGAACAGTTTTTGTAACATAATATGGAAGACAAATGGAGGAAACGTGAAGGGAAGCTTGTAAACAAAGTGATCATCACCTCAAGCTACGCATGATTTGGTTCTTCTCTGAAGAGAGAAAATTTTACACGCGCAGTTGGTGAAGTTGAAAAACAACCGTTGGCTCGTTGGTTTCTTCAAAGGTGTACCGAGATTCCTGAAGACAAAATTTTTTGTACACATCAGAGTGTTAGGGTGTTCAGTAGCAAACTCCACGTCCTGCTCTCGTTTATTTTCCAGGAGATTCGCAAAATCAATACATATGGTTAAATAAACTTACGCTGGAATTGGTTCTGTTATGGAACTAAGAGTGTTTGTTGAAAGGCCGCACGTGTAGCAACAGGGCTCAGTACCTATTTAGACTGTAGACAATTTCTTTGAACACATCTCTCCCAAAATCTGGCGTCCCAACTCCCGAGACTCAAACAGCTTGTACTATTGGGTAGAGGAGCGTGGTTGAGAGAGAAAGACCAACAAGGTGGAACATAGATTTAAGATTAGTAGAGCTTACAGATTTAAACCCAGTTAAAAAGTGGATCGTCAAGAAGGCCAGCAGTAGGCTTTGAAGTTGTCTAAACTGCGTAGTTGAGGCTAACGGCGATTTCATCAACTAAATGAATAATCCACCCTTCAAGTAGTTAGCATCTACTTTGCTGAATATATTTAGATAAATTAACTACATCTGTTATTTTCCTGTATATTGAAATTAGGCGACAAATTACCTACAACATCATATACACTGCAAAACTCGAATTTATCAAGTGATTGAAAATGTAGGCCGTTTTTTATGCTTCCTGGAAGTAACCCCATCATAAAAACCAGCCAGTCTAAATCATTTTCCTCAAACGAACTGAACGGCTGAAGAACATCAAACTTATGCATATTTGGGGCAACCTAAGGGATAAAAATGCTACTGAAGAAAGAATGAAAACTCGTTCGTATATTGGATCACACAACAATGGAAAAAAAAAAAAAATCTGTGGTAAACAAAAACTTGAAGGCACAAATCTTTTAGGACGAATAGAATAATAACAAGGATGCCATGATTAACAAAAGAATAGTGTAACACTAACAAAGGTATAATTTGAAGAAGAATTTTAAATTCTCTTGAATAGTGTAAGAAGTTCAATTCTTACTTGCTAAATATTTGAATAATTATCTGGTTATAGCAAATGCTGATTAGGCATTGTTTAGTAATACAAAAAAGTAATATAAATTGTTCTTTAATCCAAAAGAATTTATGTCTACAACATTACACAACTGACGACAAAACAAAGGCCTAAATGAACATGAGAAAGATGAAAAATAGTTGAAAACGTATGTAAATATTTGAAGCTGACAAACGATAGTAATTTGTGTCTATTAACTTGCTAATTTCTTCAATATTATTTGATTCGTTCCTTCTTATACTGCGTCTACAAATTTCTCTTATTCGTCTGTTTTTTTCTTACGGGTGCTCTTTTAAATTCTAGTCCAATATTTACCTTCGGCGAAGCGCCAGGTCAATGTGTCACTTTTTTAAAGGATTAAAGTTCAATCGTACCCATTTGGAGCCTTGAAATGACGCATATGACAAAGAGACACATGATTCTTACCATTGAGATTTCAATTATGACATCGGATTATGAGTTCGGGGGTGCCATCTAGTGGCAGAAGCATTATTTAGCCATTTAGCCATTCAGAGGCACTTGTAATGATTTGAACCATGGGAAACCATCAATGCAATTTATCATCTTATCACAAAACGCCGCATGCCATTGGAGGCAATTAACCTCTTGTTTAATAGATACATGCTTTTTGATGGCCATTTAGATATATAAGATGGTAATCTTTAAGCCATTTCCTCCAAATAGATTGTAAGCTGAAAGTAAATCTTCCTAAAACCTTAATTTTTATACCAGATGGGTGAAGATTTTCTTTAAAAATGAAACTCAAATCTTCCATCTACATTGTTCTATCTATTTTAACAAATGTTCCTAACAAACATCATACCAAGGGGTGATTTGTTTTATTTTTCCAAATACCCAAAGAAGTTTCAGCTTCCTTCTTCTCTATAATTTAAGTGTTCCTCTACGATTAACAACAAAGGAATCATATAACTTCCTCACTCCTCACTCTTGGTTTAGTGTTTTACCCAAACGTCTCATCAGCTTTGGGTAAACAAGTTTCTCTAGAATGGCCAGATTTTCTTTTTTCTTTTCATCACAACATAATAAAATAAAATCACAAAATAAGGTGTTGTTCGGTCAGATTCTATTGCTTTATTCGTCTACTGCCTGAAACATAATTTTGTCTTTTCTGTTAAAATTATTTAGGATTTTGAAAATTTACTTAATCTATAACTATATACTTACGATACCTGCTGTTATTTAATTCAAATTAATTCTTTTCGCCATTCTCTAACGAGAGAATATGTCAACTTGGTAATTAATTTAATGAAATGAGGCTTCCCTCACGATCTTGAAACGCGATAGAAAAAAGTGAACGTGATTGTAAGTAGATCTTCTTAGGGTAATCCAGGTGGACCTCTTTTAATATATATAATTATAGTTTTAAGAAATACATAAAAAAAAATTCCGGAAATAAACCCAATTTCTTTGCTCAGTAAAGCAACAGCTTGTTAGTACTGGTGAAATATCTGCTTAATAGCTAACTAAGTTAAGTAAAAGGTATTAAAACACTAAATCATTGAAATCTGGAAGTTTCAGTAAAGCTGGATTCAGGTCAGTATACTTTTAAAAATGAAGAAAAAAAACATAACACCAAAATAAAAATGGAAATGCGTCCTTAGAGAGTTGGATTTCATACTCCAAATGCAAATCATTCAACACACTCAGAGAAGTTTAAATATTATAAATATGGATTGGGTCTTGTAAATAAACCTGCCATAATTTTAAAGTGAGGATTAATTCAATTAGAGTAAAATGTATATTTTTCAAATAAGGTTTCATTAGATCCAAATAGTTTTTATGACTCTGTGAGAAAATGTGGCAAGTAGGTAGTGTTGGCGAAGATGGTAGCTAGAACCTCGTTCATAGAAAGAGTATCACCAAGTACGTGCTCAATCCTTTCAACTAACAAAGATTTCTCATAATTTATTTTAATTTTATTTCTATCAGTATGAGTATTATTATAATTAACCCTTCTAGTTTACATTTATTGAGGTAGACATATTATGAATGAGGAGAATTTATTTATTTTTCTTTAATGGAAATATAACCACTTTTGTTTTTATTGCCAACATTTTATTTTTAAAACACTTGATTTAATCAACTTTTTTACAAAAACCTGCTACTAGAAAGCAATTAAGAACAACATACTGAAGAGCCAAGAATATTTAAAAAAGAAATATAATCAATAGTTGCACACTAAAATCTTAGACCAAGACAGAATTGTGTACAAGATAAATTCAATGCTCTAAAGTTTTTCAAAACATGAGATAGTCCATGTCTTACTACAATTTCCCCCTCTTTATAGGTCTGCCTACTACCACTACAGTTAAAGGCTAAACCTGAAATAACACTGCGCTACTTGTACTTTTTGCAAGTTATACAAATGGAATATTCATACCAATATATAGTCTCTAATTGGGAAATGAACGTGCTTACCGCTGGAAGGGAATCCTCTTTCTTACTTAGATTAATTTCATTGTGTTGATGCCTCCCCTTCTCTCTTTTATTCACAATATTTTTTCCCTAAAAGCAGTAAATCCATCCTATATTATAATGGTTTCCAAAATGCATCATGTTTACTTAACATGTTCACTCACCACTGACTTCTAGGCTCTTCCGAGGTTACTTATATGTATAACGCTTCGGTCCTGAACTATCATTTTTGATTCATACTAAGTAGTTTGACTAAACCATATTTGAGCACTTCTTGAATACTACTGTTTATTTATCAGACGGCTCACTATGTGTCAGGGTTGTTTTTTGCCTATCATGGCTACGAATAAACGAGAAGAAAAAAAGGTTACTAATGGAACACTTCCAAAAGAGGACTGCTAAATTAGAGACAACAGATACGATGAATTACTAAAATACAGGAGTTACATACTCTCAATGATATGTACTCCTCAAGACAATATAATACATTGTCTTGAAGAGTACATAAACATGAACATGAGAAGATTTTATATAATTTTAATAATAAATTTCGAAGAAAAATTGTCACAGGAATTCGAATTGAATCTTTTCCCATGTTCACTTTTTGTCTTACAATTATTAGGATTGTTCGCACGTTACAAAGTAAATCCTTTCTTAAACCTGAGCTAAATAACTAAAAAACTTCTCTAAATTTATCGAGCTTTTCTCTATATACTATAAACATATTAATATCCCTTATGTGTTTGGAGATTTAGGTCCTATAGAGAAGTTTCGCACCTTTCGTATTCTACAACAATTGGAGACGCAAGTTCTCGAAAGGGATTATGTACTTAAATATTTATTTCTTTATTATTCATCGTTTCGATCGCTTACAGTTATTAATATACACTGGTGCAAATGCTATCAGTTGCGGAGTGACAATCAATATTCCCTCCCCCAAATTTTTCATCTTTCTTTGGGAAAATGAATAAAAATGAGTGTAATGTGACACTTAGTATTCTTTCTCTGCCAAATGATTAGAATGAGAAAGCGCTTATGTTAATATTTAGACTTGATTGGTTATTTGCTTCGAGAGCAATTATGAAATGAAGTGTTTGTAGAATTTGGGAAGAAGTGTATGATGCAGATCTCGTTTCCGAAATAAAGGAAGAGGAGGCCTATAAGAAAAGTTTAGAAAATATATTTAAATTTATATTGGAACCAAAATATTTCAATATCATATTCTTCTTAATGAAAACCATCGATCATTGGTGCTAATTATTAAGTAAGATTAATAAAGAAAAATAATATTTTGGCGAAGGAAAAGGCTGAAAGTCTCCTCATGAAAATATTTCCACCATGCTATTACTTTCTACGGTACCAAGGGTGACACTGCGTAAATTTGGGTAGCAAATCCGAACTCATCCCGTACCAGGCCTGAGCGAGACCATTCAAAATTCTTTTCCACCAAACTTAAGGAAAACTTGAATGCAAAACGTCAATAGACGAAACAAATCAGATAGGATGTGGGACGTGGTGTAATTTAAAGGGAGCAGATTTTCAGGGAGGGACTAGTAAGATGAAAAGAATGGCTTCACAAGGATAGTGACCTTGCCTGAAATATGTTGAGAGGCTAATATATAGCATCAATCCTATTATGGGTATAAATATTTTGGATCGATTTAATATAAACCATCTTAAAAATAAAAAGATAGTCCTCCTTTAATAGATCATCGTAGAGGTTTGTTAATATAATATTGGTTCAGTAAACTAGATTGTTTGTGTTTCATAACCATATAATATTACCTATACTTACTTGAGTTGTGAAAATTAGGTTAAGTTTGTAAAGATTAGTATATTTAAGATGACTGCGTAAATTCCCTTTATAACTAACTGACTGACTAAAGTTTTACGCGTAAATTTGGAACAAATCAAATCTAACCTAATCCATCTTCTGGGTACTTTATTATTTTTTTATCCTAATTCGCCTCAGTACCCTTAGTTTTCCCTCCCATTGCTAATATTTTCGTTAAAGTTTTCTTTTCTCAAACCTCTTGGCGATTACACCTTTGTTGGCGTTGCGATTTACATTCTATGGAAAAACATCCAAAATCGCATTAGAAGCATTACGTGCTCCCTTTTAAATGGCTCCTCTTTGTTAGGTATCTTAGAGCTGTCTTATTTTTACTCCATCTTTACTTGATCTAATGGTTTTTCATTTGACAAGAAAACGTTTAAGTTGGGAAGAAAAGAAATAAAAGCTTTATCTCCACTTTATGGCCTTCTCCAATTATCCACTTTGAAAGACTTAGAGAAACAATGCGATTTTAAATATCTGAGGCCCCAAATGTAGTCAAGACATGACCAAAAGTTTTGAAACCATATATATTTTTTTTCATTTGTTTTGGAAATTTTCGTGATAAGAACATTTATTTTAATATTTAAATTATTGCAGGTTTAATAAAGTGTTAGCTTTTAAATGATATTGAGAGATAAACTGTATTTATTTGCGAAATTAAAAATTAAGCTCTTGTCCTGTTCTTTTAGAAGGTGAGTTTCAGTTCCTGGAGCTTTGCTATTTGATCAAAATGGGGAAATTATGACAGATATAGGTTAAAAGAATAATACTTTGTAATTACAATCAATTTCGTAATATTTTTCTAAAAATCTTTTATATCTTTTACAATTCCGGAAATAGTTCTTCACAAAGAAACGCGTGAAACCATTGTTGCGCTCCACCAAAGTGGCCTGAAATAGAAGGAGATATTTGATATGGGTATTGCATTAAGAAGTACCAATTTTTAAACTTACTAATAAATGTAAAATGACTCGTTACACTCATGTGAAGAAGTCTTCTGGATTCCCAAGAGCTTCAATTGTAAGCCAAGATCGCCTGATTATTAGACCTCAGATCAAGAACCGGGTGTCCTCCAATGCCAAGTTATCAGGATAGGAAAGAGGCATTTGTCAACGTTTTATTGTACCAGAGTTTTCTCAAACTTCTCCTTTCTAGAAGGTCTGAATAGAAGCCTCATCTCGCTAAAAATAACCTAATGGATAGGCTCTATTTTAAGAAAATATATAAAATGGACTGTTTAATATTAGAGCAAAGTAATATTTTTATGAAGCTCACTTACATTTGTTTGGAGCTTCTGGAAGATCTCTTGTTAAGAAGAAAATAGCGCAGCACTTTCGCTTTTCCTGTGTCGTATCCATTTCGAAGCATTCTGACATTCTCGAGGTCTGTTTGGGCTGCATTAATTGAAGGAACTAAAGCAATAAGAAGTTTGCTCATGAACACTACCAGGAATTCCAAATCGTAGCAAAATGTGCTTTATCAGCAGCTATTTTCCGACAGTTCAGGACCAATTTCGGGATTATTATGGTATGATGGCACACATTGTCACAGAGCAAAACAATTACAAATTTCTTGGCGCAAAATTACATAAAATCTTTGAGACGTTGGAAAGAGAAATTGCGATTTGAGTCGAATAGAGAATTTCTGGGCGATAATCAAACTGGAGGTTGATAAACAGAAGCCATCCAATTGTAAGCATTTGCAGAGCTTATTGAACCAAAGGAGTGATATCAGTCTAGAAGAATCACGTACATCATGTAAACATTGACTGCGCATATAAATTCAGCCTCTTGAAACCTAAGCACTACATTCCACCTTTTCTTATCTTATTAGGAACATTATCATTTATGAATTTCCCAAGTATTTTGGCCCTTCCAGCCAATCGGATGCTATAGTCCTTTTCTTTTCTTTCAGAACCAATGTCGCTTTATGGCCTATATCATATAGGCAATTCACTACTCGTTCTTTATGAGGTAATAAAAAGTACGTCCCCTCAGCCTCCTTGCATATATAGCTATAATCCATAAGACAATTTACTTGTCCCTCAGCTATTTCTTTCGATTCTAAGCACTCATTACTATGATGAATTCATCTTTAATTTGGTCATTCAACCATTTTAGACACTTAGGCACGTACATTCTTCTAATTATTTTACAAGTTTGGGTTCATATATTCTACTTACAGGTTGATAGCTTAAGAGAATTTTCAATTATCTCAGTCAAATCCTTTTTCAAATCTTTGTTGCCATTATAAAATCCTCTTATTCATTCCATTTTTTCCTATCTACTCTTGTCAATAATATGTAAATGCACTCAAAGGTTTTCCATTTACATTGCTCAGACTGTCGAACTTCGGTTCTCATCTTACAATTTAGTCTCACTTCCATAGACTAAAGTAGGCACCAACCTCCATCATGTTCGTTCATTTAGGCATTTTTTACCTCACCTTGTCATATCTATCTACTATTAAGTTTTTGATAGTAGACAATATGTTTCCTCCCAATTGTAAATTTCACTTCATTATTTCATTCTTCATTTTCCCCTATCCTCTATCCATTTTTATCCTAGCTAAATCAAATATTTGTACTCCCTGCTATTGCCTTCGTAAATTTTAGCACTGATTGATCTAATCTTATGTTCATAGTTACTCTCACCTTGTTTCTTATATTCTCGGTTTTTTTCCTACTTTGCTGATTCAACTGTCGTTTACTCTTTCGCATCTCTACCTTTCTTTTTTCCCATCAACCAATTCGGACATTTACTCATTTGAACACAATAACCAAACCCTCTTTAGCTTTTGCAGGAACTCTTGCTCGTCTAGTGGAAGCGATGTTCTTGTTTTACGTTGAGGCAGCGGGTTCAATTTCAATCAAGAGCAGACACGAAATTCAGCGCAAGTAGAGTTTGTGCCAACAATTGCTGGAAGCCCTGTTTTTATATCCGCATTAGTAGGTAGATCTTACTGAGCTCATAACACTCAGTGCTAATCTTAGAACCACTGAATTTCCCTCCCGCCTTCACAGCATCACCCACACAAAAATCATTGTCTTATGTTCCAAGGAATGCTCCTGATGAGAAGTTGTTTTCTCATTTACCCTCGAGGGAAGAATGGGTATTGGTTTCTGATGGTCTAGTTCACCAGCGATTGTCCTGATGATCTCAATATTGGTTTTATTATCCGGACGGGGATGGAGGTCCTAGCTAAGAGATGGAGTAAGATCGCTATCTATCTACCTAAAACTTATATATCAAACACAACGTGCAGCATATTCTTATTTAGAGAGCCTGACAATTCACACTATGTTATTGACTCTTTTATTTGCCCAAACTATAAGAAATTATGCGTCTCCTTCTGTTGAAAAATGTTGTTAAAATACAGGGTATCCACAAAGTCTGGGTACATAGGAATTTTAATATTTTATTTATTTATGTTATTTTTCCTCCCCAGATCGAATGATTGCTTTGTCTAAAGAAGAAAGAATCGAGTTGGTACTCTTAAGTGGACGAGAAGGATGGTCCTATTGCAAAATCACCGATGAATTTAACCTTCGCCACCCTGATTGGCCACCTATTTATTTTACTGCCTTCGGGAAATTGGTCACGAAGTTTAAAGAAACAGGCAGTGTCTTGGACAAACCCCGTTCCGGGCGACAAAAGACTTCAGACGAAACGAAAGAGGTTGGCATGGCCAAGAGTGCTGCTAGCCCAAACAAATCACTTCGTCGGACATCCATGGAGTTGGGTGTTCCAAGGTCAACTATCCACAAAATCCTGGTAGAGCAGAATATCCATCCGTACAAATTACAGATATTGCATCACTTAAATGAAGACGACCCCGATAGACGAATGCAGATGTGCGAATGGTTTTTAGATAAATTGTATGAAAATACCAATTTTACTAATGCATTGCAAATAATGGAAATCATATTGAAAATATGATTTCTTAACATTATAATTAAATAATATTGTTTTGTTTTAAAGGTATGT
This sequence comes from Ceratothoa steindachneri, assembly GCA_963969495.1. NCBI lineage: Eukaryota > Metazoa > Arthropoda > Malacostraca > Isopoda > Cymothoidae > Ceratothoa > Ceratothoa steindachneri. The sequence goes on from OZ018318.1 coordinate 229,046,051, forward strand.
ATTTATTCCCTATGTACCTAGACTTTGTGGACACCCTGTAGAACTTTAGTTTCAAACGTAAATTCATTATCCTCTTTTCTTAATATTCCTCAAGTAGCAACTAGAAATAATGATTTCACACTTGTTAAGAAAGAAATTTAAAACTAAGAGAGCGAGGAATTTTTTAATATAAAGTAACAATTATAAAATAAGGTACCATCTGAAGTCTTTTAAAAACCTATAATCAGTATGTTAAAGAACCGAATATATAAATATTACCTACATATTTTTTTAAATATAGGTGTGTATAACGGATCCTCGATTTATTTCTTTATTCACCCATTATTTTCTTCATCCTCCTCTTTTGGATTAGTCTTGACTGAACCTTAGGAATTTTGCTAAATCGCCATTCTGAAATTCAAATCTCTTCCAACCATCAATCGATGCCCAGGAATAATTCAATGCATCAATACTCCCTAATCCCTCCATACACTTAAAGTATAGACTATTTTACCTTAGGTAACCTCACCTTTACCTCTATAATTCTGGAGCTCACACATTCACGCTCAGCATCAATATAATGGCACTCGTCAGTAAAAGGAACAGTCTCCCCTCTTTTACACCCCCAGCAACATTTCATACCTTAACTGGATTACCTATATCACATACAAATGTCTTTTTTCCTTTCCTGCTCATTTGACCTAAAGAAGGGGTCTGCAAACTTTATCTTTTCTTTAAAATCATTCACTACTTCCGAATCCTACCCTCACACTTATATCCCTGAATTATTTTAACGAAGTGTAAGTCTCCTGACTGTGTTTTCTCTGCCCCCCATTAACCCTGCAAATTCTATTGCACTCTTAAAAAAGGGGGAATCGGTGTGGCCAGTTTTCTTAGCTACTGTATTCTAACTGTCCAACTATTCCTTTTGCCATAAGTACCAGAAGAATATATAGTTATCCTTCCGAACAAGCATTCAGACATTCATGTTATAAAATTTGTCTAATATAATGTATATAGTGTGAAAGGTATTCTTTCGCAATTTTTATCTGCTAATTTTACTCATTATTATTTTCGTTGTCGGTTCTTTTCATTTTAAAAAGAAAAAGAATTTTTGCTTTATTTTGGGCCGAATAATTGCCAATGAGACACTTTGAACCCCACAATTTTTAGAAAAGACATTGAGATTTCAGGTTTCCTTAACATCACCAGAATTTTTTGGGGAAAGGATAGAAAATAGCTAAAATATTCAGGATTCGACTATAGGGCAATAACAGAGGGAAAATCCCTTGGTCAACGACTTGACATAATTAGATCGCCGGAATTCATCGCTGAAATCAAAGTGTTCCTCACCATAATTCCAGATATCCGAAGAGTGTTATTACAAGAGAGAAAGGTATAGAGCAAATCCTCAACAGGCGGGTGGCAAATGAGGATATTGGTTACTTTCCATACAAGAGGAGGAAGGGAAAATTTATGCCCAAAGATTTGCAGGTAAAGCTACTCAAGCACAGCAAGAAAATGATCAACAAGTTTAAACAACCGTTTGAGCCTGTCATGCCTTGCTTCTTCTCCAATGAGAAGATTTTTTTCCATACCATCAGATCAACCCTGAGAACCAAAGGCAGCTCACTGTCGCACCTAAGTAAGTGCCCAGTGTAATAAAATTGGCATTTCCATCGAAAACTATGGTCTTCAGTGTCCTGAGCAATGAAGATCACTTCATGCCACACCCACCTTTTCCCTGAGGTCCTCAGGCTAAACAGTAATGGTTCCGTCCGTGTTCTGAGCTAGATAGCTAAGCCTTTGATCGAACGAGTAGCTGCAGGGATGGCTTACGTTTGGCAACACCAACGGTAAGACACATGCTTTAATGTTGAAGAACTTTTTTATGACACAGTAGCTGACATTTGGCTATCCAAATCGCCTGAAGGCAATTCACTAGAATTCTTTCTGTGGAACGTGGTGTAATGAAAGACCAACAAATCTAGCTGCAACACAAAAAATGAGCTGATGATCAGTATTGCTAAGTCATTCAGGGGCCTAAAACAGGTGTTAACGATAAAGAACTGTGGCTGGCTACTAGATCGCCTGAAAGCTATCATCGAGGACAAGGCAGGTTCATCAAATAAAATCGATAGAACATGTCATGAGACAAACTGCACCAATTTGACGAATATTTATAAAAAATAAAACCATTTTTTATTTTTGCTAAGACACTCACCATTTAAATTAATACTGTCGCTTTTTTTCAGTATATGTTGTATCACATAGAAAGTCATTTATCGTTATCAACCATGAGTCATAAATGAATTACAGTTATGATAAATGATGAAAAGAAATTCTCCGCAAACAGGACAACAACCTAAGGAAGACTTGGCAGTTACTTTTAGATCCGTCTAATGCAATTTGTCTGATGAAAGTAAATAAGTTGGATAAATGGGTTTCAAACGAATTGACTGTACATCATAAAATCCGCTGACAAGTATTCGATTCTGCTGAAACAATAGGATATTATAATTGTCCTTTTTGTTCGGTATCTTTAGTGATAAAAAATATATAATGTTTGACAGTATTAGGCATCCACAGAGATTAGATGTAGGCAATTCTGAAAAATAATTTCTGATCTCTCATGTGACTTTGCCATACTGCAATGCGAATTGCATATATGTAGCAGAGTTAATGATTGATTTTCTATATACTTATAATGTGTTTGCTTTTTATATGAAAAAAAACATTTCATTTTATACAATTTTACCTTCGGTTGTCTATATGTAACATCTATATTGATCAGTCAAGATGCAATTGCCTGTAAAGCACATTATATAATACTTTATTAATAAGCAATTACATTTATGTTTTTAGAAATTTTATTGATATATTTTGTATATTTCTCTATAAATTTTATTATAAAGAACAGTATATAAAACGACTTGCAATGTAAAATTCAATTTCTAAACATGTTTACGCTTTTTCTATAAGGGCCATTCTCAACGGAGGCGAAATTCTGTCTCAAGGAGGCAATAAACACTATTTTAACGAAGGCACAATTTTCCCCATAATCTAAATTTTGCAGGGTAATGGCAGTTAGCATGTCGGAATAAGTATCTAAGTGAGTATTTAGAATAGTCATTTTACATCTGCTACTTCAATAAATCTTTAGAAAATCATTATAAAATATGTATAAATAATTATCGCTTCTCTTGATGAAGTTATAAAATACCTTCATTTACAATCATATAGCTAGGCCGGGAAGTTTTATTCCACATCGATTGCTATGCATCAACTGAAAAATTCCTCTACAAAGCCTTTCTTCTTAACCAGCACTACTCTAGGCTGTTTTTTGATCTAGAGACTCCTATGATATCTCATATCGATGCGGTATCATGGCGACTCTCCAAATAATGGGGACAAGTGGACGCCTTCAAATACTTATTTCTGAGTTTCTGCCACATGGTCTGCCCGGCCAAATGGAGCAGGAAGAAGGTCTCCTGCAGGGAAGTTTCCTTAGTGTCACACGCTTTGCCCAGAGTATCAAAGATATCAACTTCGTGCTGATGAAGATGTTCTCGCTACGCTTTACGTGGACGACCTTTTGATTTATTTTGGTGCGGCTCTTATATCATCTCTAGAGCATCTGGTCAAAACAGTATCTCTCGCTATGACGAAGAGCATAGATTTCGGTTTTTCTTGGTCTAAAAATAACATGGTACATTTCTGCTGCAATCCAGACATGGAACTGTTCCTATATGCGGTTTGCTTGAACAAGAATGATTAGCAGCTTCTCCTATGTCTTGTTTTAGACCTAAATCTCATATGAGAGGATTATATTTGCTGACTTAGGGTCTCTTGTACTTCCGTGATGGACATTGTTAGTTTCGATAAGTTCATCACTTGCGGTGTTGATATCTATACAGCCATACTCTTCTACTGATGTTTAGTTCATTTGAATCCTGACTACGGAGGCTAAATTTAAGCATTTGCCGAAGAGCAAGAAATCCAGAAATTGGACTCGATCCCAACTCTTCAATCTCTGCCTGGCGACTGGTGGCTTCCGCACGTCCCAAAGTGAGAGGCTACTTGTTGATGTCGGGGATATGCCACTCATTATGTACATTACACAGAGAATTATTCGTCCGAAGTGCAGGCATAGCATCTCTTACAGGTTCCAATGGCTCTAACTGAATCCACAGGCTATCTTGGTGCCCGTCATACCCTAAGGCCATCTGGTTTCGTGCTGGGAAACTCACTCTAATTCACCCATTTTAACTTTTAATAACAACTCCTCTTTCAAAAATGTACTAAAATTTTCGAACTATGGAAGATTCTTGCACACTGATGATCTCCAACTGTAAAAATACACTCTTAATGAAAACTGATCCAATAACTATTTACAAAACCTTGGTGAGTATTAGTCATTAGTTTTCCATACTCCTAAATTCCATTTCTCAAATATACCACTTACCTTCGCTAAGTTAAGATTACCCGGAGCGAAAGATAACATAATGAATTATAGTTAATTTTTAATTGCGGAAAACATGTCTCACTTGGAACTATTGGAGTCATAGGAAAGAATTAGGACAGAGCTTAGCCATTAGGAATGTTTTATTTTATTTAAAATCATAATTATTACCACTTTGGAAACAGCTATGAGTTCGTTTATAATCGTGATTTCATTAAATCTTATGTCTGTTCTCATAATTAACGCCTTTGAAATGTGTTGCTAATATACTGATATTTATCTATTGACATTAATCAATAAGTTATAAGCATTAATAGGATGTGAAAAATGGTCAAAGATTAATTTTACAAGCCCTGAAGTTCTCATTTCATATTTTCTCTTTGTATTTGCTTCATGCATTTAATAAATACACAACTCTTCTTATTTAGATTGTATTTTATGTATAAGATGCACTATAATTACAGTTTGTTAGATTCTCCTACACCTTATGCATATATTTCAGGAATGACTCAATCAGTTTGTTTTATCGCACATTATGTTATACAGGGGAGCCCAGAAGTCAGAGGACATCCCACGTCCCACTTTTGTATAAAATATGTTAATAACGGAAAACAAATGTAATTTTTTTATGTAACTCTAACTGGAGTGTCATGCGACTTATGGGCCCTCCTGTATACAATATTGGAAGCAATAATAAGCACATATAATGATGCAATCGCTAAAATAACTCATATAACCATCCAAAACTTAAGATAGTCACCTGAAGTGATGTTTAAAAAGTGTGGAAATAAGAGTAACTTCAGCACAGATAAGTAAAGATGGACCAACCAGAGGACGATACATCGATTTAAGAAGGAAAAAGAAAGACCCAACGATAACGATAATTTCAAGCAAGAGGAATAATGAAACGGCCTAATTCACAAGAAAGACAAAACAAGATCCACAAAGGAATTATGGAAATTTGTGAACAAGGATGAAAGATGAGCCAAAAAGAGAAAAGATAAAATTAATGATGAAAGAACAAATATGCTGGAAAACGAAGCTGAATTTAAAAGATTATTAAGAGAACGCTGGAAGAACGTGATAAATGCAATGAAGAAGAAAACGAATATTTTGACATTGATTATTAAAATGGGATTGTAGAAAAAGTAAAAGTTCGAGAAGTTTACTTTATGTAGACATCGTCTGTGAAGACATGTCCAGTATGAAAGAGTACAACTATGAATAAACAATAAAAATGAAAGAATAATATGCGACTATCTAATGGATTGCTATGTGTGTACAAACAAAAGGAGTCACCATGGAAAACGATTTAAGCTAATAATCGGCGTTGCTAAGGTGAATTTTGAAGCCAGTACTCGTACTCTACGCTATCAGCACCGCAAATATTTCACCTCCAGCCACCAAAGTGTGTAGAAACATACATTTTGTGGAGGACATAACACTCCTGATTTTGTTACCGTACATCACTGACAATTCCAAGAAAATAGCATGCCAGAAGAAATAAGAATTCTCACTCAATACAAGCAGAAATATAAAGTTTGCACAAATCGATAAAATGTCAAGATTATAACAGATAAGAGGAAAAAGTATAGCAAATAGATATGTATACGGTGAAATATATAGATATAGTAACGAATGCACAGTGATTGGGTTTAACAATAAAGAGATCCGGTTACGCGAAACATATAACCGGCAGAATCGTTAAAGGGTAAATTGTACTTAAACCCTCATACTATTCATCTAAGATGCTTCTCTCGTCAGAATAGGAATAAAATATTTTAGTAAATAATACAAGCTACAGGAATCTGTCGCATAATTTATATATGCACACCCTAAAAAAGCAACCTCCTAAAGAAGTAAAGAATCCAAAATGAAGCAATATATCATCTCATAACAAGCATGAGAAGGATAGAATGGAGAAAAATGAAACACGTGCATAAAAAAAAATTAATTGAACCCATAATCAAGATAAATGATAAACGAGAAGAGTCAGTCATTTAAATAACACGAGAGGAGATTAGCGAGTAAAAGGCTTTCAAAAAGTAGAAAGAGTTGGATGGAGACCACATCGACTGTTCCTTATGTAACATGATAACAATGGACAAAGCAAAAGAAGAGGAAGAGATATTTACATAAAATGAAATGAATAACTCGGAAAAAGACTAATATTTAATAGCGATTATGACAAAGATCCACGATTAAATGAACCAAAAATGATAACAGAATACGATAACCTGATGGTACGAAGATGGTTGGCGTGCACGACGTCGGACTGCAACCGAGGCCGAAGCGGAGGTCAAAGCCAGGAACACCGAAGCAGAGACGGAAGCGCTCTTATCACACAACAAACCAGAAGTGCTACGCATCAGATACAGCGTTACAATATGAAACTCACAAAAGCTAAACGCCACCAAAACAAGAAACACTCTCAGATCACACACCATTACTTGACAAACAGAACTTACAACAAAATATTAAGTTCACCACCTTCAACCATACACAACTCAGAACAAACACTTACAAAGCAGATCAGAAGAAGACTAGCACATTTATGAACAAGCAAATCCCCCCTCTTGACGTCATACACGCACAAAATATCTCCCACCACCAATACAACACCAAACAGTCCCAAATGCTTAACACAGATGCACGATACCACACTTCTATTCTACTGCCCACAGATACACACAGACCTGGACCAGGTGGATCCATGGGAGAGACCCCGGGAGGCGGCGGGTCTGCTTCTGCGATGGTCTGAAGAGCTGAGGTGGGGCCTGAAATAGGTGTTAGGGTCCTCGATCCACTGTCGGGGCGAGGAAGGGGTCGCCACCACCACAACCATAACTTAATTGATGAAATCTTAACTAAGATATACCAATGATTACCAAAATGAAGAAAATGACATCAAAACTAAAGAATAATCTAACAAGATCTAAAGAAAGAACAATAAAATGAAAACAAACATATTAGAAACAGTTAAAGAGCTAGATTATAACGAATACATACAAATGAATCTACATGTAGGAACGAACAACGGTTCAAACGCCTTATACTGAATAAAGACAGTAAAGAAATGCTTAACATAACATTGACCAGATAATCAGTTACTCTCCTACAAAGATTCTTACAACTATCTTACTATGAACAAAGATTAGTTCGACTTTAAAGCAAACTTGCAACTCTCCAACTAACTTTCTTTGCTCCCTAATACTTTTATATAAAGTTTCAAAACGGGTTCTGAATATAAAACTGGATAAGTCAAACACCCCTCGGTATTAGCACGACGATTAGGTTTAGGGCCAAGACCACCTAGGTAAACTATCTAATCTCCTCCTAGTTTCTTACTATACTCTGTCCTTTTCCTCTTAAATCTCTGCTTATTAATCCCCTCCTCCCAAAACCTTCTCACTGTGCACGAGGCGATGGGGAAGCGGGGGAGTCTGGTCTCCCCTCCCCCGTTCTCACCCCTTCTTCCTTTCGGAGTATTAGATGGGAGGCTGTGAGGAAAGGGGAGAGGGTCGGACACACGTCATTTTATCTCCCATACCTTTTTATTATTCTTTTCTATATGTATATTTCATTCCCTTCATTTAGCTGAAGTAGTTATAATCATACGGCCTCTTTTATCCTAAACACAACAATATTATGTCTTCTAGAAGTTAGTTAAAAAAGATCAGGCTCTTCCCTAAATTTGATTTCTAATTTAAATTGAAAAGTTTTCTGTCCTAAATTATCGCTATTTTCAATTAATATAACATTTCTATGTACAAAGACATTTATAAAGTAAAACCTGTTATCTTGATCCTTCGTTTCAAATTGAGTTTACGCAAAAGATATAAAGTATTTACCAGGCGCATTCTTTTATTTGCCCTACCATAAATATAGGAATCAAAATTGTTATAAGTAAAATATATTTGGTCAAACGAGATAATCTTTTGCTCATAGCGCTGAAAAAAGTTCAATAGTTTTCAGTTCTTACAAACTTAAGAACTATTAAATATCCTAAGTTCTATCCATTCGAGGCTAGTTAAGAATAAAGGCATAAAGATGGAGGTCCGAGGTGAGAGAAAGAATTAAGAATTAGAGGCTCTAGATAAAGAAGACTTTAACATATCATAAGAGTTTAAATTAAATTTAAATCAATATTTGTAGAAGTTTTTCTTAAATACATTTATTCTATTGGTTTCAAAGTTATTACTAGGCAACATATTCAAAGTTTAAAAGTTAATATTAGTTGATTCTTTTATTAAATATACTAACTCTATTGTTTTTAAATTTATAACTAATATTTATTTTAGAACATTTAGCGCCCACGTTCATCCTTTTTTGGGACTATACAGATAAAAAGGGGAAAGTAGAAAAATAAATGATGTCGAAAAGGATGAGCTAAGGTAAAGATCCAACATCTCCCGGAGTACTGGAGTTACAAGGAGTTACAAGGAAAGAAGGTACCCTAGGAGACCTTACGGTCCATTCAAAGAGGGTACCTTGGGACTAGCAATCGAGCGGGCACATGGCTGCTCAATTGTTTTGCGTCCCTAAACGGCCACTTTTCAAGACTTTGTCTAGTCTTGACTTGAACTGGTCAACAGATTCACTGTTGACAACTTCCACTGGAAGTGCGTTCCACTTACCGCAGATACTGTAGGTGAAAAAGTTTCCACACAGATTGCGGTTGTAACGCTTCAGTTCAAGTTTGAAGCCGTGATTGCGCGTTCTGTTCTCACTCAGTGTGAAAATATCCCGGTAGTCAACATTGTCGAACCCTTGAAGTATTTTGAAAACCTCGATGAGCTGACCACGCAGTCTACGGGTTTCCAACGAGAACAGATCTAATTCCCTTAGTCTATCCTCATAACTTTTATGTCGGATAGAGGGAATCAGTTTGGTTGCCCTGGCTTGTACGCGTTCCAACCTTGAGATGTCCTTTCGAAACGAAGGACTCCAAAATTGTACGGCATACTCCAGGTGCGGCCGAACTAGGGAGTTGTACAGACAAAGTACTATCTCCCTGTTACGGTATCCAAACTGGCGCTTTATGTAGCCTAACATCCTTTGGGCTTTCTTCTCTGCCTCGATGCACTGTTTCGAGAACTTGAGGTCGCTAGTGACAGTAACACCCAAGTCCTTCTCAGTGTCACTCGATTCGAGAGCAGTGCCCTTAAGGATATAATGAGATTGGGGATTTCTGTGGCCGATATGCATTACTTTGCACTTGTTCACGTTGAAAGGCATTTGCCACGTGTCCGACCACGTCCCAATCTTCCCAAGATCTTCCTGCAGGCGGGCAGTATTTCCATCCTTTGCAACGTTCATACCAAGCTTGGTATCATCGGCAAATTTGGAAATCTTGGCAACCATGTCACCGTCCATGTCGTTGACGTAGATGATGAATAGTAGTGGTCCCAGGACAGAACCTTGAGGCACTCCGCTAGTAACGGGCACCCACTCAGAAGCCTGTCCATTCACCACCACCCGTTGCCGTCTGCCACTTAGCCAGTTCTCGATCCAGCCGGCTACTTTTCCGTCTATGCCCAGCGCTCGCACTTTCCGGAGAAGGCGGCGGTGTGGTACCTTATCAAAGGCTTTCTGAAAGTCTAAGTAAACCACATCCACCGCCTTGTCCCGATCGTGCTCAAGTTGGGTGACAGTACCGCTCTCTCCAAGCTACAGCTGCTGTTAGTATTCCTAGTGGCTGCTCTTCTAGTGAAGGTAAATTAAGTTTCCTCAGTCTGTCATTATATGATCGATTTATAAGTTTATGAGTGAATCTAGTCACTAGTTACAAGACCCCTTCAAATATTACGGTGGCCTCTGACATGTATGGAAACTGGCACTACACTGCATACTGAAAATTTGGTCTAAGAATGCCCTAACATAAACCACGATTAAAGCCTTTTGTTTTATATAGAAATCATCTAACTTTTAGCCCATAAACGTAATGGACTTTTTCAAGCTACAGAAGACTATGTAACACATTTTTTTTTATTCTGGCTAGTAAACGTTGTTCAATTACTTTTATTTTAAATAAAGGGGAAAATATCCATTATTTGTTTGGAAATTTGCTTTTTGGCTTGTATCATGAAATACAGTATTTATTAAAACTAAGCAAATTCGTTTTTTATCCATTGAGGGGCTAAAAACATTGACGGTTAATATTATACAATTCTCTTGAAACTTTAAAAAGAAATATATAAAAACAAGTACGCAGAGTTTAAAGAGAAGACTTTACACAATTTTCCTTTTTAATGTAAATCACTTTCTCCTACGAGCCCTCAAATTTAGTCTCTTATCTACTTTTCATTCTATAGTCCTTGTTATCTATGTTAAAAGTTCAGTAAATCTTGATGGATACGCTCCTCTTGTCCTCTGCTTATGCTACCATATTATCGTTGAACTTATCAAGAGGAGCATTAAAGATATGCAACTTTAAGGACATTCACTAGCCCATTCGGCTATAGCTTTTAACCAAGTTCTCAAACAGTTCCACATACCTGCTAGCCTTTTGTTTGCCTCAAAAGCCATGAACCACCAAAACTAAACGTTTCCAAGATTTCTTTTTAAATTATGCCTTTTAGGGAATTTCAAACACTATAATTTTCCGAATTTGTGTCCCAACAAATACCCAGCTTACACTCTGGCTATAGAGAGTTTAGCAAGAAATTTTTAATGAACTTGAAGCCTGCATAACTTGAGTTAAGGGTGCTATCAAACTGCTACATGAGATCTAATTTCAAATGCAATGGAGGAAACAAAATCATTCGAAGCTCTATCAGATGCTCTTGCTTAACTTTATGCCCTCCAACAGACAACTCATATTTGTGGTAATATGTTCTGGTATTCTTACCTATCAAAAAATAGAGATGGCATGCATGGAAATTGGTAAACCCTCTCTTGAAACCCATCAAAACTGCTACCATTTTGTAGCCCCAAATAATTTGCCGGCCATACGTCTTATACTTCCAACTTGTATCAAGAAGATTGACATTGTTGTAGTCCTCCTTTAGATATATTAAATGAGCCAAGGGAAGTTATGGATGCTTACTCTAACTATCGAGAGGTTCAGCTTTAATACTTCTTGTGGATCACCTGTGTGTCCAATTGCAATCAACAGAGCAGATTTAGCAGTGCATTAGATAGCCCAGCTTGAAAAGTAAAGAATCAGAATAAATGTTCATGACCTTTACATTGGGTGGTAAGTTGCAGCAAATCCCACTTTTTGAGCCAGGAATAAAAAACTCCTGATTTAACTTTGAAAACCCGAGATCTCTACCAAAGTCATTGAAGGGTTTGTTATCAAAATAATCTGTTCTTAAAAACAATGTTACATATGATTCTCTAAAGTCACCAAGAACATTTGTCTCGCAAATATATATTTTTTAAATATTCAAAGGGCTTTTATTAGTTCACTTTTGATTTTTACTTTCTAATTTGGATTAATATATTTTATCGATACCAAACACTTTTGAAATTTTCATTTTGTTAATGTAAGTGCAAATGTTATTTTTGTTTACTTTTTTAAATGTAGCTCAATACAACACCGATTTCAATTATTTAATGAGAATTTGAGACTCAACTAGATGAAATTTGCACTGTTATAATACATAAAAACTTGGCCACTCAAGACCTCATGCATTAACAAGCTTCTTTATGAAGAGATTCTATTTATTCTTTTCACACTTTTTCCCGGCATGAACTCCTGCGAAGGTGCTTTTGAATTTTATATGAATTCACAGAGAGATGCCTCGCTCTTGCTCAATTACGAAAGAAGGTAAAAGGAGAGAAACATTATTTGATTATAAAACTTTGAAATATCTAGGGGTTTTATGATGCCAATGTAATTACGTGAAACATCAATGATTCCTTGACTCATTTTCATCTAACAAGTTATTTCACTCGTTGAAATATTGTAGCTATTCATATATACAAATGTACATTATACATATTTCGTCGGTCGTGAAGTCTCTTAATGGTCATATGTCGCGTACCCTTTTAATTGTTACATGATTTCGGCAGTTGAACTTTTGGAGACAAAGAGGATCTTTAATGCTGCCAAATAAAAATACTGAAAGGTGATACATTTTAGATGGTTTTCTCCTCTTATTTATCTCAAAATTGTCAATTCCAAGAGGCTTATAAGAAGCACATGAATGATACTTAATTCTGTAAAGACAATGTCTTACTATTTTTATTTTATATTTTATTAGACACACTCCTAACATAATTCGTAGTCGAAATTCCCTCTAGCGATATATCACATACTCTCAGTGTGTTTAAGACACAAGATAGATTTTAATATTTCTTTAGAGTATTACTTTCATATACCTTCATTTAGGCCGCATTCAACACAGAGGTGAGTTAACTTTCATTGAATATTTTTTAGAGATTCTTTAGAAAATATTTCTACTGTTTCTTTGGTGAAATGGATTTTTAATTATCAGGGTTCAAAGGCTTTCATTTGGATTTATGTTCGGTGCTTAGTAGTACAGTGCAAACATTGATCTATTTCAAAATATTCTTACGTTACTTTTAGGGCTTATCTTAATGATAGGAGATATTTGCTGCTTTTTACAGTTGCTTTCCGGACTTGTCAAATATTTTGTGGAAAGTCTTCCGGTAAAGGATTATACCAATAATCCAGATTAGCCAGGATCGAAGCAAACTGATATGCAAATATTGCACCAGAATTTGATCTTTGGTTATTGGTGCAATTGTTTTCTTTTGAAATTCTTCTCTAAAGAGATATCATGTAAACCTAGAAAGAAAATATAATATTATATTATATTTCCACTGAGTGTGAAATATTTTCCCCATATTCTAAATATTACTAATCGATTTTTTTGCCTACGTTTAGATTAACTTGCTAGATCTATGAAAGGAGAACTTTATGATGCTTATTTGACACGACTTTTAATCAAATGTGATATTTCAGGTCATGGTTTATTTTAAATAAAGTATACATAAAATTAAAAGTGATAAATTATAGTTTATCTTTTATAGCTTTAACTTACCAGGCTAAAAAGTGTTAAATATGTAGAGATAATCTAGAGGAAAAGCTTCTATACCAAAAATCCCGCTCAGTAACACTTATCTTCTTGATTCCCTGTTGGACTCAGGGACTCGTCTTCTTCTCTCGATTGCTACGCAGATTCTCCTTTTTTATTCCTCAAGATCACCCTATATATACGTCGTTTATCCCCAGGTAAGAGGGAAAATGAGGGAGTTTAGGAAGAGAGAACTCTCACTAGCCCACAGTTAAGCTTCTCTCCTAGGGCATAAATTTTCAAATTTTTTCGTCTATTTTGCGAAAATAGACAGAAAAAATCGGAGGGGGCAATGAGCCTGATCCTAGGTTTTGATTCTAAAGGCTATCGTACCCTCCTCTGTTTATATTAACGGACTACAAAATCTGCTGACTGAAATCCGTCTTTGCGAGCGACGCTCGAAGGGTCTTTGGGGCAGCGGGGAAAAGAGGTGGGGGTGGAGGTAAAGTCTTGGCCCATGTGGAGACTAAAAGTTGACGCTGTATAAATAAATTAGCGTCTATTTTTCCTCGTGATATTTATTTCCCCACAAGGATATTAAATTAACATATTTAAACTTTACTAACATGGAAGATATAAATAACATATCTATTAAAAATAACTACCCTTATAATCATTGAAATAACTGAAAAGGAAATTAGTTTAATATTTAAGAAATGAAAATTCTTAATCTCAAAAAAATGAATCTAATTCAATTGTAATATTACAACAAGAAGTTTTTAAAACCATCTTTTACAATTTCAACAACATCTATATTAAATATATCAAAAAGACAACGGAACTATCATACTTATAACACCAATTTTGAAAATTGAAATCGACCCATATTCTTTAAATTGGTCGCTGGTACATTAATAATATTCACTTATAAATATTGGATCGATAATCATCTGGAGATAATTAAATCTAACGACTCACTGTCATGCTTACGTACGGTATGCTAATGCCCAACTAATTTGCTCGTTTTTGTCCATACGCAATGGTTATATTTTACTTTGAATTTCCAAAAGGTTTGTAAACCTTTAAACATGAAAAAACAAGATAAATCTAAAAGCTTAAGAAATACTGGCAGGCTATATTTTAAAATCGATTACAAAGTACGAGAAAACTATAAGCAAAGTTGTCGACGAATAGGTCACCCTCGAGACAATACGTCTATATATATATATATATATATATATATATATATATATATATATATATATATATATATATATTTATATACTCATATATGTGTCTATTGTTTCGGAGGAAAGAGATAAAATCCACGAAAATATATATATATATATATACATATAGGAAATATAGGTAATGTAAATAAGGACGATTCTGACCAGATATATATTAATTGGCAATCGGGTAACGTTAATTACTTGTTAATCAGCTTTTGAATGCGATACTTTAAATCACTTATACAGAGAGAATATTTATATCTCTGAAAGTCGGTCAATTAACTGGAAATACAAGCAAGGGTCTTTTGCCTTAAAGAGGTCACCTCGAGGAAGAGTAATCCTTAAGCGAGTTGGCGTGGAGGAATGGAGACGGAAAATGGCCGTGATTCTCGGCCGAATATCCCGATGGTGACGGAAATGAGATGGATGGTGGCAGAAGACGAGTTCACGATCCTCCTTGAAGAAGGACAATGGCAACTCTGCTCCAGAGAAGTGCAATCTCCAAAAATCGAGACTCTGACGCGGCTTAGCGCGAAGTGTCACAAGAACAACTCGAGATCCTTGAGGAGGTTCCAGATGAGACGAGAGTAATCCTAGCCAAACCTTCGGGGATAAAACGATTCGAGGCTTTTTCTGAACAGAGTAAGCCTTCACAAAAGAGATGGATCTGCATGGTAAGATCCAACCTCGATGGTATAAGCAAATACCCAGGACTTGGGGAAACAGACTCACGATCTGAACCAAAGGAGACGGGATTTCAAACTCAATCTGCCGATATTTGAAAACCTAGGGTATTTATATGACGGCTATTTTTTGTGTTTCTCCTCGTTGTCAGACTCAGACGACTGGCTGACCGCTTCCGGTAGCCAGCTGTATTAGTGTCTGTCACCTGACCCAAGACTTAATGGCCTTTACGATGTGGGTGGTCAACTTTTGCCTAGCAGTTTCCCGACTACGCAGATTAGCGCTTCCTCGGCAAGGTTAATTAACTGCGCCTCTGAGACGGCTGCCAGATTATTCAAATTCTTTCTTCTGGGTATTTTTATCTTTGGACTCAGAGATTACTCCACGTGGAATTATACTTAGGAGCCATATAAAGAGAAGGAATTCATGAAACAAACGAATAGGGTATTCTTCTTGGCGTCCTTTTCATTACAAAAGTATTGTCAACAGAAAGAGTTGAACAGGGACATCAGTTATCATCGCTCATGGAGTTTTGTATTTTTTAATATATAAACGAGCTTAACATGAATTTATAATGTAAAATGTTGAAAATTGACGATACAAGAAGCAACGTATCAGATCACAATACCATAATGCTTTTGAAAAATTTCAAAGAGATTTAGATAATGTTGTCAAGCGGCCGGAATCATGGCTGATAATATTTATAGTAGGAGAAGTATTAGGTAATGCAGGCAGGTATTGATAACCCACAAAGAGTTTACAATATTAGTTAATCAAATTTTATATAGATTCAAAATAATAAAATGATCAAAGCATCTAATTATCGAGGGATAAACTTTTTCAAAACAATGCTCTGTGGCTTCACAAAAAGCAAATAGGTTTCCCAGATAAATGAACAGCTATACCTTTTCCCTAAATGCGCAAAAAATTTATCGCTTTTAAAAGTGCCTGTAAAATCTCCAGTGGAGTGTTCGGTCAAATTACGTCCGGCGCTAAGTAACGAATTTAATTCCTGAAACTTAGAATTGGATCGTACGAAGATAGACTGAAGCATCTTAATTTACTATCACCCAATGATCGTAGTCGCTGTGGTCAATTAATATATGTTTTGTCTTTAAATAATAAACCAGTTAACTAATATAAATCATGCCTAACTATTTGATTTTATTTTCAGATCTTATCTGATGACTTTCTATTGAAGAATAGCACGCCGTTATCATCTTAAAGTCTAATGATAGGCTAGATAAAAAAACACATAATGCAAAAGACAAAGTACAAAACAAATACTAAAAAAAAACAAGGAAAAACAAACAAAAAAATTAAGCAAGAAAGCCAGAATCAGAAGGAATAATGCACTGATTCCAGAGAGATGAGCCTACTTTCGATGAAGGAAAGTTCAACCAATACCAAAGAGATTCAAATATACCGGATCTCCAAATAATTAAATACTCCATAATTATGTGTGCACTAATTCGTCCTAAGTACAAGAAAGGAGTGGTAGCTATCCCAATCGTCCAAGTACTGGGACAGGTAAAGTGCCTGAATATCACCCAGCTTGGGACATTCAACAAGAATGTGCTGAAAAGTCCACTGGACAAAGCCGTCGTCGCAGTAAGGTGCAGAGGAGCGCTTCATCAAATGGCAGAGATTCTTGCGATGGTCCCAAATTCAAAAACTTCATATGTAAAGTGATCTGAAGCTACCACAGCATTGCGAGGTAGGTCCATGGGAACAATTGTGGCAGAATGGCACAAAACGTTAAATTCCCCTGAGTCGTCTCCAATCTTCCTTTCAAGGTAGCCGTGTAAGCTTCTCTGATTCCAGCCAGGGAATCGGTGAGAGTAAAAGCGAAACATTAGTCTGGTCACTAAGTCGTCGCGGACTCCCTGGCGCACTTATCTACGCGCTCATTTTCTGCAATTTCAATATGTCTCAAAAGAAATTAAAGATAATCTCGACATCTTTCCCGCTCTCAGAAAACTGGCTTCACGGATGACGCGGTGAAAGGGAAGTGACGATTTAAATATCCCGAGGACATATAGGGCGCTTTATGAGACGCTAGAGATCAAAAACCGGTCTCCAAACCTGGCAAGATGTGTGATCTCCCCTAGCGAGCTCCGTATTGCAACTATTTCGGCCCCTGAAGACAGACCTAGCGCCTAGGAATATGAGCCATCAATATAAACTGGCGTGGTTCGAGGGTGACACGAACTGTGCACCAGTAAGGTCGAAAGCGATACTCCCTGTGCTGTTGAAGCTTTGGAATCACAGGCGTTGGGAAAAATGTTCAAACGTAGTATCACTCATGGTGGTGTCTAGGGCAGAAGCAGAGGCTAAAAGGACCCCAAAGTTACATAAAGCTCTCTAAGGAATTTTATAGCCATAAACTCAAAGGGCTTATGTTAGGACTGGAACTCGGCAGCATTGGCACCGTCGAGATTGGCTACGGATTCAGTGAGAGGAGATGACTACTATGGGAGGTTACGAGCTCGTCCTACAGGTGGCAAATAAATCCCTGGGCAAGGTGCAGAGCGAAAAGTTGTGGGTCGAGTCCAACTTCTTCAATACACGCTCGCAGCAATGCATAAAACACGAACATGTTCTTAAATTTCGGAGAGACAAAGGTTAGGTAGAAAACCGAGGCAGTAGCCCTATCAGCAACTCAAGTGCTGAAAGTTTCGGACCAAATAATTTCCATTGCGAGGGTAGAAAAGACACTAATCCGGTAAATATTAACCTCTCAGCTAAGGCGTAAGTCGTAAAGAAGAACAAGGAACCGGTGCTAATCCACCAGTTCCAGGTGTACCCTGTTTAGAATACATTTCTTTTCCCTGTGGAGCCGTGGATGGTGGTATACATGCATCATATTAGTCTTGGGCAAGGAAAACCAAAACTTGTGTGATTCAGTATAGCGATAAATGTGGTTTAAAGGTTGTTTGTGTCGACGCTCCAGACTTGGCATCTGGGGGCACTAAAAGAGATCGAATATCACCAAGGTGATATTCTTGTTGTTCAGGGTAAAAAGAGCGATAATGAGAAAATCTTCTTGCGGGAGACTCTCTACCTGCTACATTTGGCCAGACAGGGCTTCTCCAGATCGTATGTGGAATAGACGATCTTGCAAAAACTCAGAAATCAAGATTGAAAGGCATTCCCTCGTCCCCATTGTATGGAGATTCTCCATGACACCTTATCGCAATGGGATACCATAGCCTAAACCAGATCAAAAATCTTCGTGGCATGGTTCTGTCTATAAAGAAAGGTTCGCAGATGGTATTTTTCTGTCAGAGGAGAGAATTTAAAGTGGAAAGGAAGGTGCAGGAGGCACATTGGTCAGAAAATAAGGGGCCTCTGCTCTTAGAAAATGTCTACATACTCTAACATTTACTAAATTCTTCCTTTAAATTGCATGCTCACAAGATCAGAGAGATATTGGAGTAACCGGTCGGGATAAACTGATCTATCTCCGGTTTGAGAATAGCACAGAAGCTATTCACCTATAGTGAGGGCGGATACCCTGTGGGCATATCCTCTTGAAAAAATCTTTAAAAAATACCATGATTCGCTCAAGTAAGTATCAGAGAATGGACAATGAGACATCATCCGGCGGGCAACGAAACATAGCAGAACCTAGCCCTAGCTTTACGAAATTCACCAACGGTGAAATTGTTCAAGGGGCGCTTATAACACATAAAAACCTAGCTCTTTTGTTTGAGTGCCTTCTCACACTCGGATGACCAAAACTGAAGCCCTTGGCGTTCAAAAAGGCCAGACGTTCTAAGAATAAAACTTAAGTTTACGGCGATGACTCTGTCGAGAAGAACTGCACGGCATCATCCACACAAATTAATTCCACGACTGGGAAGGATAAATCATAATTTCCTGAAATGCAGGCCAACAAACTAGTGTGCTGGTCTTTCATGCAGCCATGGTCCAGAAAATTATATTCGCAATCTCTTGCACGAATTCAGGCTTTGCATCCAGAGAGCATAAAAATACATCAAGGTATGGCAATAAAGCGGTTCTCATTCAGTAATGCCCCAAATTACCAACATTTATTTATGACAACTTTTACAAGCTTGTAGATCAAGTCAGCGAAAAAATGACCCTTGGGGTTGACCGAGTAGTCTTCACAGAGGTGGTGTCTACCGTTTAAATTCCTGAACAGTAGATAGTGGCTCCGCAACCATGCCACGACGCGGCAGAATTCTGACGTGTCGAGAAAGGCGACCTTTGGAATCTCCGCAGAAAAAAACAGTATACCTCCTCTCCCGGAGCAGCTGCACTGCTATAGCCATAAAGGAAGTATTCATGGCGGGAATAATTCACAAGTGTTTTTGTCCGTCCCCTGTCCCGTTGTGGTCGGGTGGCAAAACCCTTATACCTTGAGAGGTTGGGCAATGGCTCGCGTCCAGCATGGTCACACACAAAACGAAACGAGGAACAGAAGGAGACGAGCCACCGCAGTCCTTCAATTCCATTGAAGGAATATGCCTTCCTGGGCAAGATCGGAGGAGATCGGTGGGCTATCTAAAAAGAGAAGAAACAAAACAAATGGTTGTATCCTACATGGAGGCACATTTGGAGAAACAATGTGCTGAAAATGCTATTGCTTTCGAGGATTAATTGATGGGGAGAGGGTAGGTTCGCTTTGCAATTCTTCTCTCTTTACTTCTCGAAGTCTTTGGCGGACGGGTGGTTTTGGAAGTCGGAGTCACTCATTTGGAAGGTCCATCGCCGTCTCGAAGCCAACAGTTCCTGCCTTGGGTGTTGATATAAGAGCCGCAGCTCCTTTGGTTCTGTTATCCTTTCGAGGGGCAGTGTGAGTGTATGGAACGTACATACTCGCATGCCGCCAGACAATCGTAGGAACGCAAGAAATTTGTCGTTTGAATTGACTTTCGTCTCCTATCTCTCCCCCCCCCCCGACATTCTACCGCCCTCCTCCTCCTTCCCCTGAACCTAAGTTGTTATACGTGCAAACTTCCCTAACAGGCGACAGGAAGTTTGACGAAAGAAGGCCTATCTCACAGAGAAGCCTAAATTCTATTTGCCTTCTTTATGATACCATGGAGCATGGAGATTGTCCAGAAAGCACTGCGATAAGCGAATTGTCGTAAATAAAATCCTTCTCTCGATTTCACACAGTCCGCTGTATAAATGACAACGCCGTTCAACCCAACCAACTCGCGTAACCCTCACGTTGAACGAGAGTCGTTGCCGTAACGTATCGACTGCCAACGCACCGCTGAATTAACTTGGTAGCTGTCTCAAAGTGTTCCTGAGGCAAATCCCGCCCCGCAGAGTCTGTGACTAGAAGAATACGCTCTGTTGCTCAACGTAACTTGAGAAAGAAAAAGGAACATCCAAATAGTTACTGGAAGTTACTATTTGTTAGTGTCACATCCAGTTAGGAGTGAACTAACCGGAAGTGCAGTGAGCAGCCCCGAACCCATCATCTTATCCCCCCTCTCTCCAAGAGCTCGTGTTAACGCCACCCGAACCACCTCGTCTGAATCTGAGTAGTCGTCTCTCCAATCCATCACAATTACTGGTAATCTGTAAACCCAGTGTCCCTCTATTCTTAAATTACCTATTTAATTAACAGTGATTGATACTCCCATTGAGTCATTATAAACCTAGACGCTTAACGTCAGTGTTATCCTCCCAGCCTTTGATATTATTATTTATAATTGCTGTCACTCCAGACTAATCCGGTTTAATATTTAATCCAAATCTACCTAAATGCCCGTTTAACTATTGCTACTAATTATTATTTTCGCGTATTTTAAAGTTTATTTTTGTACGTGTGTTTATTTGTGGCTCCTCCTTTTTGACGTACCCTAGGCAAAATATTTGGAAGGTCAAAATATTTTTCTCCATAAGTTTGAAAAAATCTAAATTGGGATCGTTTACATATTCTTTTCCTAGTCCACGGGTCCTTCGTGTCCTGCCAAGAAGGAATCGTACAACCCGCACCCATACAGGCAAAATTGCCCTCGAGTTTTAACCATAAAGGATGGTGCCGACGTAGCCACCTTATATTTATCCTGAAAGAAGGTGAGCAGAGTCCAATGACCAACCTACCGCGTACCTAATGCCTCCCTTAGCCAGCGTGCTTTCGGCCATCGCAGCAGAGAGTGACCTCCTGGTATACACTGGTCCTTGACTAAGGAAGCATAAGAGAAACCAAGTCCACCATACACCTAGAACTCTGTTCAGAGAAGAGCCAGTTTGGAATGGGTTATGTCGGTATGGAACAAAAAGAAGTAGAGATAGGGCGGTCACCTAACGATTAGGGTGGGTTAGAACCATTATTATCATACCCTGGGGCGAGGTGAGATCAGGATGGCACGCAGTCCACCAAGGCACCATGGCTAGCGGGCCGAACCTTGTCCAGGTGTGAATAGTCCTCCTGGTGTGAGTGCTGCTAGAAAAAGTTGAGGAGATAACCATAATAATAATTATTATTAAATAATAAATATAAATAGAACAAATGATAATAATAAATACTACTACTGCTAATAATAATGATTTTAACAAAAGAGGAAGAAATAATAAAAATAAATAATATATTACAAATAAAAATACTATATAATAATACTAATAATAATTACATAGTTACAGGGAACAAGCAAGGACTACTTAGTCCACTCAGAGGCTAGTCGCATTTTATACTGATATGCTAGTAATCCTCCTTTGGACCTTGTCGCCACAATGCCCACTCACGCGACATTCAATCCACAACAGGGATCCGTATTTAAATAATATCATCATTCGTAAAATAACTTCAATTTTGTTTTTAAAACTATTTACACTCCTAGCATTTAGTACCTCCACGGAGAGCGCCTTTCATTTATCGATGATTTTATACGTAATTTTTTAGCTATGATTGTTTAAAACCTCCATCCTTTTAGTTTAAAACCGTTGTCTCGTGTGTCTACCATGGTCGTACTTAAAATTTGTTTCATAAAATATGTTTTCAAATTTATTTAAAAGTTTGAATAATTCGATAAGCTCACCTTCGCAATCGCTTAGTGTCGAGAGTCGGTAGTTTTTGTATATATAATCTTTCGATATACGAATTATTTCTAATCGAAGGAATTATTTTACTTGTCCGTCGTAGAGTTCTTTCCAATTTATTGACGTTTTCATGTATATAAGTTGACCACAATTGTATCGCGTATTCTAGGTGTGGCCTTACTAAACTTTTATATAGTGATATAATTATTTGTTGATGTTTGTAGTGAAAACTTCTCGCAGTAAATCCAAGCCTTTGGTTTTCCTTCTCAAACGCTGCGTCAAACTGTTTGTTAAACTTAAGATCCTTTGAAACCCGCATCTCCAAATCATTTCCTTTGTCCAACAAGATAATATTTTTACTACCTATTTTATAGTTAAAACTTGGTTTAATATGAACTACGTGCAAAACTCTACACTTGTCTTAATTGAACTTTATTTTCCATTTATTTGACCATTCCAAGTTTTTATCTACAGTGTAGATCTTACTGGCTGAATTAAATTTCTATCATTCTCATTTAAAATTTTACTGCCGATTTTTGTGTCCTCCAAGAATTTGGATAATTTACATAGTAGGCCAGTGTCCACATCACTTACATAGAAGAGGAACAACAATAGTCCAAACATAGACCCGCTGAGACACGCTACTGGATACATTTTACACCCCGAAAATTTACTCTTAATAACTACTCTCTGCTTATGATTTCTTAGCCATAACTATCAATTTTAACATGTTTTCCTTAATTCCATGAGCAAAAAGTTTAGTTAGTAATCGCCTATGAGGAATGGTATCGAATGCCTTAGCAAAGTTTAAGTAAATTATGGCCAAAGATGTACTTTGTTACTAGCTTTTAATCATGTCGACCTAAAATTCTAAAAGATTATTTAAACCTGAAAGTTTCTGTCTAAAGCTGTGTTGACTATTATTTAGGAGATTATGCGCTTCCAAATGATTGATAATCCTATCGCAAATGACGGATTCTATTAATTCACCTACGACGGATCTAAAGCTTAAGGGTCGATAATTGGTCGGAAGTTATCTTTTTCCCTTCTTAAAATTATGAGTTATATTCGCTAGCTTAAAGTCTAATGGCAAGATACCTTTTAGACTTTTGTTAAAAATTTCGTTAGCGCTTCCACTAACGCATTTCGAATTTCTTTTAAATGCACCGGATAGATTAAACCAGGATCTGGAGATGTACTGGATTTTCACTTACTGATATTAAAATCCATTTCTACTTCTAAGAATTCGATATCGGTTAAAAGGTTATGCTAGTTAAAGTTTATTAAGTCGTTCGTTTGTGCTATATTATGCTCAATTTCGTTTATAAATACCGATGCAAAAAGTTATTTCATATATTGGCCACCTTTTCTATATCCAAAACTAATTTGTTAATGTCATTTTTGATAGTTTCTATTGTTTCCTTTAGATATAATCGAAAAACTCTTAGGGTTATTCCTAATTTCTTTGGCAAGTTGAATTTAATATTTTCTTTTAGCGCTTCGTATTTCCCACCGACATTCCCTTCGTCTGGCTAAGTAAATTTGATTATTTTCTTCGGATGGGTTATGCCTGTGACGCCTTTATGCACAGTTTTTATCTTTTAATTTGACTTTGATATCTAGGTTCACCATTTTGGTTTACTTGATACGTTTAGTTTGTTTTTTTCGTGCAATGAATTGTTCATCTAATTCTCTCGAATGCTCAGTAAAGAAGGACTAGCGTCGAGCAGGATAAAAGTAGACTTGTGAGCAGTTTACCTCTCTTGAAAATGTTTAAGAATAGAATCAATAAATAATAATTTTAAATAAAAATCTATAAAATATATGAGTTTTCAAGTCAATCTTTATCCATATTCTCTCTTATCAGCTCTTCTGACTTTCAGTCCTTTTCGTTTATTTAAAAATAACTTCTAGTGTATATTTTGCCTCTCCTTCTTTGATTTCTTGTTTAAGGATAAGTCTGTGTAATGTTCTTTTTTATTTTTTTGTACTATTTTGGAAAGAAATACGAAGAGGATTTCATGTAAGGAATAAGTTTTTATCACACTGGAGAGAAAGAATGCGAAAATGAAAATCAGATGAATGACAAAGGTGACAAATTCGAACCGATGCTAATAGCCAAATAAGTATCGTTACAGACTGCCGGAAAAGAGAGTTTTTAACTATTAATAAATTTAACCACGCATTTTTTAGCAGAATGGCAACGCTTTTTCTCTTTTGGAATCAAAGTTAGGTCACATTAGTTTTAGTTATTTGTCGGATTGGCATCACAATTCGTATCTATTCGGCGTGGATCTGCCAATTCCTCACGATCCTAGGTACTGGAAAATGTTTATGATTTCTTTAAATTCTAGCATAAAAGCTGTCGGTTTGCCTAACTGTAATAACCTTCAATCAATTCCTGTTTCTCACTTCTATTCAAAACTTTCAACAATCATTTACATGGGCATCAAACGATACTAATCGGATTGAAACTTGTAGATAAATAAATATATATATGTAATTAAAAAGGCCTGGTTTTCTCTTCCACCCATTTATGCCCAGAACTGGCCATTTTGTCTTATAAAACCTTAATGGATGCTTCAATATGACAGGATTGAGCTTTTGATTTGCCTCCGGTTGCTTAAAATAGGTTCCTTTAGCTTTTAGCTTGCTCAATATAAGCAAATTCATTCTTTTGTATACGTACTGCAACAGAACCTTATCTAACCTAATCAAACATAACCTTACTAAGTTATCTGTTTTAGTATAGTTTAGGTTTTTTGCAGACCTTAAATAATAGAGTGCATATGTTATGTCAAATTTGGTAATATTATCAATACATGGGTAATAAAGGCAAAATCATAAAAAATATTAAATGACTGAAATTTAAAACCAAAATTTGGATTATAAAATGCATCATTTTTTAATATATTTGCTTAATGATTAAATAGCAGAATTTGGAAAGTCGTATTAATACGGCTAATAACTTGAATTTTTCCATATCCATTTATCAAGTCATGATTTATTCATCCATAATCTGTATGTATTCATACAGTGACAAACATTATATAGCAACAAAAAATATATGACAACCCATCATCAACTTTATGACGATTTCAAAAATCTTTTTCAGACTGATTTAGACCACATTTTATGAGTTTGAATGTGCCATTAAATAGAAGATTCAGGAGAATAACTTGCTGATATATGCTTATCCACATCCCGTTATAATGCTATCATTTGCCTCTCTTAATAAAATATAAATGTTGCAATATGAATATTTATAACATTTGCAATATATTTTAGCGAACATAAATTTACAGTAACGGGCCATATTTCAAAATTTAAAGCTCATTTTACCCAACGCGGGATAAAAATGAACGACTCCTTTATTTCTTCGGAATAATATCCTGTTATTTCAGAGAGTAATGATACAAGGTATAAATATTCGACTAACTTATGGTCAATCTATATTTGAGAGGCTGAAGGTTATTCTGGAATGGTCCAGGACTCACCGATTTAAAAAATGTTAGAATGTATTAATGCTGTCAAGTTATACATGATAGACTAAATAAAAGATATGAGAACAAAATATTTTCGATGAAAATATGCAAAATTAAATGTGGCGAGATATTTTGTTTCAATGAATTCTGACACAATCTCAACTGCCGGATTGAAAAAATATTTTGGGGGCATTATTGATACAGTGCATTATTCTATTAGTTTAAATATTGTAGCGGGGCTCTGCCAATCCCTGAAGATAATCCTTTGTGTACACAATTAAAAATAATCAATAAAGAGATTCTAGCATCCCTCGCATTCTCAATCAATAATACTCTCCTACACTCACGTCGTTTTTTATTAGTATTTTTAAGAGGCTTTGGTGAAGAAATTTGCCTGAACAACATAGAATAAATGCAACTTTGTAGGGTGTGGAGGCAAGCTTTAGCACACTAAGAGAAGAGCAATGATTAGACTATAGGTAGTATCAGAAAACGACATATATCTCAAAATCTTGCAGTTATTCATTTACAATTCAATGAATGTATTAAAAGCGAATGACCTTTATTTCCCAATATCAATACGAAAACCAGATGCTGAAATATTACTTTCTGATTTTGAAGATTCGATGAATGAACATTCACAGGATGACTTATATGATCTTACAAGAGAAAAATTAATCTCTAAAACATGAATCTTCAATCAAATTTCGTTGCCTATTTCTATTCAACACTTTCAATAATTATTTATCTTTATGTAGCAAATTTTACTTAAAACTTTATATTAACTAGGATAAAATAAAAGTATTTTAATTAAAAAGTTCAGATACCAAATCTCATTTTGAAAAGAAATTTTGAACAACTAATATAAGCTTAATTATTATTATAAAGTAAAGTGCCTTATGAAGTGAAAACTCTTTATATGTGGTATTGAGTTCTTTTCTTTTCAAGTAGAGGTTATCAACAAATTATTCTGATAATATGTAATTTCTTGCTACAAAAGTTGAAATGCACGACATGATGGTCAAATAACCAGTTGATTAATGATTCAATGGATGCCACTAAAATTAAACCGATATGAACTTTGTAATGAATTACCACTAAAGTTATATAGTTATACAAGTTATAATGCCACGACTGTTTTTCAATCAACGAAAAAAGTTATGGTAAATGAGCATAAAGCTATGGGAGTTTTAATTATCAAGAGATGCTATCCTCTATTTCTTCCTTCCTGACAAGGTTAAATGTTAATTATATATTACAAGGAGAATATAGATATGGATCCTAGTAAATAATTCCATCGATGAACCTTATATTACTCCTTATAAACTCAAGATAGGTCTTTAAAGTATCACTCAAACTTTTCAACTCTATAAAATACTGTGATTGCTTTAACATGCTTACCCTTATTGTATGCGCCCCATTCCCAGTAGGTTTCATGCTTCGAACATCTTCTACCCTAATCCCGACCCTTTACCATCCTTCCAACAAAATTTTAAGAAGGAAAATATATTGTCAAGTTATGTTAGAGTATTTCCCGTAAAGGAATATCATTTCCAGCAGGTGCAATCATGCTGCAACTAGCATCTGAATGAGTACGTGCCCCCCGCCTATAATACTTGCTGAAAATTTAGCGGGCATATATCATTAACATATTGTTACTCATTAGCAGTCCGTTCTATAATTGTTGGCGCGACCTTCCACTCATTTCAACTAATAAGGTCGCGACAAACAAAACGGTATAATGGATATCATGTACTTACTGAAGGATAAATACTTGTTGGGAGTGTCCATACCACTTGATACACTACTGCAAATATTTAGCGTATGAGCTAGTGATTTTTTGCAAAAGGAGCGTTCAAAAGTGATCCACATTCCTGGAGGTGATAAATTAGATTATAAACAGAAGATGGGCTTTAGTCAGATACGTCTCTTTATGATGTAACATGTTTTCTCACTGGTGATCAAATCCGGGCTATTTTTGAGCTAATCTTCTATAAATTTCAGCCACCGATATTGAACTACTCCTTAATGAGCATATTTTTGTGAGCAAGTGCACAGTCCTAAATAATCGCATTACTTTGGCAAGCGCCAATACACTCTTCCTGGTGGTTGCAGAGCAGCTCCAAATATAACAATGTTTTGATAGTACCGTTCATTCCCAGACCACAAGCTTGCTGATGCAGTGATACCCGAAACAATCCCAGACCAAAACGCTTGCAAAGTGTTTCGAGGTGGCCTGTTTCTCCGTGGGTTTCAGAGTATCTGACCCATGCGTCAACATGACTTTATCTTCTCAGTTCTCATTTACTAAAAACTGTCCTCGTTACTCCAAAAACCTTCTGATAGCTCAATGGGTGCCAAACTAAGTATTTCTTAGAAAAACAACCCGCGTTTTCGTCTAGGAGGAAGCTACAAGCGATTTCTTTTGTTTGCGCGGTGGTCGAAATTGATATCATCACGAAATCGTCGCTAAATATATATAACAGAAGTCATTGGTTATGATCGTAGAGTCAACCTCCAGCTAATACTAGACAAATCTCTAAGTGGTCCTTGCGGTAACCCATGACATCCGTGTCCTCTTCTTGTAAATTTTAGTTCATCGGCACAATTCTTCCCTGGTATCGACAAAATTTCTGTTACACTCGTTACGGCGGTAACAAAAAAAAGATACAATGATAGTTTGAAGCAGTTATACAAGTTTTTATTATTTTAAACTATAAATATGTATTTATATTGTAATATTAATCAAAGCGGCAGCTCTGAGCAGCGATAACGCCCTCCAAGCGAGAGCTGAAGGACACACACACGTTGCGGACGAAGTTCTCCCTCATCCTGACGCACATATGATTGAAGGAGGACTTCAGCTCTTCGGCGTTAATCTGGCGGACCTTGCAGGCTTGCTATCAGCATGCTCTTGTTTTGTGCAGTCGTAAGGATTGAGGTCGTGTGATCAGAGTTTCATGTTCGACTCCAACCACGTTTTCACGGTTTTGGCTGTTTGTGCCGGGGCACCATTATGCTGAAAGATGTGGTCCGCCTTCTCAGTGATCTTTCTCACTAAAGGCAGGTGTTTCGTTGCCAAGATGTCTATGTATTTGCCCGCGATGAGGCTGTAACAGGCCATTCGAAGCCACGACACTGAACATCATCATTGAGACCGATGGCTTGGTCAAGGAACTGTAACATAACATAACATAACATAATTTCACGGATGACAAAAGCCACAATGGCCTATTAAAGGTCATCCGTATCCATCAAATCCCACCCAAACATATGCAAACATATGACACCTCCTGGCAAAAACTTACCAGGTAGTGGTTGTGCCTGGTGATGACCGTATCGAGCGTGAAGTTCTTTCATCAAGAAAATGGGAAATTCCCTACAATGTATTGCGGCGTTTTGCAATAAGGTGATAAATGGTAAATGCTTTGATGGTTTCTCATGGTTAAAATCACTTACACGTGCCTTTAAATGGCTAATAAGGCTTCTGCCACTAGATGGTGCCACCCAGCCCCAAATATAATGACAGATTTAAAATCTCCACGGCAAATAACCATATGTCCCATGGTCATGTGGCTCATTTTATGGCTATAAATAAGTACAATTGAACTTTAGTCCTCTTGAAAAAAGCGACGCTTAGTCCTGCGCTTCGTTGCAGGTAAAAAGAAGAATTCCATTGCCATTACTCTTCAAGTCGTTCAAAAGGCGACGGCAGCTTTTCCGATGTCATTCACGATATACGTCGCTAAGCAGAGGCTTTTCCACCCATCTTAAGCTCTTGCTGCTCTTCTCCTTGGCTGTCCTGGAGACTGTGGCCAGCGAGATGTTCCTCTTCTTGGCGAGCACAGATATTTTAAGCTTTGAGCACGTTCGAAGGCCTTTTTCAGTGTCAAACAGTTGAGAGCCTGAGGCCTGCCTGAAAAAGGTTGATCTTTGAGGTCGTCTCCCTTCTTGAGCCTCTCAGTGACTCTGTGGACCGTCATTCGGATGTGGTTGATTCGCTTAACGATGTAGTACTACTTGTTGCCCGGCGTAGGAGAGCAAAGATCTCATTTCTTTTTATTTCTATCTCAATACCGTCGCAGAATGGAAAACACGTATGAATGATAAGTGCTTGAAAATTACCGCTCTAAGTTGTTTTGAGGAAACATTTTTTCATCAGACAAGTAAACCTTTCGAAAGAGCAAAATAGCGTGTAAGAAAAAACTTTTGCAAAACACGGTATGTGCTTTCAGTGCCCACCTTTGAACGCTATGTAGGTCACTCCAGTTAGGACAGTTATTTCTTGGTTGGAGTTGTTTGCCTTAAACAATGATGGTATGGATGCAACATGGTCATATGTCAATTACTTACGCCGATCCATAGTCATAGCACACCAAAAATTTGATAGTCAGCACGGGAAACATGCACCTCACACCCTCTAACCCCAAATCTACAACATCTAACTACTAACACCAGAAACAAACTGTAGCTCGCCTGCCTAGCTGGGTATTTTTTGTTGCCCATTCTAACTGACACCCCTGGCAATTTATATGGTGTTCTTCTGAGGTACCGATTTTTAGGGAGGGGGTATGTCAAAAACTTTATAGCAATTTGCGCGCTGTTTCAGGCCAAGTATTATGGCCCTGACTGTAGTTTCACCAGGTTCCTTATCATTATCATCTTAAAAACCTTCTGAGGAAGATCCTAATTTGTTTTTCCTTTAAATAAAATAAAAATCTTCCTCCGCGTCGAAGCCAAGAAGTTTATTTATCCTAATCTAGACGAAAAGTGTCAAACTTTGCTTCATACCATTATCCCCTATCCATTTTTTACTAATATAACCTTTTTTTAACATCTCCAAATTTTTCGCATAAAAACATCCTCCCCTCTTATGGAGATCTTAAAGTGTTCTAAAAATAGTAATGGCATTGGCGCCTTAAATTAGTGGATAATGTGAATGTTAACTATATTTTCTTTCTAAAGAAATTGAGTGCTGGTTACAAGATTTGGATGTCCTTTGATTGAAATTTTTCACCTACAAATTTGTCAGGAGGAAATTTAAGTTACTACTAATTTAACAGTAGTCTCTATCCTTGACTGAAAAAAAATATTTTTTTTTTTCCAAAAGAAAATTAATTTTGGCATATAATATAATTTTTTTTCCTACTGGACGTGGTATATTTACTCTCTCTTTTTTCCATCTTCTATAATCAGGGTTTGTATTAACCGAACCATCCGCGTCTGTAGTGTCAATTTTTTGTAAGCCCGCTTCGATGTATCAGCTGATAGATGTAGTGTGTATGTAATGCGAAGTGAGTTAATAGTGAAAATTCATTTCATGCAAAGGAATTGCTAATTTTGCGATTGTTTGGGGGTCATTAAAAGGACTGTTAGGCACACAATTGATAGGGTACGGACTAGAGGTTTTTCCCGAAGACGAACGAAAGCATTTGTTTGCGGCTGAACTGGCTAATGAAGCAAGCCTGCCAGTGAGGTATTCTTCAACTGAGGGTGACTCCTCTACTTTTGTTAGCGGGAAGCTTCACGTAGGCAGGCAAAGTTGATATCGATATTATTAGTCAACGATAAGATTTTAGTTTATGGTTGTGACCAGCATAAGGTCATTTCTTCTTTCAGATTGGAGCAGGGACTTTATTACTAGGTGCCAAATGGGAGAATTATGAGAAATAAACCAAAGTGAAATAAACCAAGGGAAACGAGTAGGAACGTAATATTTAGGTCAGAAAATAGTTGGCGTGCACGAGGTCGGACTGTAGAGGATGCCGATGCGGCGGGCGAAGCCGGGAACACCAAAGCGGAGACCGAAGCAGAAGCCGAGGGTCAAATCAACCAAGACTCCCCTTCGCCCCGCAAGGAGGGGCCAATATCCCTAATGGGTGCTCTGCCCCGTGGACCCGATCACACGTGGGCAGCGGCTCTGCTCCTACTCGGGGGATGGGGGAGATGTGGAGACCAACCCGGGCCCCGCAACATAGAAATGTACACTATGCAATAAATACATCCCAAAAGGACAAACACCCATAATGTGCAACAGAACCACAACACACTTGGTATATCTCAAATGCACAAATACGAAAATCAAACAATATACAAAACAATGGATGTGCCCGAAATACCAAACACCAAACCCATTAACGCTACCCAACCACGACCAATGTACCTTACAACCCACATTCCCACAAACATCGCAAACCCCTAGACAATCAAACAAACGAAAAACACAGAATACGCACCTAAAATTACTACAAATAAACATTAATGGACTAAACAAGAAAACGACATAATTCGAACACCTCACAAAAAACATGAAATAGACATAATCACCATCCAAGAAACCAAACACAGAAAAACTGAAATCTCGTAAAATTACATTCTACACAGCAATCAGAACCGAAAGCAAAGACAAAAAGGGAGAAGGTATAATCAGATACATGAAAAACACCATCACCTTATACACCGAACCACCCTCCCAAACAACATACACACACCCAAACCTGAAGCACAAATCTCTAAAATCCATCTAAGCAAAACTAAGCACTTACACATCACAAACTTCTACCTCCCACAAAGAAACACCACGAACCCAAAACACGCAAATGAAGATGCAGACATAACAAACTACCTCACCCACGCAACCACTCTTACGAACTTTATATTCATATGAGAGATCAATAAACAGTCAGAACTTTGGAACTCACCTACAGAAGACTACAGAGAACTCATCGCAGACATCATTCAAAAATCAAGTCGCATAACCTTAAACACAATTACACCAACCCGTATACCCACACACCCCAACCAACAGCCCATTTCGCCAGATACCACTAATATAACAAACACCCTACAGAAACAAAGAAAACTTCAGGCTACAACAAATCCTCAAAACTTAAATAAATTACCATAATGAAAACTGGATAGAGTACACAAAAGTAATTGAACAAGCGCTCTCCAATATCGCTCTCTAAAGATGCACACACAAAAAACAAAGTACTAACCAACGCCATCCTGCAAGCAGACAAACAAAACATCCCAAGTGGAAAATACACAACGCAGAAAAACTACTCCCTGAGTCACTCAGAAACCTCATAGCACAACAGAACAACACTAGAAAACAAAACCCCTCAGACCCCAACATTATAAATGAAAACAACCAATTAGATCGCGTCATACAAGAAAACAAACAATCATTATGGAAACATCAACTAGACCAGCAATGGCACCAGAAAACAAACACACACAAACTCTGGAAAACAGTTCCTGGCCTCACAAACAAAAGACCAACATAGCCACAAAACAACACCATTACAACCTCGCCATAAACACAAACAACATAGCTAAACAAGCAAAAGTAGCAAAGATAATTCCAATACCGAACCTAAAGAAAGACATAAACAAAGGAGACTCATAAAAACCAATAGCGCTCTCTTCCCCCCAGAAATAAACACTAAAAAAAAATAATCCTTCACTACATCACAGCCAAAACACAAAAGACACTACACCAACATGGGTTCAAATCCATGTACGCAAGCACCAACATAATCACAAATGGATTCCACAAGAAAATTCCACCACATAGAACCATAGCAGTCCCTCTTGCCATGTCCTAAGCATTCCACACAGTAGACCTACACAAACTAATCAAAAAGATACACAAACTCACCAAACCCACCACCCTCATCAAGTACAGAGCAAACTCTATCAAGCAACGACTCCAATACATCAAAATACAAAACAGAAAATCCAAACACACACACACAATCCGGAGGGCCCCAAAGAGGAGTACTTTCCCCAACACTTCTCAACATCTAAACCTCAGATATATCAACTTCCCCACAAACAGTAAAAATTGTCACCTATGCAGGCGACACCATAATACTCTTATCACACAACAAACCAGAAGCCGTTTCACAAGAGATACAACCTTACCTAAACAAAATACACACATGGACAATAAAAACCTCACTAAAGCCAAACGCCACCAAAACAATGAACACTCTATTTACACCATTCCCTGTAGAATACACTACAACCCTAAATCTAAACATACAAAACATAACACAATCTAGCACAAAAGAACCAAAGATCCTTGGCATCAAATTTGACCTCACTCTCACACACTCAAAACACATACAAAACACAATATTCAAGGCCACGAAAGCAGTCAAAGAAATCAAGGCAATCACAACTACACATTGGGAGAAAACCAAGGAAACGCTCATTAATATATACCAGGCAATCACAAGACCAGAACTAGAATACGCCAACACAATCTGGTACCCAATCATTTCAGAAACCAACACCAAAAAACTACAGACAATACAAAACACAGTTCTCCGCACTGCCACAGGATGCACTCTTGACACAAACACGCAACCCCTACACGACGAGACGAACATCATACTAATCAAAAAATCACCTAAATCTACATACATCGCAACTCAGGCAGAAAACCCAACATCTAAATCATCACCTCCACCACATCCCTAGACAACCACCCAATCACCGACACAAAAAACAGACATCATACATGCTCAAAATATTTCTCTCCACTCATACAACACCAAACTGCCCCAAATGCCTAACACAGATACACAAAACCATACATCTCTTCATCTCTCACAGATACACACAGACATGGACCTAGTGGACCTATGCGATGGTCCGGGGAGCTAGGGTGGGGCCTGGAATAGGTGCGGGGTCACCACCTTTAATCACGTAATATTTACAGTATTCCTGCAGAAATAGTGGGTCCGACTGATTTGTATGGAAAAGGGTGATATGTAACTTTTAGCTTTATCTGCCAGGAATATGGGTATGCTTTGGTAATTAAGTTATTCTGTAGAAAGAGCTGCACCTGAAATGTATGGGCACGTTACGACTGGGGAGACCTTTACATAATGTTTGGGTGGATTTTATGACAGGACATCAGAGAATGGAGAGCACAGAGAAGCGTAATATGTATTATCATTGTAACAAAATTTAAAGTTCTATAAATCTAACATTAATTTAACATATGTTTTACATTAACGCGGAGAGTTTGAGAAAAAGATGCTGAATTGATCCTTACTTATGAAAACAATCAGATTTAATCAAATTTATGAACATTTCAATTTAATAATTATGATACGTATAGAGAAAAACGTGGTGTTATTATACATATATATAAAATATATTATAGTCGCGATAAGGAAACACATGAAAATAGATATCAGGTAAGAGAGTTTAGCTCTCGATTTCGTGATATTGATATAAAAAAGAAAATTTGTATTGGGCTATTTGCTATCGGGGCAAATTAAAGTGTATGATAATATCTTTTAAAACATTCATGGGTAATTAAATATAGATTTATAATATGCGTTGACAGTAATTTTGCAACCGCGCTTCTTTTGCTGAAGATAAAGGTAAAATTAAAAGCATATTTTCAAAATTATTCTACTAGGAAAAACTTACTAAGCAAGCTTATCTTAACGATTGTAAAATAATCGATGGAAGAATGGCCATTTGCCCCCCAAAAATCTTCGTAACATTAAAAACACAACCAGAAAAATATTGTCCTTTCATACTAACCTTGACATAGAGATAATAAATAGACTGTTCAAACATCGATTTTAAGTAAACTTCAGCCTTCCAAGTTCCTTTCAAAAAAACACATGAAAACTAACCCAAGCCATCGAAAAGGCAAAGAGTATATCAAGGTCTTTGTTTAACCTCAATTAATTATCGGCCAAACAATAATAGGTTTGTATAAAAGACTCAATTATCTAAAATATAAAATTAGAAAGGCAATGCATGTATTGCACTCTTGAAATTTCGAACAAGAACCTGCACTCAGAGAAATAGGCTCAAACTTCAACCTTTTCCAGGGATTCTAATAACTCTATCGTTCAATCTGAAAACCGAGAGCCCCTAATTAATCATTATCACTCTTGTAACATTTATCAATTGACATTTAAAATGTTAAAACGAACACTGTAAAACTGTAACTCTTTTCTTATCCAAAATATATTGATGGAATGTTATCATTAATATTAACATTTATTTAAAATTTATATTGTTTTTTAAATATGAGAAGCTTTACGTGATTTAAAGGACGTGATGATGCATTGGGTCAGTTA
The DNA here is from genome assembly GCA_963969495.1 of Ceratothoa steindachneri. Taxonomy (NCBI): domain Eukaryota; kingdom Metazoa; phylum Arthropoda; class Malacostraca; order Isopoda; family Cymothoidae; genus Ceratothoa; species Ceratothoa steindachneri. The sequence goes on from OZ018318.1 coordinate 229,082,021, forward strand.
TATTTTATAACATAGAAATACACTTGATGGTGGTCTTAGATATTTAAATTTAGATGACATTTTATAGGGAAAAGTTACTTTTATCATCCTTTAAATTATAAAATGGTACCTTCATCGCATTATAATTCACTTTTTGGTTTAGCAGTTATCAGTAGTTGTACACTTCAAATTAAGAAAGTAAAAATAACTCATTTATCTACCTCAACAAAATATATTTGAACCTGTTTTATCATCAGTACATTATTAGTAGATCTCAATTTGAGTCAATTCTTCATTTAGTCTTTTTAATCTAATAAGTTTTACTTTAACTTCTAACTGAGGTTAGAGTCAAGACTTTCTAACTAACCTAATAGTTACTAAAAAAAGTGACATGGAAAACTACCAAGAAGAAACAAACATTCATTGTAATAATTACTAAACACAACAATAATGATTTAGAGCAAAGATTTGGCGAAAAGAGTGTTTTGTGTTTTGGTTGGTTGTTTGAAAGATTAGTTATCCAAACTCTAAATATTCTTCAAAAGAAAATAATTAATAATTAGCTCATTCTTTTAAATTATTTTATCAAAACTGATTCAATATTATTATCAGCCTGATTAATATAAGGAAGTGATGCAACCTTCAAAGAATCAAATTTAATTAGGTGGCTTTGGTTCTATGATGGTTTTATAATTTTCTTGTTTGGTTTTTGGAATGTTAGCTCGATTTGATAGTCCTCAATTTTGGCCATATTCTTTTACAGCAGACTTGTGAAATTGATGGTGTTATGGGGGAGTTGTTTGACTTCTTCCTTAACGACGCTCTATACGTTATAATTCAAAGAATTGACTCCGTGTGAGGTAGGAGGTTATGCGGCTGGGAAAAAGTAGGCGTTCATATTGGTACACATCTATCCTTAGCTGCTTCTAGCATTATGAAATTGTGCAGATTCTTGTTGGAAAATATAAGGTATTCCGTTGCATATTTTCTTTATCCAGGTCTTCACAACCTTCTATAAATCCTGTGTGTAGGCAGCAACAATGACTCCTCAGTTGTCTAAATAGAAGTGACGCATCATCATATCTCTGTCTCCTAACGTCTCAAGGAAGTATAACAGTTACTGGAAATAAATGGACATTCTAATCAGAACCTTACTTGGCATTAGATAAACATTAGTCATTCGTTGGATTTGGCTTTCTGTCCAGGTCGAGTTTTTTTCATCAGAGAAAAACCAAAGCATTCAAGCTTCTTAATTTTACAACATGCACAACATGCGCTTTGTACGGAACAAACGATGCTGTTTCGTTTAATCCGATATGAAATTACCTCTCAGCATCACATATAGGAAACTTGTAACAAATATCTCCATGTACAACTCTTCTGATGGTTCAGTGTGAAACCTTGATGTCCTTTGCAATGGCTCTGATTGGCTTTGTGAGTTTTTCTTGAAATCTTTCCTGTTATTTTGCCATAATTCTTGGGTTGTGATTGTATTAGAACCCTTTGCATGAGATATGGGTTTAGAACGTAATGTTGGATGCTTATCAGTAGCCTCCAGGTCTTTTAGTAACTTTGCCAATGAAATATCGGCCAAATTGTAAAAAACAAGCAATCACTGTATCATTATGCTAACCCTTAAATTCAACGTGTACAACGTGCCTTTTAATATTAATCTTAAAAAGAAATATAAAATATAGCTCTGAGAAAGTTGCATATATTCAAATTGATGTCGTCAAAATACTGACGCGGCATATATATATATATATATATATATATATATATATATATATATATATATATATATATATATATATATATATTTATATTGTCGTGTTACAACCACTCTATTCCATACACCACTCCTATATTATGTGGGGGTGTTACTTATTCACCACCTACTGCAACGCGAACCGTTAAAGGACTATTCGCAGGGATTAAAGACCGACTAGGAGGTCACACTTGATGCGTTAGATTTTAAATCCGTGATAATCCAACAGAGTGGATAAATGGTTAGCGAGATTAACTGAATAGGCCAAGAGTATTGTTCAAGGTTAGATAAAGATGAAACTACAAAAATATAATTTTATTTACAAAGATCACAATAAGAATAATAATAGGCAGAGGGAAATTATTTAAATTGAAAGAGTTTTTTCATAATTATTATGAGAAGGGATTCTCAAATGGAATTAATTGATTAAGTTAACTAGGCTCAGATCAAAGGGAACTTGACAATACTAATAATAGGAGGGAGTTTCAGTCTTACGGGTCGCTGACTTTGAGGAAGATACTTCTTGCGATGAGGCGAGGGGAAACAATCCGATGAGGCAAGTGGGGCACGATCGGAATAAGGCAGGTGGGGCACGATCTGAATTAGGCAGGCAGGGGAAGATCTGAACCAACCTTCCGATGAAGATAGCGAATCTTAAAAGATGACGTTCGACGGGGAATGTGAAAATTCTCGTAATTCCAAGGAAAGAAGAATCTTCTTTTTCCCAAAGGAAATCGATGGAGATTTGCTTCGGTTCGATTAAACGAAGCAAGACTGTCGGTAAAATTCAAACGCTTGCCGTTTACAGAAACTACTAATTGACGTAGATAGAATCACGGCTGAAAAAGGCTTGCTGTCTGACGAACGCTCACGCCACGAGACGATAAGGATGGCCTTAATGTGCATGCTAGACTTTTCGAACAGCAGAATAGCCCGAGTATTTGTATGCCAGATTCTAGAGCGGAAGGGTGTAGTTTGGAGAAAAGAGTCACAAGCTCCAGACATCTTAATCTGGAGGAGGAGTCGATTCATTATTTAGCCGCATGGGCGAGACAGAGCGGCTCTTTCACACCTCTTCACTCGGGGAGGAGGAGGCTTGTGACGAGTTCGCAGGTTTGAGAAATACCTTCTCAACGTGCTCAGCAGTCTAAAATTCGAGAATTTTCGAAGAGGAAATGACGTCCTCAATGGAGTGATACTATAGAACGTAGTCTTTGATAAATTTGGGGTGGGCAGCGGTTTTTCTTTTACACACTTACCTTCCATATAATGGAACTTTTCTTAGAGAGAATGAAGAACAAGGGTCATCGCAAATTTGAATAGGTGGAATTATTATTAAGTCGTCAGCCTGATAAAAAAGGGGGACCTGACTTCTATTAGACAGGCTTACAAAAAGGCTATGATATTGATCTTAGCAAAAATTAATGTAAATATGTTGATAAAAAAATTACATTTAAATTAAGGAACCAAATTAGAATTTTGTCTAAAAGGGTAGTTGGAACAACAACAAAAACACTATATTAAACAAGTATCTACAGGAACCATAGATATATGTACAGAGTTAAAAAAAGAAAAATAATATATACATGATTAGCTGACGGGTTTACAGGCGACCTATAATTTAGTGGATTGGCCAGCATTGGTGGCTAATGGATTCCAGCTATGATTATCAGCTACACAATTTTCGGTACCACGTATATACTAAACTTTGAACTGATATTGTTGGAGTATCAAAAGCCATAGCATTATACTCGTTCGTTCGTTCTTACTCTTAGTATTTTGGAGGTACGAAAAAAGGGCGATTGTCATTCTCGACAATAAGCTCTAGCTCTATTAAATACATGCTAAACTTAGTAATATTCCCTAATACTATAGCAAAAGTTTCCCGTTCTATTACTGAGTAATTACGTTCACGGGGCAGTAACTTTCGGTTCACGTAAGTCACCGGGTGGCTTTCATCTTTGTCCGGGTAGTGGAGCAGCACGCATCCAATTGTTTTGTCACTTGAATCCATCCAGATGCCGAAGGATTTTGAGGGATTAGGGATCCTCAAAATGGAGGCGGACGCCAGCTTTTTCCTGAGCACCTGGAATCTGACAGTAGCTTCAGGATTCCATGAAAGGGAATCTGTGGATCTCTTCTGAAAGAGGGCAATTAATTGGCGGAAATAGACGCAAAGTTAGGGATAAATCTATAGTTAAAGAAGGCCGATCCCATGAATGACCTCAGCTCTTTTTTCGTGTGGGGAAGGCGCATCACGACAATGGTTCTGCCCTTTTCGTCCTGGAGGCCCATATAATTTTTCGCGTTAACAGGTTCTTGATTAGTAGGAACAATCTTGTGCACAAATGGCTCTTGCGTAGTCGTCTCTGAAGATGTCTTGCCAGATATTAACGTCACCGCTTGCAGAAAGTCTTCTTGGCTGACTACTTGGGACGAGTTGACTCATTCTCCCTCGTCTCCTGCTACCTTCGTTTTCCTTACTCCGAAGTATGGACAGACGTCATTAGAGCAACAATTAAATTCGCTAGTGTACTGGTTGGAAACTTTCCGGGAGTTAGGGACCTTGATGCTTATAAAGCTTTACCTTCACCAGCTCCACCTCAGTCATCTGCAACCCTTACTCCACCTAGAACTTCTTCCACTATCACCGGAACTCACTTAGCACCTTAACTCAACTATGTTCGTGCTGTCCAGACCAAGGCAGGGAAGATAAAACGAATTTACCACTTAGCTCTGCCTGCTCTCCAGCCTCTTTCTGTGACGGATAACTAATTCTGTCGCCTGCAGACTTCCTCTGGAACCCTTTCTGCAACACGAGCGAAAGCCAACTCAGGGGAGATCGAGCGAGTTAGAAACGGGGCTAGTTACCAGTTTCTTAAGTTTGACGGCCTCCTCTATCGGTAATGCCTTGGGTCGAATTCCCTCATCGTCGTGGAGTCTCTTTCGCCTGGGTTCTCGACGTGGGTTATTGCTTCACTGCTCTGGTATCAGATATTTTGGAGTATCTCTTTCTTCTTACGTCCCCTTTAAATTAATTAAGTGTTATTCATGTAACTTTGGGCCTTTGGGTAAGGGACGTAGAACAGGGAGGTTATTCCAGGAACAGCTGTCATTAGAGTAACGAAGCCTATTTTCATCTTCAACAGCGCGTGTCGTTTCAGCTTTAAACAATTTATTCATAGAACCCATTTTTGTATGCGTGAATATCTTTTTGGTTAAAAAGACTTCTGGTCGTTTGATGGTGTTAAGCATTTGTGACTTTTCTAATTGTTTGATAACCATCGAATAATTTGTTATCAGTTAATTTATTTCATTTTAATTTTGTTGTAAATAATACTGTGAATACTTTGTGCAAGTATTTATTTAACCTCTAGCGGATACCCTGTAATTTAGCACCGTCCTGATTAATTCTGGTGAATTTCTGGTAGGCCTTTAGATCCCTGGTCTTCTATAAATTTTATGTGTGTATCTTCTTGGGTCGTGTGAACCTAAAGTCCGTGATAGCCTTTACAATATGGAAAACCATATATCCTGAGGGGGTTTGAATCAGGTAATATAATCTACTGGTCCTTTTACCTCTAAAACGAAAAAGGGGCCCTTCCACTGACTCAGGAGTTAGTTACTCTCCTTGGGAACTAGCCACAGCACCTACTTGCCAGGCTTAAATCTTCTTTCCTTCGCCTTTAAATCGAAAAAAGATTGATACTTCTCCAAATTGACCTCAGCATTTTGCTACGCCATGTCGGCACATATCTCGAGGCGCTTTCGGAGATCTAGAAGATATGAATAGGATGATTGGATTTCGTTATCCAGGCGGAGATTGGTGAAAGGTTCCTTTAAAATAGCAATGGAGTCTCGAGCATTACGGCCATACACTAATTGGAAGAAAGAAAATCCGAGGGTCCTATGATGGATTTCACGACACGCAAACAGTGCGACGGGTAAAAAGCGGTGCCATTCTCGGGGCTGATCTATACACAATTTTCTGATGATTGCTTTTAATGTTCCATTTAACTTTTCGCAAACTCCGTTTGCAGCTGGATGGTATAGTGTGGTATACAGAGGTTTTACCATAAGAAGCTTTCCGGCATACTCCATAAGCTCGGAGGTAAATTGCCTTCCTCAATTAGACAATGCAATGCCTCTTTAGGAATTCCTACCTGAAAAAAAATGGAAATGAGTGCTTCGGTCCATGAAACGACACCAATGCGCTTAAAAGTAACTGCATTAAGAAAAAGGGTACGAAGTCTACTAAATTAAGGACGTAGCTGTGTTCTTTACTAGACGCGAGATGAATGGGGCCAATAAGATCAATGGCCACACGAGGAAAAGTTTGGAGATTATCGGGCTTTTCTGAAGGGGGGCTGGCTTGACGCGCCCTTTTGCAGATCTCCTTTGGCAGGCATCGCAAGATTTGCAGTACGCTGCAATTTCTCTGCCCGCACCTGGACAATAAAAATACTTAAAAACCATCTGAGAGAATTTATTCTAACTAAAATAACCGGAGAATAAACTATCGTGAGAAATTTGGAGGACTTGGTGGACGTAAAGGCGGGGAACACACAAGGTGTGTGTTTCAGGTTCAGTTCCGTCGGAACATTTACGATGTAATAGCTCATTCTCGAAAAGATATGAAATTCTTTTTCCATCACCGTGAAACTCTTGCTCCTGAGTTCTGGCTTGCTCCCAAAGGGTGAGAATAGTTGCGCAACGCTTCTGAGCGCGGACAAAATCCTTGTTCCGGAGGATCTCGATCTTCGGATCGACGGGGTTTTCTAAATGAAAGGGTTCCAGTGAAGCCTTGGTGCCTGGGCCCAGGTTACTACCGGTTTTGCTACCAGGATACTTGTAACCTGAGGGCTCTGACTAATCAGTACAGAACTAAACCTGATTGGGGCTGCTACGACTTGGATCCAACCAGTCAAATACTCACGATTCGCTCGGCCGAGGCAATCATGCAACACAGCGAACTTTTGGTGGTCAGGATCGACTGAGGAAAGTGAATTCTTGGATACCACAATGCATATGCACCCAGTATCACGTACAAGGGTGGAAACACGGCATCCATTCACGGTTCCATTTTCAAATTTTAAACCACCGGTGGAGCTCTTATTAAAGATAAAATTTAATTGGTGACCGGTGTTGTTGGTCGATGAGAGAGACGTAGTGGTATCTTGAAGAGACGGGAGAGAAGAAGAAGTGGCAGTCACTTGGTGTAGCTGATGGAAGAACAGGCTTCTGAATTGAAAATTTTGAGGACAGTTCGTGCGTACGTGACCTTCTATTACGCACGTGAAACATATTACACTGGGAAACAATATATTCGGTGAATTGACAAAAGTATAATTTCCTACCTAATTCGAGCATAGAGAATTCAAATCATGAATCATATTATCTATCTAAATGCTACAGAATTTTCTAATATCGAATCCCGAATATTATTCAATAATTTTAATTTTATTACGCAATCATCATGCTCTGAAGTAATTTCGAATTAGCCTTTCTCGTAATTTATATTAAAGCAGGTTTTTCGCACAAACATTTTATGGCATATAAAAAGAAACTTGATGTGCAAATTAGGATTAAAAATACTGTAATCAACTAGATATTAATTTATTAATGACCGTACATCAGGCTGGAAGACCCCTTCTTGATTTAAAACGGGCAAAAATTTGCATTTGTAACTCTTTCTCTCTGAAGTCTTCTCTGGCTGATCACTTTTTATCATCCAGCAGTAGTCCGCCCTCATGGGTCTATCCCAGTTACATTGGTAGCGCTATTCAATCGTCATCAAATCCTAATGGAAGCGTTCCCCTTGTTCGTCGCTCACGGCTCCCAGATTCTCTGGGAATTAGTCATGGTGACTATTTAGGAAATGCAGCTTCACGCTCATGTTGCATTCCATATCACGATATGGTAAACCATATTATTAATCAGATCCTCGTAGTTATGCGCTCTTTTGTTTTCCAAGAAGATTACGAACAACTGCAGAAAATGAGAGCCAGGCTGCCTTCTCTTATTTATTCATGGTCTTCACGAACCTAGACTCACTCAGAAGTCTTTGAATTTGGGGACCATCAAATACTCCTGCTTTTAAATTTTCTTATGACAAAGCAGGAAACGCCGATACTATGTACTGAAAACAATCATTGTCAGTGCTCAACACCTTGACATACTGCTTTATCAATTTCAGTTTGAGATAAAGTGGACGGAAAACGATATTCTCTCGACTTACGATTGGCTTATTAAGAATGTTTGGCATTCCTGCTTCCAAAGTTTCCCTGGAACTGACCAGTCTTCGTCATGGGATCGACTATCTCACATACAGATATAGCATGGAAACTTTGTATATCCCTTCTGCTGGTCAAAGAGAAAGTTGACCATCTCAAGATCTACACATATTATCCAAATGTGTTCATTGTACCTAAGTAAATCCATGACCATTCTTATGTCGTCGTGAGTTTCTCGCAAATGGACAGAGTGACCAAGAGGAACTGCACCAAAGTCATTGCCACTATGCAAAAGAACACACGTGAAGCTATGCTTGGAGCTATTCAAAAACAGTCTCCACTCAGCCGGGCTATATGTGCCAAGTCCAAACTCGTTAAACAGACTAGGAACAGCGTGGCAGTATACAAATTGTTGGCCCTCAGAGAAATACTTAACAAATGTACTCTCCATTTTTCGGTAATATGATAGCTGTACTGACCTGTCAAGCATATGTCTTTCACTCAACCTGGAGGCTAAAAGTTTGCAGCTCTCTTGGAGAGCGCCAAATCACGTATCAGGTCATTCAAATCCTCTTGATTGAAACAGTGAGGAGCTAATGGCTGTTCAGCATCTGATGATGAATCTGCAGACTCTGAATACATTCCGTGGTCGTCCATATCAGGTACATCATATTCAGCCACGGAGCAAGCATATCCACTGAAAATCGGAAAGGGTAAAGACTCAGAATGAGGTACTGGCCAAAGCGCCGAGGCAATGTTGGAGTAGTCGATCTTGTGTCGATTTTTCTTGCCAATCCCATTCGTATTCCCCAGGCAGAAATAACAGTCCGATACATGATCCTTTGGCTCTTGCGACACCATGGAGATTCCAAAAGAATACCATTTCTCCTTCCTTTTGTCCACTCACAAAGATGTTGCACACAACTATGGCAAACAGCATGTGGGGCCCACTTCTTATTTTGATCGCCAAGAGGAACATCAAAATATGCCTTATAAGTGCAGATCACAAAATTTGATAAATGCGCCTTTGGCGAAAGAGTATGTAACAGCCACGTATGTAGCAGAAGTTTTCTGGTTTATTAACGCATTTTTCTCACGAAGAAGCCATCATTCTAACATAAGATCTGAAAAAAAACAATAATGTCAATATTTTGAACAATAACACTTATTACTCTCTTACTACTATGTAATGTGAAGTTTTTGTTTTGTACAAGCTTCCTCTCTCTCCGTCTGGAGGGAAGTTCTCGGGGAAACGAGAAAATAGAAATTACAGAATAACTATATCATGTAGGTAAAAATTTATTATATATTTGAAATCAGCATGAAAACCGAATTAAAATTGGCAGGTAAATCTAGTTCACCAGAAAATGGGATTAAAATTGTTCCCCTGTTTTTTCTGCCATTTGGGGAATAACGACGCCGGGGGAGTGGTAATTCTAGGCTTAATGTCTATTGGTTCAGAAGGAGGGAGGCTCATGGGTTTCGAGGGGCCTTGTACTTTCACGAATATAGAGGTATTTCTTGTAAGGAGCCTGGAGTTATTAATCTTACATTTGGGAGGAGACGACGGAGGATTCTTAGTAACTTTGGGGTACAAGCTATGGCTACCTGCATACTTATCTGCCTCTTCTAGTCATTTTTTTGAACGTAGAACAGCGCTTGTCCTTTACGAATGCACGGATTTCGTGTGTCAGGGAATCTAAGGATTGATCTTTTAGGATGAAGTCCAGAGGAGCTCGTACTCTTGGTGGACTTCACATGCATCTAGCCAAATTTAGAGTGGAAGTGTTTCTAGAGGGTATACCCAAAATAGCGAAAGTTCTGACCAGGACGGATCTTTTCGTGGCGGAAACGGGCACGATAGAAGTCTGGGGTCATTTTTACGGCAGGAAGAGTTTGGAGTTGAGGGTAGAGTAGTTTTCAATAGACTCTGAGAGAAGCGAACTGAATATATCTCTAAACTGTTAGTTTAGGAGACAAAGAAATTTGGCAACACCATCTACCTCGATATCGCAATTGTTGATTTCAAATATCTTCTCGAAATGCGTAAGATATAATCCAAGATCTTCTCCTTCTTTAAAGATGGGTAATCCTACTGAGGAGGAATGTGGAGTTTCGGTCCAGGAGTTAATTGACATTGAGTCCAATTAATTACGGCTTAATTCCAGTTCATGCTGCCTTATTCGCTCACGTTCTTCCATTTCTGTTTCTCTTAGTACTTTTGCTCTTCTCTCTTCTGCGCTCTTAGTTCTTGCTCCTTTGCTCTGCTCTCTTCTCTTTCATTTTTCTTTTCTTCCAGAATATAAAATAATAATTCTTGGCATGATAGGCCCAATGACTCTCCTTGACTTTTGAAACGGTCATACGAAATAGAAATCTTGTTGGCTTTCTAGGCGGAATGTAACACGCTAACGGGAGTATTTGTGTTACGGAACTACTCGGAAAAATAAGTGAAGCCTAACTTTACTTAAAAATAAATATTTAAAAATTATCACACTAAAACAACTTCCTACACGGGTAGGACGGTTTAATGTTTCTGCTCTGACTGAAGATTAACTCAAATATTCCGGAAAAAGTGATACACAAGCACAAAAAACGGGTCCCAACTAATAATCTAAATTTTAAATAGTTAATAAATTAAAGTTTCACTGAACTAGAACTACCTTGAACGTACTTCGGCCAAAATAGAAAAATAAAGAAACTTAAATAATGAGAGTGAACTACTAAAACTCAAAAAGGATGTAAATCAACTAAACTGATTTAGTATGTAATAGACCTCACAGGCTTGAAACCAGTGTTTTGTAATATAGAAACTAACATATATATATAATATATGTCGTGGTACAAACACTCTATGCCATACAATACTCCTTTATGATGTGAGGGGGTAACTTAATCACCTACTGCAACGCGAACGGTTGAAGGACTATTCGCAGGGATTAAAGACCGACTAGGAGGTCACACTTGATGCATTGGGTTACAAATCCTTAATAATCAAAGAGACTGTATAATTAGTTGTCGAAATTTACTTGACTAGGCCGAGAGTATCATTCAAAGTTAGATAAAGTTGAAACAACCAAAAGATAATTTTATTTACAGAGATCACAATAAGAATAATAATAGACAACGGGAAATTATTTAAATTGAAAGAGTTTCTGTATAATTATTATGAGGGATTCTCAAATGAAATTATTTGATTAATGTAACTAGGCTCAAATAAATAAGGAGAAACTTGACAATACTAGTAATGAAGAAAGTTTCAATCTTACGGGTCGATGACTTCGAGAAATGTCCTTCTTGCGATGAGGTGAGAGGGGAACTATCCAAATGAGGCATGTAGGGCACGATTTAAACGAACCTTCCGAAGAAGATAGCTAGTCTTTAAAGATCGCGTTCGAAGGGTATTGCGAGAATTCTCATAAGTCCACGGAAAGACGAGTCTTCTTTTCCTCAAAGGTTATCGGTAAAGATTTTCTTCGGTTCAATTAAACAAAGGAAGACCGTTGCGCAAATTCATAGGCTTGTCTTTTACAGAAGCGACCAATTGACTTGCATAGAATCATGGCAGAAAAGGCTCGCTGTCTGACAAACGCTCACGGAACGAGAAGATAAGGACAGCCTTGAGGTCCGGGCTGGACTCGTGAAACTACAGAATAACCCTAGTATTTGTATGCCCGATTCTGGATGGGAAGGTGGAGTTTGGAGAAAAGAGTTCGGTCATTTTAAAACGGAGGCGGAGTCGATTCATCATTTAGACCAAGGGTGAGAGAGAGCGGCTTTTTCACAACCAATTAGCCGGTGGGGGGGGGGGGGAGCTTGGGACGAGTTCGCAGGATTACGAAATACCTTCCCAACGTGCTGAAGAGTCGAAAATTTGACAATGTTCAAACAGGAAATAACGTCGTCCATGGCGTTATACTCGTACCATAGCACGTCGTCTCCGTTAAATTGGAGGGAGGGCGGTCAGAGCTTGTTTTTTTAAATATATATATATATATATATATATATATATATATGTGATAGTTTTACGAGACTAGTTTCTGTACGAAATATGACACGACTTGGAACTCTTCTGTTACGGTTAAACATTCGAATGATTTCTTCATTCAATTCTTAAAATAACCAGCTCCTGTATATTCCTTCTCCGTTTTTCGTCACAATGTTAATGGGATTTTGCCCCACCTCCCGGTTCAGTTCTTATAGGCGTATACTTTCTCGTCAGCGTGTACCCGTGATTAGGTACACACATTTGTTCTGCACCTCTTGTAGTTTCCTCTTTTGTGTCTTCGAGACACAAGAGCGGGGGGAAGCAGGGTGCATCAACGTAGATCTTATAAGTGCATTTTCGATCTTTCTTTTGTTGTTTTCGCGGAGATTTCTCAACAAATACAGAGTTTTGACTGCAGCTGAGTCCTTAGAATTTCTATCTTCGACGTGCTTCCTGTACCTGGTGGAGGTAATTCTCCTTCTAAGTACATTGTACTGCGTGGTGTATGGATAGCGTGCATTCCCAACCCTGACATCTTCCAGTAGCCTCCTACCGATGGGGATTAATTTGAAGTTTGCGCAGTTTGTTCGTACTCTCCATTGTCCTTCGTAGATATTTTATCTTTCAATTTCTGCTGCTGTCATACCAAATTATATGGCACGTTCCTCCATGGACAAGTGATTATATGGCTGAAATCATCTGCGAATTAAACATAGGCAAGAGGGGTTCACAGGGGATGGGACATCTGCGGTGTAAACCGAGTATAGAGTGAGGGACAGACACCCCCCGCGGGAGGACCGCACTGAGCAGAAACTTTGTCCGTCCGTTTACCCTATAATGATCTACACCGCTCTTTCCATGAGATAGTCAGGGAGAGTTCTTTCTGAGTTTTAAGTTAAGCCCAGCCTTAGAATCTTATACTGCAGTCCTCTCTGCCATAACCTATCAAACGCCTTTGGCAAAAACTGATAAACAATGTCCACGTAACCTCTTTCCCTTATAGGTTTGGCTAGCTTTTCCATGATGATATTTATTGCGATCTCTGTACTTTGTTTATTTCTAAACGCGAAGTGATATGGGTTGTAAAGGGATCCTCTTCCAGGTGCGACAGAAATCTTCTGTTGAGGATCTTCTTGAAGATCTCTTTTCATGATTGAAATCAGGCGGGAGTTCTCCTTCAACCTCGAGTCTTTCCCATGCATGAGCGAGATCATTTTTTCCGTTTTGTAAACATCCGCGAAGTAAACTGTGTCAGACAGACGTTAAATATTCTTCTTATTCCTTGATAATATTTGATGGTGCCTTTTTGAAGTTCAAATTTGTAAATGCCGATTGTGATCGCGCTTTCAATCGGAATGAGCGGATTAGGCCGAGTAGCTAGTCTTCGGTGATCTCGGCGTCTCCGTCGCGCTGTCTGTCCACCTGGTAGTGAGTATTGGTCTTATTATTTATTCGTTTAGCTTGTCTATGATGTTGCTTTCGAAATCTATGTCGTAGTCTTCGTTTTCTTCTTCAGTTATACTGAAGACACTTTCTCATTAACTTCGGTATATGTAATGGATGTTTTTCTCTTTTGTGTAAATGTTTCAGTCTTCTTTTGATAGCTCAATCTTCTCTTTCTTACCAATCGATCCTTTGCGGCGTCTTATTTTATTCCAGACTTATTTGGGCGATACTTCGTGATCGACACTATCGAGCGCATCGTCCCAATTGCCTACATTGTTTTTCAAGGATCAACTGATTCAATTCTTTCTTGAGTTCCTTGCTTATTTAGATTAAGTTGAATGATGCATTCCTGATCTTAATTTCATACATTATTTTCAGCTTACATTGGCGTAATTCATGGATTCAGTCCATCTGTAGGAAGGAATGGACTTATACCTGGTTTTAGGGATACGAGCATTATTTGCGTTGATGAGATGGTTATTGAATTCTTTGAGTGCCTCTTCGATCTACTCGAGGATTGCCGCCTCAAAGTTGGGCAGATGGCACCCTTAAAGAAGGTGTACGTTTCTTTCCCAGTCTGCTTGTTTGTAGTCCTTTCTGAGTAGAGCTGGGACTTGTATAGGGTTCCTGTTGATACTAAGCAGGATCACTATATGGTCACAAATGGAATCTGGATTGGTTCCATGTAGTAGTTAAACGGTAACTGTCTATTAACCAAATATATGTCCGGCTTTGTGGCACACCCTCTTCTCACGTAGGTGATGAAGTCGGGACCTATGCGCTGAACAATTTTTTTGTCCAGAAGAAGCTCTAGGCTTCTTCCTATTCTATTTTCTCTCCTGTAGCCGGATGCTTGGCATCTGTCGTTTATGTCCCCCAGTAATATATTGGGGGCTCTCGTGCTAAATAGGCCAGTGAGAGAGTGTATAGGTAAGATATCTCTCAAAAGCGGCTGTTAACCGGCGGCAAGAATCAGATTTCCTAGGTCGAGCTCGACCTCAATCACGAGATAAGATTCTTTTAGTTTTCTTAATTGCTTTCGTTTTATCCTTTTCATCGCAATAGCGGCACCCTCGTACCGTTCTTGCGTATTGTCTTTGACCAGCAAGTGGAAATTTAAGATCTTCAATTCGGAATTACAAGTTTCAATCCAGTGTTATGAAAAGAGTATGATGTCTGCATCAATCTCTATAAACACGTTTCTATTGAGTGTACTTTTAGTCGTCCATCCGTTGGTGCTGATTTCCAGTATATTTAGTGCGTTCCGATGCATGGGAGATCTTTTGACTGGTGTTTCTTCTTGTTGTTTTTTTATTTTGGCTTGTTGGGCAGCTTTACTGTACCCAGGCCTTTCGCTCTCGGCAGATGACTCAGAGTTTGGGACTTGCTCTTCGTCGCTCGTGTACAAGTGCATGCTCCCTTATCAATTCTCGAAAAGGTAGGTCCTTTCTCATCTTTTTGCTCTTTTACCTGATATTCATCTTCCTTTCCCTCCGATTCTTCCGATGAGGGAGCTTTTATTATAGCCTCCAATTCCAATTTAATTTTGGAGTTATTCCTAATGACGGACTCCTTGAATGCCTTGGAACAATCGGGGTCGCGGGCATGATGATAGAGGGTAGATTGTTATCCTTAGGCTTGCGTTAGCAAAATTTGTTTGAGTAATGCAGATAAGAATCTTTGCGCTAAGATCTCGTAAGATGTAGAGTTGCGTCGGCGTCGTTTGCTTTAGTTGGTTTTTCTTTGCTGCTGTCGCGTATGTTTGCTCTTTCGCTTTGTTCTCTTCCTCTTCTTTCCTTTAATCATTTCCTAGCACTTCCGGCAGTTGAGGGCCATGTTTCGATTATCTCTACTGCAATTTGGGGCACTTTTTCTTTGTCATGCATATGGCCTTCTGTGAAACATTCGCTGCACCACAGCTTTTATTTGTCCGGGCAGGTCGTAGTGGTGTTGGATTCCAGCTTATATCATACAAAAAAAACATTTGTATACTACTGAATTTCTCCTGTTGGATACTTTGCCCTGGTATCCTTGTGTTGAAAACCAGGAGCCAGTCCGTCGGTGCTTTCCGTGCCATGTCGGTGATTAAGAGGGTAATCTTGAACACGTGGGTGTGTTCGCAGAATTTAATTACTTCGCAAACTTTAACCCACTAATTACTTCTCATAATTTCTTCTTTAAGATCTTCCATCGAATTCTCGCCGACCCAACTCTCCACTTTGAGGCAGATCACGCTTCGGTTTGCTGCTACTTGAAGGAGGGTCTTGGCTTCGAATCCAATTGTTTTGAGTACTTTAGCTCCTTCTTCCGATAGGAGCTGGTCCACATCCTTTGTTTCGGCGCAAATTGCGATGAACCCGGACGACACCTCAATAAGTTTCACTAAGGCAATCCTTAATTCAAGGTAGAGGGTCCCACAAAGCTTCCGTTTCTCGGGAGCCTTCATTCCTTGGATGGTCCTGAGGAAGGCCCTCTTAGTGACGGTCTCCATGGTCTTCGACATCCTTCTTCTGTGGTTCTCCTGTATTTATTTTCTTTCCGAAAACAAGGTGTAATTATCGTGATTTTGGGTAGGTAAAGGCGGTAACGGTTAATATAGATTGGTACGAAAACGTAAGATGAGGACCCCCGACCATTTCTTGTTGATGTCCTGGTCAAGTGCTGCCCAGATAATGGGTTATGATGGATGGATGGGATGGTACTCGAATGGAAACCTCAGAAGGATTGACTTATGGTGGCTTGATGGAAAGAGCGGCCGAATCAACGGCAGCTAAGCATTTGCCGCCCCCTTCCGGGTACTTACACCAAAATCACTTCGAATTACTTCCCACTATTATTCTGGCCTGGTTCCCAGCGTAATAAGAATGCTTCCACTGTGGGTTAGTCCACAAAGCAACTTTCACATAAGCCACTAATTATGTCAGTCCAAGTGGCCGACATAGTTAAGACGATATTAATGAATGGCAAACATCTCAAGCAGATTTCCACACAGGACGATGGACGGAGCAGTTAGGTACTTAAGCCCTCATTAAATGTTAAATCTCCGATGACGAAAAAAAGTATTAATTTCTTCCTTGAGGGTGAAACGCGATTCACCAAAAAGACTTTCAGAATAAGCTGTTTTGTTTCACTGTTGCTCAACGTCCTCTAGTAAGCCAAATCAAAAAATTGCTTTATTTGTAGGGTTAAATAATGCGTTAGGGTCCAATGCTCGGCCGTCAGAATGAAAAGAAAACGGATTTCAAGGAGATATTTATTACTCCTCGCTTAACCCTTATGTCCAGTGAACGCGCCACTACTGTGTAAGCTGGATTTTGAAACAGCTTTAATGTTCGATTCGAGCCCGTAGTCTGGATGTTAATAGCTAGCCTTTACTTGTTAATCAATATGGCTTCTAAGGTATTAATTCTAGCTTTATTTCTCTATTTTCTTTTGCTAGCTTTGTTATAAAACAATATGTACCTGGTCAAGCTGATGTTATGTAGTGGTAGTTATAGCAACATATTTTGAGTTATTTTTAATGTTTTTAAGCTAACAATCTTCATTCGGTCAAGTAAACTCGTAAACTATGTTCGTAGACTTCAGG
Organism: Ceratothoa steindachneri; assembly: GCA_963969495.1. Lineage (NCBI taxonomy): Eukaryota > Metazoa > Arthropoda > Malacostraca > Isopoda > Cymothoidae > Ceratothoa > Ceratothoa steindachneri. The sequence goes on from OZ018318.1 coordinate 229,099,021, forward strand.
ATCGAGGAGTTTTGGCAGATGTTGTTTTTCTTAATGAGATTTTTAACGTTTGTCATTTTATAAGTATATAATCATCTGAATTTTGTTCGTTTGCTTCTTAACTTTGATGTTACAGTTAGCAATCTCCTCGATGTTTTTCTCGTCTATTTAGCCCTAGGACATCTAATTTCTATAGCATAGTTTGATGTTATTTACGGCTTCCTGGTTACTTTCCGTTTCATCCATGTCTTTGTATTGAAGTTCTTTTTCAATCATAAGTGTTCGGGAGACCGTTGGTCACGAGGGTTTGTTTGACGATAACTTTATCTGGTTTACACGGTTCAAATAGCTTATATATATTAAAGTTCTATATTTTTTAAGTATATGAATCTCTTTAACATTAGAAGAAAATTCGACAACACTTGTATAGCACAAACAAGAAACATAACAAAAATCAATAAGTGATAGACGTGAGCGAAGTTCATTACGGCAATTGAAATGGATTTGTTAACAATAGATTCATGTTTGATCTTGAAACGAATTTCGTTAATAAGAAGCTTTAATTGGGTCGATTTATAGAGGTGGGTATTCTGCAGGCACTGTTAGTATAATTTGAAACGAAGAAATTTAGTTAATACTCTATAGATCTTGCGAAAGATGAGAAAGTCAACATCATGTTTCAACTTTACTAACTTCTTTCGACAATTTTCATAGTATCTGTAGTTCTTCAAATTTTCCTGGTCGTAAAACTTCTAATATTAGTGGCAAAGAAATTTATGGATGCAAACTTCAGGCAAGGTATAAACAGGATGATCAGAACAGAGTTGTAGATGCCTCGTAACATTTATTTTAAACGTTTCAGGATGATAACTAATCCCATCATCAGTGCTAAAGAAAGAATACAAAATACAGAAATAAATATATACATAAAAAGTTAACACGTGCAATAAAATTGTGAAAGAAGATTATTTATTTTGAGACCAATTGATTACATTGGAAATACGGTGAAAAAAAACAACGAGGGACTTTCTATGAAATAGGATATTTTATTCTTGCAAAAATAAAAATGTAAAATTTAACAAATTAGCATGTTATTTAGTAGGTGACTATATTTACTCGGACAGAAAATGAATTTTTATTTCGACTGAGTTGAAGTTTTGTTATATAAATTGACTCTAGCAGGTAAAGGTCTAAAATGTTTCTTAACGCATTAAGTATCGTGAAGTTCCCGAGTATAGCCCTAGAGTCACAATGAGACAGATAGTTTCGAATTGGGAAAGGATGATGTTTTAAAAGTTGTATGCCAGTGTTTTCAGATCTACCCAAATGCTGCATGAAGCGGGAGTAAAACGTACGCCTTGTTGCCCCCACATATGATACAGTGCTCCTGCGCGTACAACGAAAAACGTATATAATTTTAGATTGCATACCGGTGGGTGGTTGATCTTTGAACTGAAATAATGATCCCAGTATGAAGTCATTAATGAGAACAATATATGGTAATTTAACAGTTTTAACAATTCATTTTTAAGTTTTTCGGATTGGTAACCAAAGTATGGTAAGCAAAAGATCTTTAATTTATTGAAAGTTTGTAGTTGAGGCAGAGTCGAGTATTTTTTATTGAGAAACAGACTAATTTTTCTTAGAAAGAGAGTTAGGGTAGAGATTGGAGGCCAAAAATTTTTCTAAGAATTCGAATTCTCATTGTAGGGCTGAAAAAGTTAAGACTAGTTATATGTTCTATGGAAGAGAGTATGGATGGCATGAATTTTGAATTTAAAATTACAGAAGCTAGAAAACTTAAACCAAGATTGGAAAAAGTGAGTTTTTGGTACACATTTGATGTGAAGTAATTGTCTATTCAAGTAATCTTCACGTCAAGAAGCGATATGCTATTATTTTTTTCGAGCTCACAGGAAGATTTAATATCTGCATCTTTCGAATTTAAATAACTGAGGAAAAGTGTACAATGTGACTTACGAGTATGTTTATATAATAAATGAGTTCAGTCTACATAACGCCTATATAAAACCGGACTAAAATTAATGGGGCCATCATCAAGCCAAAGTGTTTCATAATAACACATAAAAACATTTGTCAACGAGGGTCCTAGAGGAAGTTCCATTCCAACTCCATCGAGTTGTTCATACAAAATGCCATTTAACAAAAAGAATAAACAACAAACAGCAAGTTCAATGAGAGTTTTGAATAAGGTCTGAGTTAAACATATTACGCAAGTGGAGTTACGGAAGAGGGAATGTACACAAATTCGAATCGTTTCAGCAAGAAGAATATTACTTAATAAACACTCAACATCAAAGCTGGCCATGAATTATCAGGCTGCATGAGGAATGTTCGTAATTTCTTTCATAAACAAATGGGAATTATTAAGAGTGAACTCATTAGAGGTTAGAGGAGCTAAAATGGGAAGTAGAAGCTTGCCTAGTGCAAACGGAGGGGTCTTATATGCTTCAAAAATAGGCCTTATGGGCAATCAGTTTTATGGGTCTTAAGAAGTCTATAAGAAATCAAGGTGAAAATCCAGAACAAAAGAAACTCTTAAGACATCTTTAGGGAGGGTGTTAGAATCCTTTAATTTATTAAGAAACCTATTAAATTTGTCCTCAATTTTAAGTGTGTAATACTCTACAGTATTAGTAATTTTTCTCAATTTAAGAGAATCAGAAAGGATCTGAAAGATTTTCCTGAGTTACGAATATTTATCTAAAACAACCACACCTCGAAATTTGTCAAGTTTACAAACAACGAGGGCATTATGACGAGCAAGATTTTTTAAAATTGATAAATCGTATTAGGAAATGACGGCGGAAAATATTTTAAACGGCCTTAAGTTTCAAAAATATTTATAGGCTAATGAGCGTATTTTTTCTTTTAAAACAGAAAAATTATGGTTAGATGCGATTTAATGAGAAGCCAAAATATCAATAAGCCTCTCAAACCCCAGCAATAGCGAAAATATGAGAGGTTAAAATTGGAAAGATGAAAATCTAATCCGAAGGCTAAGAGAAACTTTTCACGCTTAGTTAAAACTCTCGATGAATAATTGATGTTAACTTTTTGGGAGTTACACTGTTCGAGTAAGTTATATCTATTAATGTTGTTTAGATTACATACATGACTCTCTTTAGCATTAGAGGAAAATTCAGCAACAGTTTTATTGCACAAACGAGAAACATAACAAAATGCAATAAGTGATAGACGTGAGCGAAGTTCATTAGAGGCAATTGAAATAGATTTGTTAACAATAGATACATGTTTACGTTCAAAACGAATTTCGTTTATAAGAATCTTTGTTGTGTATATCTATAGAGGTTGGTATTCTGCAGGCACTATTTGTGTAATTTGAAACGAAGAGATTTAGGAAATACATAAGATGAGAAATTAAACATCATGTTTAAACTTTACTAAACTTTTACAACAGTTTTATAGTATCTGTAATTCTTCTATGTTTCCTGGTCGTAATGGCTTCTAATATAAGTGTCAAACGAATTGATGGACGCAAACTCACATAAAACATAATTTGACCTCAGGCTTTGGGAGACTACGAGGAAGCACTGCGCTGCAAAGTTCAACTTGCAAAATTACTCCTCCTTTAACGTCCATGAAAATTGAACGAGGGACTACTCGAGACGAGAATGAAGTCAATACCAGAGTAATAGATGCCTGTTCGTATCTATCGTCTCTCGAGCGCAAACTCTGAATTAGGTACGAGCAGTGCCAGCTAGAGAGGTGACTCGTCGTGTTCTTAGCTTGGAAGCTGTTGTGAGGCGGGGTGGGGCATACGAGAATGTACGTTGATGCTAACCAAGACGCGGCTGTGTGGTTCTAATTTCTCAAAGCTTTCCTCAAAGTATTTATACTGCCTCGCCGGAAGCGCGTCGCAAGATACTCCCCAAAACGAGGACGGGCATCTCATTAGATTTGTTGCGACAGGGCAAGAGGTGGTATTCTCGGCAAGCATCACAGGCTCGCACTAAAATCCTCAACGCCGTAGATCTGGCGCCGATCAGGCGATGCGACGGGGGGAGAAAGAGAACCTAACGTGGCCCACGCGGCCACGCGAAATTCTTGAGGCGGCTCATTGGGTTTGACTGGCCCGACCATTCTTGATAAGATCGCTGGGTCATCTGACCGCCGCGCCGAATTCTCATTGATCCCTTGGAACTGTCTGGCTGTCCAGGTCCATCTTTCTCAAGCACCACCGGTAAGCGTTGGGTTCTAGGGGTGGGTGTGTAACCTTCTATCTCTGACAGTGCCTTTGTAGAATTTTTCAAAAATCTATTAGCAAGAGAATTTTTCTAATGTTTTCAATGATGCAAATACAACTACTATTTATATAAACGTCACAAAACTATTCTGAGAAATTTTTGGTCCATTTCGTTTACTTAGGTAGTTGGTAAATGCTTGAAGGCCCCTATTACATAGAGATTTGTGCAATATGTGGAGATATCTTATTAAATGAATCTCAGAACGACTTTCGATAAAGATGGTAATGCATAATCAATCTTTTCAATCTTTTTCTTAAAATGATCACAAAGTTTGATCAGAGAAAGCTGTATATTTATTTCATTTAGATTTCTAAAAAGTATTTGACATCGTTGAAAATATACGACTCAACGTTGCTAAAGGTACAAGGGCATGGAAAATAAATTAGAGTACTAAAATGGATTCAAGCCTGGATAATTGGATGCAGAGAGATGTTGTAATTGGAAATAGTTCATCATAGCCTTGGGTCAATACAGCGTTATTCAAGTTTCTATTTCGCTCTATGCTTTTAGTAATTCATATAAACGATCTCAAGAAGACAATATTATGTACGAATGAAAATATTAATATTGACTGAAAACTTGCTAGAAGACGGGAAGAGTAGTCAATTGTCGAAAAGATGGCACATCCAACGTCGACGAGTGTAAGTTAATGAAAGTAGGTATGTTAATTTCTGACTTTATGGGTAGCCAAAATTTAAATACAGCTGACATGGAAAATAATTTAGCTGTCTTGATCCCGAAGGATCTAATATTTTTTAAACAATGCACTGAAGCTCTAAGAAGGCGAGTATAGTTGTCTAGGATAGATATATAGGCATTTTGCGTTTAAATAAAGATATATCATTCTTTCCTTAAATAACGTGTTGGGAAGACATCATTTTGAGTATGCCAAACAATTCTGGACGCCATAAATGCCAAAGGATATTGTAAAATTAGAACGTGTCGAACTTTGAGATGAAGAACTTAATTTCATTAGGTTAGAAATAAATCTTATGAAGACAGACTGTGAAATCTATTTTCACTCGAGGACAGGTAGTCTGCGGCCAGCTTATTGAAGTTTTTAAAATAATAAACGGTTTCATTAATATAAATTATGAATCAAAAGTTTAGTTAGATAACTGAGTGGCGACTAGAAATAATGGTTTCAAGCTAGTGAACAAATTATTTAACACAGCTGCAGTACAAAATCAATTTCCTATGAAATAACAAAAACATGAAGGGGCCAATCTGCCAAGCTATGGAAGTGAAAGCATTTTGAGAAATATATTCAAGAATACTGTAGGATAGATGAATATTACTTTAAAATATAATGTAAATAAAGGTATCAAACTAATTCCGTTTACATATTCTCTGTTCCTTTACCAAACCTACATCCTGATGTTCTCTTCTTTCCTTCTGTTGAACCAAGCTAAGATGTTGGGGGATTTGCGTTTTTAATTTTTATTTGTATTTTCTTAATCTTGTTTACAATTTTTTTAACGGGGTCTTCGAGGCGAGAAAAAACATCCGCGAATGACATTATTTATTCCTAGACGTCTTTCGACCGTCTTTGGTCATCTCTAGGGAATGAACAGAAATGGAATTATTCTTACGTCATATGTCTTGAAAAGGAAGAATTAAAACGGCTTAGTCTTAGTATAGTGGATAGGATTGATTATGATAAACTGGTGAAGAGGAATGAGTAAGAGTTAGACTTAACTGCTAGGTAACCAGCCATCTCTTTGGTTCTTATTGTTTATTTTTTTGTATGTCTTTTGCATTCTTTAATAGGGTTCTCGCGTTTCTGTATTTCTTTAATATTTCGCATTTTTTGTCTTGTTTTTGTTGTGGATTTCCTTAATATATGATTTCTGTATTGACTTTGCAATCTCACTCAGCAGTAAATCTTGGGGGCGGTTCTTCCCTTGAATCAGGTATACCGCTTCTAAAGTTACCGCGGTTATTTATTCTGTGCTTATGCGGGATTTTGATCGTTGTTTTTTTGTTTTCGTTTAGTATACGATCCAGTTTTTCCCAAAACGTCAAAGCTCTTCTGTGTATAGGATAAGTTTGTGTTTGGAAGTTCTATTGCGTTGTTAAGATCTCGTATTTTTTTACGTTCTCTTTTTCTTGTATTAGTGTCGATATATATCGCTGAATTGTGTACTCTCTGAAGTTTTATTGCACTTCTTTTCAGGAGAGGCTTCATTAGGATAGCTTGGTAGACCAACGTGGCTTTGCAGATAGCGCTGTATATTTTCTTTGTTTTCTCTCTTTAGGTTTCTAAGTTTGAATAGTTTTGTCAGATGTGCTTTTGCCTGATTAATTATATCCACAATGTGTTTGTGCCATAGCCATTTCGTGTGATTTTCAGCCCGAGTACCTCTTCTTCGTTTACGTAGCGGTATCTTCTCTCTTCAATCTCTATTCTTGAGGTCAAGACCTCCCTATTGGAATAATGGAAAACTTTTCTAGATTCATGCGAATTTTCCACTTTTGCTCAAATTCTTTTATATTAGCAATTTCCGCCGCTGTCCTTCTGGCCATGGATGGGGGATGCCTGTATCTGCTACTTGCCACTATTGTAATGTCGTCTGCGAATTGGATATATGTTGTTGTATCGTGGACCGTCCCTGGTAATTCTAATATATATATATATTATATATATATATATATAAATATATATTAGTAATTGTTAGGCTTATACAACCCCATTTGAGGACACCTTAAAGCAATTCGAAGTCTGGACCATCGAGGCCTGCTATTGAGATGAACGCTGACCTGTGTGTTACATAGTCGCATAGGCATTTGGTTAGGGCGGAGGGTACCCCTATTCTCTTTATTTTATATTTCAGGCCTATCCTCCAAAGTTTATCAAACACCTTTTGGACGTGTCTGGGTATGATGTTTGTATAGTTTTTATCGTATTTGTTCTTTGCCTTTGATTAAACCAAAATGGCCAGGGCTCTTTCGGTACTTCTTTTCTTCCTGAATCCGTGCTGATGGTTTGAATCAGTGTTCTCTGTTCCTGGTACTTGACTAATATATCGTTTATAGCTCTCTCCATTAATTTTGCCACTGTTTCCAGTAGTTCGATTGGCCAGAGGTTTCTTGGGTTATTTGGTGGCTTACCAGGTTTCGGTAGAAAGATAATCCACCCCCTTTTTAGCGCATCTGGGAAGTATCCTGCGCTTAGAGAGGCGTTAAATACTGATGCTGTTTGTGACAAAAAGTTGACTTGTGAACATATTAGGTTTTCTTTTGTTATCTCTGATGCTGAAGGTGCCTTCTGTTTAGTAGACTTGAGCGTTCTTTTATATTTGTTGCAGGGTGATAAGTTCGATCCCTTGCTCTATTAGTAGTGTTGGTGAAGCAGCTATGTTGGGGACTGTTTCTTGGCGGTTTTGCTCCAAGTCTCCTACCATTCTTGTTTCGTGATCGCCGTCGAAATCCTCGTATTAAAAACACTCTTTCAGTATTCTAGGAACGATTTTTAATTTCATGGGGCTCCTTTCCTTTCCATCTTCATTTTGGAGATTGATTTTCAGCCCCGGCTCTCTTCTTCCCTTGGCGATGTTAATTTTTTTTCATAGTTTGGTAGGATTTAGTTCATCATCTAAGGCTTCCACGAAAAGGTTCCACCTTCTGTTTCTTTCTAGTTCTATTTCCTCTATTAGTTGGTCTTTCACGCGCCGCCGTTTTGCACTGTTGCCTCTCTGAAGGCCATTTTGTTCAATTGAATCTCTTATGTCTTTATATTCCCTTTCGAGATTTTCTATTTAGGCTGACCTGACTAAGGCGGGAAAATTCTCTACGCTGTAGTGAAAACATGTCTTTTATCTGCCCTGACAAGCGTCTCTATGATTTCCTTAATCTCATGGTCTATTTTTTCTAGTGAAGCCTCAGTTAGGTGTCTCTGACCGTAATTGGCGAGCTCTTCTTAGCAGCCGGTCCAATCAGCGTATCTATATGATTTCCTCGGTGGGTACTTAACTTGAATGGGATCCATAGATAAAGTCATGACCACCATTTTGTGGTTGCTAGTTGATGGAGGGGATTTCTCTATGTGTTAATTCAACTGAAGGTTCGGGGTCGCCAAAACTATATCTGGTTTCGTAGCTCTATTTTTGCAAAGATAAGTTAACTTCTTTAGTCTTGGGTCTCTATTCGTTGGCTGGTTGGTCTCTGTGGTTTTCTCTTGCCTAGGGGTCTTTTGCTGTTGTTGCATCCTGTCTAAATTTGTTGGTTTATACTGGACGTCCAGTATGTTTGCTGATAGCTAGTTTACAGTTAATAACATCTCGTCTAAACCGTTGTTTTAAACATTAGAGTTAATTCCCGTAAATATGAACCCGGGTTTGCTACATTCAGCACGTGTGCGTGAAGAATACAAGCTAATATATTCAAAGACTCCCCTTGATTTATTTCGATTACGTTTTTTACCGGTGGCTTTAGCAACTTTAGCGAATGTTTGTCTTCTTCTGCTCTAGCCATCTCTGTTTTCTTATTTTATATTTGTTTACATGCTATTGCCTAGGTGCGATGATTTCCATAGCAATTTATATATTTTTTGACCTGAGAATTACATTCCCGCCACGTATAGTTTTTATCACTACATTCGGAACACCATTTAATCTCTTTTATCGGACAGTCCCTTGTATTGGACTTTTTTAGCGCATAACAGTTGAAGCAAGTTTGTATGCTGATAAATTCTTCTGTCTTTATTTAACCAGGTGTGATTAAATTAAACGCGAGAACACCTGATTCCATCGACTTCATGGCCATATTCGTTTCACGAAATATTACTTTAAAAACGTGTAAATATTCCGTATTGTTTGAGAAATTGATTAATAATATGACTTGTTTAACTTTTGCCCATTATTGTGTTCTCTCTACTTCCTCTTTTATTTCATCCGCATTATGGTCTCCTATCCAGGGGTCAATTTGACAGCAGTATACCGTCTTTTGCGCCTCTATTTGCGGGGGCACTTTAGCCTCTAATCCAATCTTTGTTAGTTCCTCCGTAGTTTTTTCCGAAAGAATTTTATCCAGATCTCGGTTGTTTTGGCAAATTGCAATGTAGGAATTAGTGTAGTCTAGTAGCTTAAAGAGCAGTACACTGAGCTTCCTCTAGATCTTTCTGAATAGGTTTGTCCTGTCAAGCTTTTGTGCGCCCTTTGGACGCGCGAAGGGATCCGTTTAGCGGTGTCAATCTTGTTACTAACCAGTTCTTTTCATTTTCTTGATCGGCTAAGGCGAAAGAAAAGCGAGGAGGTGTGAGATATGAGTTAGATATAGCTTGTTGCTGTTATATCCGTTTATTCTAATGGCTTATTCAGTTGACTTGTATCCGCCGCTCACACGGGATCTAACCCGTCCAAGGCTAAGCTTCGGCCTGAGCCGAGTTAGCTGCCCGGTTTAGATAAGGCTTCCGCAAAATTAGGTATCTAAGGAGATTTCAAGCTTTCCTACCCACCTCGCCCTAAATAGGGTAGATAGGAAAGCAAGAGTGTGTCTTTGTGGAGAGTGCAGTAATTGTCTCGTCAGAGAGTTAAGGTCTCTTCTGTGACTTCTTTCTTGAGTGAAGAACGATGCCAAAAGGATGAAACTCGTTTTACAAAGTCGAAGGTATAGATTGCGTATGCTTTTTAGTAAGTGAAAATAAAGTATCCACCATCCGTCGGAATTATTCACAAATTGATATATTATATATAGTCTTTCTTCTTAAACATAAGTATTAGAAAAATTAGTGAATCATGGCGCGGGAAATTATTAAGGGAAAACTAAGCGCAACAAGAAACAAAATTGGAAGGTTCATATTGTCTGAGTATTGAATTGTTAGTCATACTTTGGATTAATCAAGCATACTAGGAAGACATTATTCACCGATGAAGCAGCCTGCCTACAAACGTGAATTTTTTCTCACTTTTCCCTACGGGGATTTCAAAGAGATTTATAGAGCAATGATTATTCGACAAATGTCGAAGTAATCCCCCATTGCATCCCTCTCCACCGGGTTAAGGAAGTTAAAGTGAACTAAACTGCAATTCATCTAGCCATCTCTCAACTATGCCGTTCTCAATTTTAGGCAAAATTGGGGGCGCCAAGGACAGCAGGTTTGAGGAGTAGCCCACTGTAGAACTTGGCGTCAGAGGGACACGGAGAAGGGGCAGTAGTGCAACTTCCGTGGCTACACCGGAAGACCTGCCAAGACAATAGAGGGAAGTACACCCGTCTCTATGTAAGCAGAATGCAGTACTGATACCCAAACCATCGAGGGGTGGCACCTCCGGTTAGCGATGGTTGATTTCGTGCTAATAAATAAAAGGTCCGCCATACAATTTCACCTCGTGAGGGGCCGCCAAGTTTACTTAGCATCATTACATCCCTCCATCCGGCAGTTTACGTTCATAGAAGATCGCTTACAACGGTGAGGGGGGTTGTCCACCTCAAGCGCTCTACTTTTAAAATTAAAAAATTGGACCCAGAGAAGAGGACATAAGGATGTGTTATCCACCCAAAAACCACGAAGAAGGAGCGATCCCGCAGTAGTTTACCGCCCTTCGTCCCTCCCCTTCCTTGTGCAAGATGGCCCAAGCTAGTCATCTATGGACGAATTAAGATAGCCATGATCAGGTTACTAGAGGTCCCTACAGGCTATATCGCTATAGGCAAAACCAAAAAGATATGGAGGCCATGACGAAGGAAACAGCGATCGAGGTCATTCACTAACTTGGCCTGCAGCCAGCAATCCGTCACCAGATCCAAACGAACAGGAGCGTGATCTGCAGGAGATTAGAGCCCTGGATTGGGGAGCATCCCAAAGAGGAAAACAAACAAGAAATTATAAAGAATAATTAATGGACAAAGGTCACTGAAATTGTCAAATTTAAGAACAAATGGGACAACTCGGACTAAACCCATGTCTTTAAAATCATCTTGGAGATACATCCATGGCCAAGAAAGCAATGTAATCTGGGCTCCTGCTTTTTAAGGCCAAGATCAGTGGGGAGCAGTTCAAGCGGAAGAAGTTCCACCCAATCCAATTCTGCTTTCGTTGTAACAAAAAGGAAGCACACAGTACGCGCGAATGACAGGCGCCCCATGCATTTCTCTAGGTGCAGTGAATCTGGTCACCATTGGAAAAACCGCTAGAGCCCTTGCCAGAAGCGGGTGAACTGCGAGCCGGGTCAGTGGTTTATGGCAATGGCCTGTCCCATGAAAACAGAATTGATCATGAGGAAGCAACAACAAAGTAATGAAGGGGCGACCCCAAAAGCCAACATAACGTACGCTTAGGTCGCAAAGGCACCTTACTCCGAGACAGAGTAAGAAAACTTACTTCAAATTCCAAAATGAAGAATCCACAAAAATTTTGACGTGCATCTTGTATGCCGACGACAGAAATCTTACGCAGCCTGGGACATTCGCAAGAGAGTTAAACTGGATGCTCGGCAAAAAACGCATACACCAAATGTGATTCCCGGACGATCCCTTATCAGGGCATGTCCTCCAACTACAAATGGTCCCAAACAAAGGCCAAAACAGACTCAGGAAGAGAAAATCAAGAGGAGAAACCTAAGGAGCAGAACAAGAGTACCGATCCTAGAATGGAAGCAAGAAAGGAAAGGAAGGCTTATGACTAGAACGCTAAATACGCCAAAAACCAATAATATTAACCCTAAAGAAGAATGTAGAAACGAAAAATTGGGATTCCGCAGGTATCTCGGACTCTTCGGACTCAAAGATCATGCCCAAATATGGATATCGGGAAAAACGAAAAACGGGAGGCCAAAAGACCATTAGATGCTGACGAGATTAACCTCTAAATTTATGCATTAGAGCAGTTCCCCTTCCCAAAAGACAGAGCTGCAAGCAAAACATTCGTCGGCATCAAAAAGGAAATACTACAATTAGGAATACGATGCTCATTGCGAAGAGGAAATAGTCGAGAATGGCCTCTTCAATCATAATGTTAAACTCAACAAAGAAACATTTGAAGAGCTTACCACGGCAGAGTACAAGAAGAAAAGGAACGGGACAAAGCGTCCACCACCATAAAATGCTAGGAGTCAGAAAAGAGAGTGGAGAATCCGAGCAACAGATTGAAAATTTTGACGCTCAACGTAAATGGTTTGGAGGGAAAAGCAACAGCGCATGGGAACATATTCCACCTGCTTGACCCTGACATCATCTTAATTACGGAGTACGGTATCGACACAAAATCTTGTCAAATAGAGATAGAGGTCTACAGAGTTGTCACAAAGAATAATTCTCAAGAGAGGCTTGACGTTGCTGCCGTTGCAATCAAAAGGAATCTCTCGTTCGGGGGCCTTCCAGAACTGGACGAGTCATTCGTGGCAATAGAACTGCCCACATTGGTCGGCAACCCCGTGATCTCGGCGGCATAACAACCTCCTCGAAGAGCGTATCTGCCCCTGAACAACTTCTACACCCTGTTCGGTCACTGCAGAACGGCATTCCTTGAGGGCGACCTCAACGCCAGATGCCGAACTGCTAGCCATAATAAAACTAACAACAGAGGCCACAACTTGGAAATGATTATGCGACGGAAGAACATTTAGAGGATATGACGGTATTTCCCTACCTATATCACCGCTCTGGCAGCAACAAAGCCCGACCTAATCATCACAAGTGACGGCTTCCCATTCAACTACCATAGCGAGCCAGAACCAACAGTTTCCCTCGTCCATATGGCAATCTTGACTACCCTATAACTCACTCCGATCCAGCTGCCGGTCCCTCTCCGCAAAAGTTACATTGGCCAACTGGGAACGCTACGGAAATATCCTAGGCGGATTCGAACCAACTGACCTAAGCGAAGCAACTCTAGAAGATTTTAACGGGGAGCTGGAGAGTATAACAGCCCTTATCACCGAGGCTGATCGCGGTTGTGTATGTTTGCCAGGGTACAAGACTCCTGCACAACCCAAATAGACCGAGCAGATGAAAAAGGTCACTAGGGAGCACAGGGAGGTGCATGAAGAAATCAGAAGAGCAGGTAAGAATCAGGAACGAAGCTTGCTACTACGATATTTGCGTGATGAGCCAAAGCTGGCTATTAACCAACAACAGGCTGAAATCTGGGAGAGCCTAATAGCCAGGGTAGACAGCGAGGTGACCTCCGATATATTCTGGCGACTAGTATAACACCTGAGGACGATGCCGAATTTGAAGACCATCTGATTGAAGAAATAAATCATATCATACATCGAACACAACCACGAGCCTATGTGACGAAGGGAGGGAGATGGCTGACCATGGCCGAACAATTGCAACTGAATAGGTCATGACACTGGTAAAGACATTTAAAGAAAAGGCGCCAGGCTGGATGGGCATCACTTAAAACAATTTGGCGCATTCTCCCCGGCAGATCATTAAGGAAATCAATAACATCTACAACGTTTCCCTGAATACGGGCTATTTGTCCAATAGTTTAAAAATGGGTTGAATCAGTTTTATCGCTAAAGGGATTAACTAATCTCCCCAATCAACTAATGGACTACAGCCCAATATCCCTTTTGAGATTGTTGGCAAAGTCTATGAGAAGCTTCTAACTAACAGGCTATAAGACCAGCTGTACGTGCTGGAAGCTTGCAACCATCAGCAACACGGGTTCCGCAAGAGAAGAGGGACTGATACACCCCTCGCCCTTCTCACTGAAAAGCTTGCGCACTGTAAAACTGATAAGAAATACGTAGACGTGGTGATGCGACATGTTCAGAAGGCGTTCGATAAAGTTTGGGTGAGAGCTCTACAATTTAGGATCCTGAACCTCCAGCTGAACCCAATCTGGAAAGGGTCCTCTCTTATTACATAATGGAAAGAAAAGCCCAAGTTTCAATTGGATGCAACAGAGGACACGAGTTCGATCTAGAAGCGGGTGTTCCACAAGGTAGCTCTCTGAGTCCGCTGTTTTACCTACTTTACACGTTGGACTTACCGCTCCAGTTGGGAAGGGTATGATGTACCTGTCGTTTTCAGAAAACATCACTCAGTTCGTTCCAAGTTCCTATTGGAACGCTGAAGTAAAAGCAAGGGAGACATCTGCCGAAATAAAAAATGTCAATAGTTTAGAAATATGGTGGAAAATCAAGACCGACCGCTGAAAGTTCCAAATCCTTTCAGTGAACAGCCGGAAACGAGATAACGACAGAGTCGAAGTTTAATTTACCCATACTCCCACGAGGATAAAGTTAAGGGTCTGCGCATCACCTCAACAGGGTATAAGACGCATATCAACAACCGTTACCCCTAGCCAAGAGAAAACTTGGAAAACTGTGCAAGTTCAGAAACCTCAGCGCCAACAACATCAATAAGTTGTACACTGACCTGGTGCGCTCAACACTAATGTACCTAGCAGTGGTAATGCAGGCAGTTGTTCAACTTCTCACTGACAAATGAAGAGAGTCCAGAGTAGTGCTACCCTGCTTCTAGCTGGCGTGCACAGAATGGACCGTATTCGGCAGATGGAACTGAACACAAGAGCAAGACTTGAGCCACTGAATATGGTCCTCCGAAGGCTAGGCAAAAAGATGTCGGAAAAGGTTGAAAATGAAATACTCCCACATATAGACGCAAACCCAGACATACGACAACCCATAATTTGACGTGTCACCAGGAGAGCCCTATTCCCAAGCGGAAGACTGTGCTTCCGGGAAAACCAAGCCGTTATATACACTTAACCAGGATAAAATGATTCCACTCACCAAAAAGACTTACCAAAAAGACTCGACGATTTGAGACAACCAATCTCAAAGAGAGAAAGGAAAAAACCAAAGGAGGCGAAGTGCCCAAATGAAAAATACAAGAGAAAGAAATAAATTAAAAGAGGCGAAAGGCCTCCAAAAAAACAAATTAAATACTAAATAAAACAAGAAGAAATAATTAAAAAGAGGCGAAGTGCCCAACATAATCAAAACTAAATTAGCAAATAACTAAACCAATAATTGAAGCGAATATTAAAAAAAAATTATATAACAAAAAAGAGGCAAAGTGCACACAACAGGTGAAACAAGAAAGAAAACTAAACATAATTAAAGCTAAAAATGAAAGCTAACGAGTTATCAGATACATAATTAAAAGGCTCGAATGCCTAAAGACGGAGGATATAGATTTTATATATATATATATATATATATATATATATATATATATATATATATATATATATATATATATATATATATATATATATATATATATATATATATATATATATATATAAGAAAGAGATAAAAAAGAAGATAACCTTAAATAAGTAAACAAATAAAAGCAAGGTAAATTAAATGAGAAAACAGCAATGAAACACGATGTCGCCAGAGTGACTTCTCACAAGAGTCAGTTAAAACACGGACACCATCGAAAGACTAACAACAAAGGAAGTAGAAAATGAAAGAAGCTTGAGATGCCCTCTATACCAGGGCAAACTATAAATATTCTTTAAAACTACCTATACCTACAACACATTTCTCACTTGTTACATTAAGTTCAAGTTCAAGTTTGACTATTGGTCGCTGCGATCTAGTTCTCTGGCAAAGTAAACAACAGAAAATGTAGGTTTAAAACGGGCTTCTTTTAACCGCGGTTAAATTTGAGACGCCGAGATGTCGGGTGTATGGTTTCCGGCTGAAGTTGCACGCTAATTGCCGCTTTCTTCATTTGAATAATGACGGCTTCGGCCATCCGCAATCTTGTGTGGTTTTGAAGTCTGAGGATGATGGGGGTGTCCTTATTCAGCTTTTCACAGGCTAGAGTAGTGCCATGAGAGTCGTTCATTAAAAGCCCTTTTTTTCCTCCCCAAATCATACAAGGGGTTCTTTCAGAACAGGCCCCCCCCCTTGAAATCTGATATCATATAAATTGCTATAGAATTACTGAAATTAAGCATTCAAACTCAATTCACGCGCAAATGATTCACATATGATTAGTTATCATTTGAAATCAGTTTTCTTTAGTTCCATAAAAGTTTGTGTTAATGGTGGACTAAAAAATATATTTTTCAGACAAGGTTAACTATAGGTTTTGTTCTGAGTTGGAAAATGGGGTGTTAGGTGAATAGTAGTGGTGTTCTAAATGGCCTTGAATTTAGTTCAATCTATATTCGAATGATGCTAAATATATAAACCTGTTCTCAGGCGCCGTTTTTTTAGTTAATATTTAAATACCATGGTATAGTTTTGCATTTGGGTCACAAATCAACTTTAAAAATCTACCGAAAATTTCCACGAATGTATAAAATTTGGCATTATCATAATTTTCACTATGTTCTATTCACGTTGCTAAAATAAAATATATACTAAAAAAAAGTGCATAAATTTTGAAATTTGTATGATATGAAAATCAATGGTGTAGTTTTTTCACAAATTAATTTTAATTATCCCATAAAATTTCCAATGAATGCATACAATTTTACATTATCTTAATTTTCACTATGTTGTATTCATGTTGCTAAGCAAATAAATTTTAAGGATACAATCCTATTCATGCCCTCATCGCTGAAAAAACTGCCAAAAACAATAGGAATCCCAGAAATCGAAAAAGGTTACTACTTTTCTTATGATTTTCTTTCAGAGGAAACTTTGAATTATCTTCGACCTGTTCCAGAAAAAAAGGTATTTTAACAATGAGAAAATCAACAATGAGGAAAATTTATACTTTGATTAGTAAATTTTACCTAAATTTCCAGGAAAACGAATACAATACTCGCACAGAGTGTATTAAATATTGCATTCAAGATGTTTCTATCCCCGGCCTGTGATTTGAGAAGTTTAAATTACTCCTATATGGAAGATTTAACATTAATCCTATGCAGTATTGTATCATAATAGCCTTATTGAGTTTCAACGTGTATAAAGATGTCTTCTTACCAGAAAATTCGATTGCATAAATCGACAGAAAGAAACCAGACTTTTTCTCATAAGGCTATAGGTTGGCTTATGTTTGAAGAACATGTTAGAGGAATCTCGATTTGCATGCAAGAAACGGTGGTGAGCGAAGCCTATCTGTTGGTGGAAGAGTATTTTTCCATGATGGGGGTTTTCACCATTTGATGGAGAATTGTGTTTCTCTTTCATGGATGCTATTTGCATCGGTGGCAGAAAGAGGACTGTAATTTCAAACAAGATGTTTTCATTGGTGGGCGTGGGTCGTTGGATCACTACTACCAGCCTTTAGAGAATGATCGAATTCTCGGTAGCAAATACAAGGTTATCATTCTCTGGGAGTGTGAATTTTAAACCATGATGCAAACGACTCCAGTACGACGTGAGGCAGTTAATAGAATCACCACCGATGTAGTGAATAGTGTATTGAATGTGGTACTTTTTGGTGGCAGATGTAACCCATTTATATTATACTACTTACCATCTGAAGGTGTAAAAATCTCTTATGTCGGTTTTGCTTCTTATATCAGTAGCGCATGAAAAACAATCCCTATCTAGTAGGAATACCTTGATGTTGCCTATCTATGAAAGAAATTCCGTCTATTCAAGAATTCTCTGAGTGTATTAATGAAACATATTTCGGTATCGTGAGAGTTGATGTTCTCCCTCCTAAGGATCTGTATATTTTAGTTCTCCCTCAAACGATAGATGGTAAACTTACTTTAACGCTCTGAACCATATGCGCGCAGAAAAACTCACGTGATTGCAATCACTCTGAGAAGCAACGTATGACTTGCGGAGTGTACACAACTACTGAACGGATACACGCCCTAGAAAAGATGTATAAGATCAAGAAAGTTTAGAGTTTTAGGAGTTTGAAAAGAGGGATGGTTTGTTTGCAGAGTATATTAAAACTTTCTTAGGAGAAAAAATAGAAGCTTTTGGATTCCAGCGAGGAATGGTTAAAGAGAAGAAGAAAATGGAATATGTGAAGAGAGTGAATCAGCCTGAGGTGATACGCATCCAAATAACATGATCGAAAAGAATCATGAAAGGCGTTTTAGACAAAGCTCTGTATAAAGAGGTAAGTATTTCTTCCTGCGAATATTTTTTGCTTCATTGGTATATTAAATTCAAAATGTAATATTTATAACTGTGATAGAACGGTCTGAGGCCGCTTAAATTCAGCCGCTATCACATGTTTAGAAACATATGATACCCACGTGCATCTGCGAAAGGAAGCAGAGTGCGTTATCGCTACCATAGCAAATATTTAACCAAGGAGGTTCATTTCCCCGTTTCGCCTCCAAACGTCGATCTCGCCAGATTGAGTTAGGCATATGGGCAGATAAGGTATTTTCGCAGGCGAAACCGGGGCATTCCCCCGAAGTCCCCCCCTCAATTGTCCCCTACGCCATGGAGTTGGCTCCGGGTATTTATACATAGCTTTCCCCGATTGAAGCAGAGCAGATCCCGATTATCTTCGCAAGGCATCACGCCGATCCAGTCTTCCTTGTGCACCTAGGAACTCTCTACCTCGAGAACCCCCTTATTTCCCAGAAGAGGAGAATATCCCTTGAGTGCCAAGGTTCGTGCCTTCGAGACGCCAAGTCAACAAGCCCCCCCTTGTTGTTCAGAAAAAGAACAACGTTAGAACAGCCATTGTTCTTTGAGCCGTTTGACAAGAGACGGTTCTCACCCCCCTTTCCCTGTTGTTCAGAAAGAGAAGAAACAGCCATTGTTCTTTAAGCCCGTTCGTCAAGAAACGGTTCTCGTTCCCAAGACATCACGTCAGGATAATTTAATTCCCCCATTTTCAACGTTCTTCAAGAGAACGCTTGGTTTCAACAATAACCTTCATTGTTCATCTAGAACATCCCAGATTTGCTGTCACAAAGATCGCTCGTACTTCCAAGCCCCACTTCGCTTTCACTCTTTGAAGACAGTCCTTCCCCTTTGCTAGGACATCCCCCCGAAGAACCCTTCTGCTGGAAATCGCCAGTGGACCGAAGATTCATTCGCATCGTCTTCCTTTGCACAACAACTTTGTAATTACGTAAGCTGAGCATTACCTTTAATCATCTAACCTTTTGTCAAGGCTACGCTGGGCTTTAAACGGTTTAGCGAACAATTCCCCCTATTTAATTTTTATTTGTTTTCCTTTTTAAATCTCTCCAAATCTTAATCCTTGGATTAGTCAGATATTCCCACGACCCTTTCCATTCTCCGTTTATGTAAACATTTTCCGTTTTGTGTGTTGTTGATAGTTTAATTAATAAAACTCTATTTTATTAATGATAGCCATATTATTATCCTTAAAGATAAATAAGCCTCTCCAGCCCTCCCCCCTCTTTTTGACTAACCTCGGTTAATCAGATTACCACGCACTCGAAATATTAGAATAATTCCCTCAACCAATAGTTATATATGGTATATCATCGAGAGCCTATTCTACGGTATATATATATATATATATATATATATATATATATATATATATATATATATATATATATATATATATATACTACTTAAATTTGGTATCAAGTGTGTAAGGTTTAACGGTATATCTTTGCAAACACTAAGCTCATTCGAGTGAAGCATAGTGTTATTGGTTATAAAAAATAGAGTATAGTAATTCCCTTTTGTTTTAACGATTGCTATCCCCTTTTTGAAACTTAAGAAGCTGGAGGAGCTCGAGGAACTGTTATAATAATTTGTTTGTGTTTTTTTTGTGTTATTTTAGTCATTGGTTATCTAGGTCGAAAAACCAATTACAAATAGGTCAGTGCCCATATTTAGGTAGGCGAATTCTTTAGAGGGCATAATTCTTATTGCAAGGAATTTCGTTGGTTGACTATTGCGCTCCCAAATGCAAATATGACTCAGTTTGAAATCTTCAAAGCGCAAGGAGAATACTTGGGACTTTCCGGAAGAGAATTGATTGAGTACATTCAAGAGGAGCAACGAACAGAAAGAGAAAAGTTAAGAGAAGGAATGCAAAGAGAAGCAGAAATCCAACGATAAGAAAGAAGAAGAGAAATCCAACGAGAAGAAAGAGAGGAACGAAAAAGACAAGCTGAGCTTCACCATCAGCTTGAAATGGCTCGAGAACAGGTTAGAATACAATCAGTCAGTTCACGTTCAGAAGCCTTGCTTACTTTCCCACTTATGCTCCCCAATTTCAGGGATGGAGAGGATTTCTGAGCATTTTTAGCACACTTCGAAAAGATCCTCGAGATCAATAACCTGGATCTGGAGGCTGAAGGTGTAGTAAGATTACTTCACCTTTTAAATTGTAAATTGCCTAACATTTTCATATCTCTACCATGTGAATGTACAATTGACTACAACACATTAAAAGCTAAGTTACTGGCCGCTCATAATATGACTCCCGATTTCTACCGACAAGAATTTCGAGGAGGTCGTATTAAATCCGAAAAGACGTTCCGTCGATTTGGATGCATTCTTCAGAGGAATTTTAAATTCTGGTTAGAATCCTGAATGGTTAATCCTAACTACTAGTCCTTAACAGACTTCGTGTTGCGGGATCAATTTTTGACGTCTCTCCCGACGGAGATCCGCGTGTTCGTCAAGGATCGTTGGTGCCAGACCTTTAAAGAGTGTACCAAAGAAGCGGATGTCTATGCCGAAAGCCATAATTTATAACCCAACGAGAATCGAACTTCCTACCATTCCCCTACCAGGAAAGAAGGAAGGATTCGAGCCCCTTCCCAGGAAAGCCAACGAAGTTTCCCGGACCAGCAAAACCCCAAAACTTCTAACCCCTAAACCAACAACGGGACACCAAACCTCCCGTTAAGAGTTCTCCTCCAACACTCTTCCCGAAGCGACCAATCATATGCTTCACCTGCGGTGTAGAAAACCACACGAGCTGGAATTGCCCCCAAAATTCTAGGCTTAAAAGCGGACCAGCCCACCAAGTTTACCAGATTAATGCCAACCCGGCTTCCCCGGTGGTGCAGACCCAAGCATCAACTTCTCCCCCTCCGTCAGGCCACCAGGTAAATTTTATATTTTGATAAAAGTTTCCCGGGAACTTGAAATTTGAGGAGGGCAGCGTGAACGGCTGCCGTGTATCTACTCTCAAGAGGGACACAGGGTGCACGTGTTGCATCGTGTCCGACGAGCTCCCCCCGCCCAGTGGACCCTAACCACGAAAAAATTGCGGTGGTACATGACTACCTTGGGCGGGCGAACCGATTTTCCGTCTTTAGATGTTACCTGCAATGTCAGTATTATGATGGCTGGGCTGAAGTCATTCCAGCACCCATACATTTTTGTTCGGTACTTATAGGACAGAGCCCTCAAGTAAGCTTCGACCCTGTGTCCCAGGCCACCTTTCCTCGAAGCCGAGCTAAGAAGGAAGCCCAGGAGTCCGTCCCCCTCAGAACCCCGATACCGTCCGAATTCTCGGAGATCCTTAACCAGAATTTTAGGTCCGAAGATCAAAAAGTTAAGCCCAGTGATGAATTACTCCTGCTCTTTGCCACAGCGAGTAATCAATTACTGAGCCAATGGAAAGGTCCGTACTCGGTCCGCAAGGTACGAGGACCGGTAGATTCCCTTATTGGTACTCCAGCAGGCGAAAGGCTCTACCACGTCAACTTGTTGAAAAAGTACCACCAACGCGCCCATGGAGATACGTTCGTAGCACTGGACGAAACATCGGCGCTTGAAGAGGATTACCCCGCGGAGTCCCTTAATGTCATACAGACAGTGTGCATCCAACCTGATGCCGATTACCCTCTTCCTTCCCTTCCGGGCGAGTCGTTTGAACCCTCTGACCTGGATATCGATGCGCAGCTGACACCACATCAAAAGAGTTAGCTACAAGAATTATTATGTCAGTTCGACGACGTTATTTCAGAGAAGCCTGGATGCGCTACTAGTTTCAAGCATGATATTCAATTAACGACCTTAGAACCTGTCTGTTTAAAACCCTATCCCATACCGATTTATTTACGCCAAGCTTTTAACGCCGAAGTCGATAATTTGATTAGTTTGGATATAATAGAACCTTCCACCTCTAGTTATTGTTCCCCAATCGTCATGGTCAAGAAACCTGATGGCACTTATCGGATGTGCATTGACTTCCGGAAGTTAAATTCGGTAACTGTGTTCGACGCCGAGCCCATCCCGTTGGTAGATCAAAACCTCCACCTTTTTGAAGACGCCAAGTTCATCTCAGAACTTGATTTTTGCAAGGTCTATTACCAAATTCTCCTCCAACCTGATGTGAAAGCATATACCACCTTTGCAAATAAGAAAGGCTTAATGCAATTTAAGCGCCTTTTTTTGGCCTCGGGACCGCTTGTAGTAACTATAACCGTCTCATGAGAAGGTTGTTAGATGGTCATCCGAATGTCTCCTTTTACTTCGATAACGTCTACGTCGCTACTCGTGAATGAAATCATCATTTAACCACCCTATTAGCTCTCTTAGAGCGACTACGCGAAAATGGCCTTACCATTGGTCCCATTCAATGCCATTTTGCCCCCCCTATAAAATACTTGATTTTAAAATAGGACAAGGCCAGTTAGGTCCACAGGAGGACAAGATTAAGGCCATCGCCGACATGCCCCTCCCGAATACTAAGAAGCAATTGAGATCATTCCTAGGATCAGCTTCTTTCTATCGGCGATTAGTCCTGAATTTGGCTGCAATTTCGGCGCCCCTCAGCACCCATTTAAAAAAGAATTCCTCCGATCGTCTACGTTGGAATGATGTCGCTGTTTCTCATTTTAATCAGCTCAAGAGTAAGCTCATTTCTGCCCCTATTTTGAAGTTGTCCAACCCGGAAAAATCCTTTGGGATTAAGACCAACGCAAGCAACGAGAGCATTGGAGGTGTACTCCTTCAATATAAGGATGACGGAACGAGTCATTCAGTTGCATATGCTAGTCGCCAGTTATTAGCCCGCGAAAAGAGATATTCCACTATAGAGAAGGAAGCTCTAGCTATTATTTGGGTTATTGACAAGTTTAAAATGTATTTTATAGGAAAAGAATTTCAGATAGGAACTGACCACCGCATGTTGGCCTATATTCGGAATGTACGACACTCCAACGGCCGAATTATGCGCTCGAGTCTACTCTTGCAAGAGTACCAATTTAAGATAAATTACATAAAATGTTCCGATAATCAGGTAGCTGACGCACTCAGTAGGAATGCGTTTCTAAATAGTGTAGATTAATTTGTAATTCGTAGGATTAGGATCTCCATGTATGTATATACCGTCTTGTACGACTTAAATTAGATTCTCCTGTAATACAATTGGTTAATGTATGTCTTTATTTTGTGGCTCAATGTCTATTTTTTTTCGTATGTGTATATATTTGTACCCATGAAATTACGTATAAATTCTTTTGTCCCTTATGTACTAACTATATATTATTTCATTGTTCCATGTCTCTTTCATGGTTAAGTTTGTATTAAGGGTTAGTTTCCCCTATAATCAAATGATCAACATAATCATATGTATTGAGGTAATACTAACTAGGTGCACGACTTTACGGTCGGTGCAAGAAAGCGAGTACTCCACAACGGAGCTTTATGGTTGTCCCTTCTCTCTTTTTTCTCGAAGTGACAACTTCCACCGGAATGTAAGGGTGTGATAGAACGGTCGGAGGCCGCTTAAATTTAGCCGCTATCACATGTTTAGAAACATATGCTACCCACTTGCATCTGCGAGAGGAAGCAGAGCGCGTGATCGCCACCATAGCAAATATTTAATCAAGGAAGTTCATTCACCCGTTTCGCCTCCATACGTCGATCTCGCCAGATTGAGATAGGCTTATATGCAGATAAGGTATTTTCGCAGGCGCGACCGAGGCATTCCCCCGAAGTCCCCCACTCAATTATGCCCTACGCCATGTAGTTGGCTCCGGGTACTTATACATAGCTTTCCCCGATTGAAGCAGAGCAGATCCCGATTATCTTTGCGAAGCATCAAGCCGATCCGGTCTCCCTTGTGCACCTAGGAACTCTCTACCTCGAGCACCCCCTTATTGTCCACAAGAGGACAATATCCCTTGAGTGGCAAGATTCGTGCCTTCGAGACGCCCAGTCAACAAGCCCCCTCCCTATTGTTTAGAAAGAGAACAACGTTAGAACAGCCATTATTATTTGAGCCGTTTGACAAAAGACGGTTCCCCCCCCCCCTGTTGTTCAGAAATAGAACAAATATCCATTGTTCTTCAAGGCCGTTCGTCAAGAAACGGTTCTCGTTCCCAAGACATCACGTCAGGATAATTTAATTATCCCCTTTTAAACGTTCTTCAAGAGAACGCTTGGTTTCAACAATAACCTCCATTGTTCATCTAGAACATCCCCGATTTGTTGTCACAAAGATTGCTCGTACTTTCGAGCTTCATTTCGCTGTCACTTTTCGAAGACAGTCCTTCCTCTTCGCTAAAGACAACCCCCCCAAGAACCCTTCTTCTCGAAATCGCCAGTGGACTGAAGATTTCTTCGCATCGTCTTCCTCTGCACAACAACTTTGTAATTACGTCGGCTGAGCATTACCTTTAATCATCTAACCTTTTGTCAACGCTACGCTGGGCTTTAAATGGTTTAGCGAACCATTTCCCCCTTTAAATTTTTATTTGTTTCCCTTTTTAAATCTCTTCAATTCTTAATCCTGGGATTAGTCAGATATTCCCACGACCCTTTCCATTCTCCGTTTATGTAAACATTTTCTTTTATGTGCTGTTGATAGCCATATTATTATCCTTGTGCTCCGTTCCACTTCTTAAGCATATTGAAGATAAATAAGCCTCCCTAGGCCTCCCATCCTTTTGGACTAACCTCGGTCAATCAGATTACCACGCACTTGAAATATTAGAATAATTCCCTCAACGAATAGTTATATATGGTATATCTTCGAGAGCCTATTCTACGACAATAACTATTAACACATTGTACAACGAAAATGAAGTCAATAATTTCTAAAACTTGAAATCGATACTAGTGTATAATACTAATAAAACAAACAGCCCATTATTCCTGATCATCTTTTGTTCCTTTACAGTCTCTCGGCAAAGTTCGCTCAGACCGTATGAAAACGGTCATATGTGGTTCGGACCATGATGTAATCGACCTGATCAAAAACGAGGAATACATTGTAAATTCGTTGGATGTAGTTGACAATTCATACATCGTGAAAAAGGAGAATGCTCAATATGTAGAAGTTGCCTTCCACGTACAGAATCTTTCAATTGCAGCATTCACAACCACCTATGCTCGAATCAAGCTCTAGGGCCTCTTATACTCCTTGGGTAAACGGTTTTTTGTACTGTGACAGGCAGTGCTATCTTCATTACTAGGAAAGATGACCCGCAACCTTGACTTGAATAAATTCAAGGTGAATTTCACGATGGGATCACAGATGAGTAAGATGCCGATGTGTATGGAGATTTATTCTGCTCTACCGGTCCCAAATACTTTTTGATACATATCCAAATTATGAGTGGGGTAAAGTATATTCTTCTTGTTAAAAGATTAACCATTAACTCTCAGACGAAGGATATAATATCCTACGCTACTATGAAACTCCTAGTTCGAGGTGATGACCATATAGAAAAGGTTGATAGTCATATTCCTGTACCATTTATGGGTTTCAGAGCCGAGGAACTCGGCGGAGTGAAAGAAGTGAGAGGGAAAAAGGTTTTGAGAAAGACGTTTCGTAAAGGTGTTGAACTCTCAGGTAGATATTGAACCATACCTTACTGTTTCAAGGGGATCTTACATGACATTTCAAAATTACTACACTTTGAATCCCTGTAAGCTATTATTAGCTTTTATGTATATATATTTTTTAATCATTAATAATATTCTCTGATTAATATGAATAAAAATAGATGAGATGAAACGCGTTTAATTGCCACTGTTTTAATTTGTTTACAAAATAACTTTTCAGATTCTCGTGATATTGTGAAAGGAATGCTTTTATCCTTGCCTTTTCAATCTTGGTTTTCATCATATCAGTGGGCTTATGGGAATACCATGAGAGAAAGAGTGAAATAACAGGCGTTTTGTGACAAAAAAAACAATGTTCACTACTCTCTCACCATCGGTCACCATGGTAGAATGTAATAGGCAAAAAACTTATCCATCCACCTACTGTGACGATCTGATAGACCTCCTACGAAGAAAAACGGATCCGTAAACTCGTTTTTGAATTTTTTACCGATGATTTAATCTTCTAAATCCATAAACTGGAGATGTTCAAGTACTTCTTTTTCGTTTTTGAAGTTGAAAGGTAGTTGGACTGTCCCACTATACAGAAATTCAATCCGATCAATTGGGTGTTCATGAATTAGTCGACAAAGATAATCGAAGAAATCAACCGTAGATGAATAGTCTAGGCTAAATTTATAATCGAATCGACCGACATCTTCGGTTGCAAAATAGCTACTAAGTCGGGATGTGATACGGCGAGGATGGAGGATCATCTTATAACGTGTGTCACAGAAAGAAGTTTACCGACAAATGATTTCAACGATTGCAACTAGACGGACCAATTAAAGGATTGTACAAAGTTAAGTGTCAAATCCAATCATGCGGATAGAGAAAAATGTATGAAAATTAAAACCGTGCCCGATTTTCACCAAAGTGACCTTTTTTCGAAGGAATCAAAACCTGCACACACACACTATCACTGAACTTGGGGTGGAGGAGCATTCTTCTTTCTGGCAAACCCTGTCTCCCCACTTCCCCTGTCCTCACCCTCACCTTGGTCCATGAACTTTTTTCGAAGTAATTAGAGTCTACAAACATATTCACGATCATACATATGTAAACACAGATACTTTCACCGAGTTAGGAGTCGGGAGATGTGGTGAGGGAGCATCTTAGCGACCAAATACTAAGGCGAGGATGTGGGGGAGGATACTCGGGTTGCAAGTGCATTGACGTCTGTACGTGTTTGAATGTGCACATGGCTGTGTGGGTCTGTGTGTACTTGTCCAACTACCTTCGATACTACTCTACACTGCCTATTAAATAGAGTGAGAATACGAAAAAAATGGAAATAAATCCCAGTTGTGTAGAAAAAAACACATCCATAATATTGACAACGGAACATACCAATCAGCCGAGGCGGGCTATCAATCTCTTCTCTCATACCATTTATTACCATTGGATTAAAAGGAATAGGAAGAGGTACATCTGAAAAATTATTACATATATTTGCATATTCCGCATTCGTGAGTGGATGACACATGTATTATAATATTTTGTAAATAAAATTCTTCTGTTATTCCTGTTCAGTTTTTGCAAAATAAGTATTTACTTTTCTGCAATTAAGTATGAAATGCTTTTGTTGGCCGCTGTTTTCTAACATTTTCATATTGGACATAAGTTTTGGCAGTCATTTGCATAAAATGAATGCATCACAACAAATGCTCTGCGTCTACATGTTACCATTTATCTCAAAATATATTTTAATTAAACTGTACAACTTGAAATAGGATTATTATGCTTCATTTAAGATTATTTGCTCTTAAATCGATTCGTTAAAGCACAAAACAAAAGCTCCCTTCAAAACGAGGAAAATGATGTCGAAATATTATATTTTAAGCTGACGTTTATTTCTCGTACTGCAATATATGTTTGTTTCTAGGTTTAGCAGACATAGATTAAATAAATGAAGCGTACATAAACACACCACTGGAATTCCTGAAAAGATATAGAGCCATCGTGGTATGAACCTAGATCGATACTTCACGACAAACTTATAAGAGATCTACAAGTTTTCAAAGAGAGAGAATTATTGAAGGATGAATCGTAAACAAGGCTCGAGCAGCTTGGCTGGCGACTAATTTAGGCGAGATGGCTTAACGAAAAATTGTTAAGGGAATGGATAGAATAAAACGATGATAGAACAATATATATATATATATATATATATATATATATATATATATATATGTAGAGGGATCCCCTAGAATAATATTATTTTCCCACCTCCTAAGATATTAGTTTGGGAGAGAAAGCGAGCCTTTAATCCCTCTCTTCCCCTCCGACTTCACCCTTTTTGGACTTGCCATCAGGTCACCTCAAAATTTTACACTGAGGCATGACACTGAAATTGAAATCTACCTTCACGCCGTCTCAATCTTCCCTCCCCCCCCTCGGGTCGGGACATTACTCAACTATTTTGTTGGTTCGCCGCAAACAGCTTTTATGGTTCTCACCACTGTTCGTCCGTCTAACCCATACAGATCCCTCCCTCTGACACTTCCCCGCAAGGCGACGCTCGGATTGTCACGGCCGCAAACGGGGGTTCAAGAAGGCCTCTCTCTCCCTATTTTGGATAACTCCGGGTATATACGCACCCTCCAGAGGATTACAGACATTTGGTTGGACGACACTTTCCCGAAAGGAGTTCAACACAACGAGGCTCTCTCACGAGAAGTGTGAGTGCGGGCGCGCGCCACGGAAGAGCTGAACATCACACCCCTATCTTTGGGTCAGGGAGAAGAGTCTCTTGAGGCAAGGTCAGCCTTTCTCAGCCGCCTTCCGATCAAGGATTGGAGAAGCCATCCTTTGTAGTTCTTCTGGTGACCTGTGAGGAAAAGTGGCCTGATAGCTCGCTCAAGCCGAGTGTGGAGAAGTCATCTCCCTTCCCCCCTTAGAAGTCCACCCAGTGACCTTTTGAGGACAAGAGGCCCACTTCTCGCAAAACACAAGTATAGAGAAAGTAACCCTCCCGCTGCTGGTTTTCGGCTACCCCCGTGAGTAATCAAGGTCGCCAAGATCTCCCTCCAAGTTTGCCCCGCTTTACTCTCGAGGTTTAAAGGAACTAAATCACTCATTATTTTGAATCTCCCTTTATATCCATTCAATAACTATGGTTATCTAATTAGTATTCAGAACCTAATTCTCTCTTATTCAGTCGAAGAAAGAAAAGCACAAGGAGAAGAGGAAGAAAGAAAAGCACAGAGGTAAACGAAGAAAAAAAAGCACAGAGAAAAGCAGAAGAGAATGAAAGAATTAGGCAGCATGAGAGAGAGATAAGCCGTGACCAAGTCGAGATAAACTTTGTTGGATCTCGAACTGAGGAAGCTCAAGCGCCCGCACTAAAACTCCTCGCATAAAAGGATGGAGCCGATTTTTGCTCTTATTTAGCACACTTCGAGAAGATTTTCGAAGTCAACAATTGGGACTTAGTATCAGATAGTTTCGCCCCGTTACTTTCACCCTTGAATCCTCGTCTCGCGACATATTCATTTCGTTTTCTTCCGAGGCCACCCTTGATTATACAACCCTGAAGGCAGAACTTCTTTCTGCCTTTACCATGAATCCTGAAGTTTATAGAGTAAGATTCCACTCCGCGCGCATACAGCCAAGCTGAATCTACAGGCAATTTGGATTGACGCCTTGGTGTACCACTTCATTTTTGGCTGGATTCCGTCCAAGTATCAAATTATTATGAGTCGCTGATTGACTTCATTCTAAGACATCAACTAATTTTGACCCTCACTCGCAAACTAAGGGCCTTCATAGCGGACATAAGAGCGTCCACTTTGAAAGAGTGTGTGGAAGAAGCCAACCTTCACTCTTCCAATCAAGGCCTCTACCCCAAAGGGGTCAAGAAGAACCATCCCCTCTTCTCCAAATATAAGTTTGGTTTTAACCGGAGCCCACTTAAGGGCAACAACAGCTTCATAAAAGTGCAGGCACCGAGCAAGTACAGGCATCACCCGCCGAGAGAACAAACTTAAGTAAAGCCCCCGTTACTCCTCTCCACGCCTAGCAACTACCCCATATAGACCAATCGTATGCTTTACGTGTAGCACCCATCGGTACTTAAGTTAAAATTGCCCCCAAAATTCTAAACTGAGGACCTCGTCGAGTCACCAGGTCCACCAAATCTCTGCTGCCCTCCGCCTAATCCGCCAGCCGCATTGTCAGCGGCCACTGCTCCCTCCCCCGCGGATAAAAAGGTAAATTTCCTGTTCAACAAGAGTTCTCCCGGGGAGCTTCAGTTTGAAAATGGCATGGTAAATGGTTTCCGAGTGTCAACCTTCGTTAAGGCTACAGGTTCCACCTGTATAGTAGTGTCGGACAAACTACTATCCCCCGTAAGTCCACAGCATAACAGGTTTTCGTTGTGCATGACCTTTTAGGTCGTGCCACCATGTTCACAGTGATACGGTACAATATTCAGTGCCAGTACTTCACCGAAGGGGCCGAAGTACTCGCGGCCCCGATGAAATTCAGCTCCATCCTCTGTGGAAAAAATTAGGAAGAAAGAGACTGAAACAGTGCTAGGCGATTCGAATATCGAATAAACCGTGAAGGACGCGTTAGTATACCGTTCTTCTGTTAAATCAGAGGGCCCCCCGACCAACGCGTTGTGGTTGCCGAGAACGAATATCGAACCAGTTCTAAAGATCACTCATGATGGCCTAATGGCTGGACATTTCGACCATAACAAAACGGCACAGATAGTTTTTAAATAGTTCTTTTGGCCAGGAGCGTCAAAGGAAATTATCGACATCTGCAAGTCTTTTGACCTTTGCCAGATGGTCACCTACAAAGGGCGTGTAGTCCATGCCCTCTTCAAAAAAACTCGAGAGTGGCCGAGTCCTTCGCCCGAGTTTCAATCGACCTAATAGGCCCCATTTGTCCTCCATCAAGTGAGGAAGCAGACGATGAGTATCCCCTGCCGTCTCTTCCTTCCCCCCAAGAGGAGCGTAACTCCGACTTGAACGTAAAATCCAATCTCGCCATAATGAGGAGGCTCAATTGCTTGCCTTATTGGAAGGCTTTGCATGTCATTTTATCGTCCTTTTGTGCCGAATATACTACAATAACCTCACCCGTTAACGACATGCTTAAAAGAACGGCCCCCGATCAATTGTACCCCTTCGGTGGAAAATCACTTCCACAAGTTAAACAAGATAATTTCTGCCCACATTTTGAGATTACAGAATCTTAATAAAACATTCGGGGTTCATACCGATGCCTCCTAGGATGGCCTAGGTTGCGCTCTCCTCCAAAATTATGACGATGGAGTGGGATATCCTGTATGATATGCTAGCAGGAAGCTATCTCAAGGCGAAAAGGCGTATGCCACCATAGAGCTTGAAACGTTAGTAATAGTGTGGTCTATTCGTAAGTTTAGGAGGTATCTCATAGGTAAAGAATTTATTGTCGAAGGTGATCACAAACCCGTGGCGTACCTAAAAACCTATAAGAGCTAAAATGGGCGTTTAATGCGTTGGAGCCTAATACTCATGGAGTATGAATTTCGGATCCTGTATTTTAAAGGCACCAACAACTGCTTAGCCTATAGCTTGAGTAGAAATCCAATAGAAGACCACCCTCCAACAACCTGAGTGTATATGTAGTAAAATTCGCGTTTGATTCATTTTTGTAAATACCATTTTCCATCTTATTTTAGCCTTGTTGATTTTGTGTGTGCGTATATATAGATTAGGTTACGTGTGGTTACATATATGTAAATCGCGTGTAGTGTTAATTTCTTTTTTCTCTGTTGGTAAACGTTAAAATTGTAGCTTAATAAGTTCCCCTTTTGGGGAAATTATTGTAAACATTTTTTTCGTTCAAAGTGTTCTTTGGTATAAAAATGTTTTTGGATAGGGAAGGGTGAAAAAGGATTCCCTAGAATAATATTATTTCCTCACCTGCTAAGATAATACTTCGGGAGGATAAGCGAGCCGTTATCCCCCACCCCCCCTTACAACTTCCCCCTTTTTGCACTTGCCGTCAGTTCACCACCACACCGATCTATGACGCTGGAATTGAAGGCTATCTCCCCGCCTTCTCAACCTTCTCTTCCCCCACCCTCAGGTCGGAAGATTACTCAGCTATTTTGTCGGTTTGCCGGGAACAGCTTTTATGGCTTCAACTGCTGGTTGTCCGCCTGACCCGCTGATGCCTGCCTCTGACACTTCCCCGCAAGGAGACGCTCAGTTTGTCACGGCCAATAAGAAAGGTTCGAGAATGACGTTATCTATTCCTGTTTTGGAGAACTCCGGGTATGTATGCACCCTCCCGAGGATAACAGACAGATTTGGTTAGACGACACTTCCCCAAAAGGAGGTTGATTCAACGACTCACTCTCCCGAGAAGTGTGAGTGACGGTCACACGCCACGGAAGAGCTGGACATCACACCCGTATCTTCAAGTCGGTGAGAAGAGTCTCGTGAGGCAAGTTTAGCCTTTCTCAACTGCCTTCCGATCAAGGATTGGAGAAGCCGCCCTCCGAAGCTTGTCTGGTTACCTCTTAAAGATAAGAGGGTTGATAGTTCGCTCGGGCCGAGTGTGTAGAAGTCCTCTCACCCACCCCCCTTTCAAAGTTCGACCAAGAATCTCTTGAGAACAAGAGGCCCGATACCTCGCTCTATCCGAGTTTGAAGAAGTCACCTCATATCCCCCTTCTTAGTTCGTCCGGTGACCTCTTGAGGTCAAGAGGCCCGCATCTGACAAAACACAAGTATCGAGAAAGTAACCCACTTGCTGCTGGTTTTCGGCTACCACCTTGAGTAATAAATGTCACCATGACTTACCCTCAAGTTTGCCCCGCTTTACTCTCGAGGTTTAAAGAAACTAAATCACTCATTACCGTAAATCTCCACTTTTAACCATTTGATAACAATGGTTATCTAATTAGTATTCGGAACATAATTCCATCCTATTCACTACCTATATATATCCATATGTATTGTTGTGCCTTTTATTTAGTGTGCATTAAGATCTATTTTGGTCGTTGTGTTTGGAATATTCCATGCTCACGCAGCTGCAGCTATCTATTCAAATCGCACTCTAAGAAAAATAACAGTTATTGCCTTGCTTAGCCTCCCTAAGAGCCCGTGTGCGCATATTCCTGTACACTTGGACATAATATATATATATATATATATATATATATATATATATATATATATATATATATATATATATATATATATATATATATATATCTGCATTTATGTGCCATAGAAATAAAAATTGGCATCACAACACTAAGGAAGTTGACCATTGAAAGCTTAAGAAAGAAAACGTGTGATATAGAGACTGCGAAAATCTTGCAAACTAATTATATAATTTTAACCATTAATGAAAAATAAATAAAGGAGTAGGATTCAAACCTGTTTCCTCAAGCGTAGATCGCTATTGAGACCACGACGCTGATCGACTGAGCCATCATCCTCAATCCCAAACCAGGTTGATTCAAGAAGCCCGTTGAATAACGAAGTGTAGGTTTTCTCTATCCAGTGAAAGACAAGACAAGTTTCTAGTGAGAGTTGAAAACTGGCCTAATTTGTGCGTAACTTAAATCACATGACACCTGATATAATGGATGCATTTAAAGGCCAAAAGAAATCAAAATTGTCATCACAAAACTAGGGAAGGTGACCATTGAAAGCTTAAGAAAGAAAATATGAGATATAGAGACGGAGAAATCGTGAAAACTAATTTTAGCCGTTAATGAAAATAAATAAAGGAGTAGGATTAGAACCTATTTCCTCAAGCGTACATGGCTTTTATTTTTCATTAAAGGTTTAAATTAGTTTTCACGATTTTCTCCGTCTCTATATCTCACATTTTTTTCTTAAGCTTTTAATGGTAACCTTCATTAGTGTTGTGATGCCAATTTTCATTTATTTGGGCCTTTAAATAAATCTATTATATCACGTGTCATGTGATTTAAGGTATTATATATATATATATATATATATATATATATATATATATATATATATATATATATTATAAATTAACAAGGATGTAACATAGTTGAAATATAATGATGGAATTTGAGTTTAATTATACAAAAATCAACATGAGTTTTAAACTGAATTTTAGTCGTGACTAAGCTTGGTGTAAGGGAGTGACAACAATGTATAAACAGGTATCAATTGGTACAAGTAGATAGCAAGGTAAATATTGGTGAAAGGCGAACTAAGTAACAAGACAGCAACTAGTGTGAATGGGAGTCTTGAATGAGGTGAAGAAGAATTAGACTAAGTATGATTTATTTGGAATTAACTGGACAAGAAATATTTAAGAGCCTTTCCGTGGCGAATGACGAAGCACGAGTGGGAATTTTGTATTCAATACGAGTCAGCCAAACGCGTGTTAATTTGTGTGTTTGACTAAAGGATGTGTTGGCAAAAAAATGTATTAAGCCACGATTTTTCGATACAATGCGAAGTTTCTGGGAAAAGGTATGGAATTGGGGCAACTTATTTGGCATTAAGTAAATCCTTTCCAGACCCAAACAAGATATATATTACATATAAAATAGGTAGTACTTACCTAACTATAAATTTCGTCAAGATATTTGAGACTCTTGCGTTTGTAAGTGGAGATAGGATTCTCCCGTTTTTAGGAACCAGTAGTTGGCACCCATCATGCTTTCGTTTAAGTGGCCTTGATAGCTGCTTTCCATCATTGCGATATCTCGGTAGAACATTTTCCCATGTTTTTCACTAATATCACCTATATTGAATAGAAAGAAATCTAGATGCAAATGCAAGAAATGCATCTTAATAGACATCCGACACCCCATTCTTTGATAGGTCTTTAACATGTTGTCCACTAGTTCTCCATAGTTTTCAGCCCTCTGATTACCAAGCAAGTTCTTCTTACATGAACAAATGAATCCCATGCTGCCAACTCAAGTGGAGTTAGTTTATTTCTGAACTACCTGTCACGTATCAATTCTCTGATCTCCGGGCACACAAAAATGCTTGCTCTTGGTTTAGCATCGGTTTTCTTTGCACCAAATTAATCTTTGAGTTGCTGTAATCCATCAGAATCATGGGTCATTGTTTTAACAAAATTCATGATAAAGCCAAGTTTGATATGAGGTGGCAGAATGTAAATCTTCTGTATATGTACTAAAGGCATATGCCTCACATTGTATCGGCCAACTATGTGTTCTTCTCTTAAGGGCCGATTTTTGACAATTTAATGTTTTCTGTCGTCACGGCTATTCCATAGGCATAAAAAGCACATATTCTTTGTATATCCTAGTTGAATTCCTAGAGTAACAAAAGTACCCACAGATCAACACAGATATGCCACATATGATGCGAGTAATGAACACCATCCCTAATATATTTCATTGATTCAGTCATATGTCTCTATCACCCCAACAATAAGTGCGACGGGAAGTAAAAGTTTTAGTTACCATTGTGTAGCAACACTTCGTTTGAGCTAGAAGTGCTTGCTTCGATGAATAGTCTCCATATATCATGTAAATGCTTGTTTGCTAGCTGATTCATGAGGTCATTAACATCATTACAGAAACAAGCACAAACTCTTCTTTATAAACGGCAGCTAAGGTTTCATGGCGTTAAAAGAAAACTAAGGTTGTCTGGGCAGCTATTTTATAAATTCTCGCGGATTCATGTTTTCAACATAGTTCGTATATATCCTCTTATATACTTTAGTACAATCTTATTTCATTTACAAATTAATTGAAGGATAAATCTGACAGAAAAATGCAATAAATCACTGTAGGTAAATACAGTTTCGACACCACTACTATAATGGCTAAATTTGACAACGTGATAAAACACGAGTGTAAAGCAGAAAGCAAACACACACAACATATCCTCTCACTACGGTAGCCGAAGCAGCCCTGCCCATATGTAAGTAGCAAGTAGCAAAACCATTGTTCACCAGTGTCATTTATAAATAACTAAGTTGAGATTTTACATGAGATTTAATAGAAATTTCAGAAATTAAATGGGAAAATAAAAGAATATTTTTACATTAAATTTAAAATGAAAGTTTGCTAATATTTATTCACAAGGTACGTTAAAATATTAGTAGGTAATGGAAAAAATTTAAATTGCTGCAATGGAATATTAATACATATAATATTTTATAGTAATGCAAAAGGGTATTAATATAACTCCCCGCACTAATAAAATTCCCCTTTTTTTATTTAATACCCGCTGTAAGATTAACGCCGAGGTCTTTTGACAACGCGACGGGAGCGTGTGACCAGAGTGTCATTGGTTTGGCTGCGAGTGTTTGGACACAGATCCGCTGTGTGAGTGTCATTAGCGTTTAAGGAGGCACTGACACGAGAGAAGGTTAATGGAGCGAGGGTGATCCGCTTGTTGGTTCTTTCCGAGATGGCGTCAAACGGGATGTGGGATTCTTAAGTCCCGTTGTTCGCTTACGGACTACCCAGTGGCGGAGAGATTTGCTCCTGACTGACCACATCAGCTGACTATGGTTCCTGGAATAAAAGATAAAGAGGTAGCAAAACGGAAGGCGGTGTCTGAACATCAGGGGTGATTGGTAGGATTGGGCTTATTTTGGGGTATAACTGTACCATAGAGGGGTAGAGTGAAGAAGAAGAAGAAGAGGAAGAAGGAGGAGGTGATCGTGGCTCTAGATGAACATTTTCAGTATTTGCCGGTTACAGGCTACTTTAAAATAAAAATATGAAAAAAATAACAATAAGAAAAATGTGAAAAACTTGACAAATAGGAAGCAATCTCCCGCATCGGGGAGAGGTCCCCCTTTGAGGGGGAGATTGAGGAATGAAGATTTTTATTGAGGAGTGGAGAGTTTGGTAATGAAGAGTCAAGATTAGAGGATTTTAGAGATGAAGATTGATGTGCGAGGAGTGGAGAAGTGAGATTAGGTGGAGGTGGAGTTGCTGGTTGTAAATATATACAAGGCTGTAAACATTTCACGGCTTATACACCATATTTGTCATGATACCAGCACCACTGAGTTAGTTGAGAGGGAAATGAAACGTTATGCTTGGGGTGAATACTTGTCGCATTATGTGAAGGAGCATAACGCTAGTTACAAGGCTGTGCACAGTGTACAGTGTACAGCGCTGTGAACGTTTCTTTGATGGTACCAGCATAGGCCGTGATTGTTTGGAAGATGGTGAGGATAGGCGGAAGAAGATTAATAAATTTGCTGCCTCTCACCACTCGCATTGATATTCCATCGTTACTTTCTCTTCCGTGAACCTGAACGGATCCTACACGTCTGATTGTCCACTCCGTGCCTGTACTCGGGCCGTGATCCCCGTTGCACCATTAACCTCAGGATGTTGGCCTCCACCCTCCATATTGTGTCCCCCTGGTCCCTGGATAAAGATAATAGAACATCTAAACGCTCGGCCCGGTCGTCAGAGGAGCTAGTCTTCCGCCTAATTTGGGATATTGAAGGGTTGAATAATTAATTGGATGGATGAATGTTATTAGATGGGCTGCTGCCCCATTGAACATAAGGGTTGGTATATAACTTGTCAGCGGCCGATGTGATTTTTTCGATGGATAAAACCTCATCGTTAATAATTAGAGGCCCGATCTCCTCTGGGACTTCACTCAAGAATATCTCAGTTAGGAAGGGGTTAAGATGTTTTTTGTGAGCACCTTTCACCATAATAAGAGCCTTCAAATGTTTTAGAGATTACGAAGGGCTCGTATCTCTCATCTCCTGAATGGATAGGATCTCTCTTAGGTCGTCAACCTGGGACCTGCCAAACTTGGCATTAAATACACATTTGAGGTGTTCCAGAAACCCCTCCTGCCCTCCATCTAGTAATCTATCTTTAAATTCTTCAAAAAATACTCATGAGGAGGAACTGGACGACGGCCACTATAGTGGCTGACACCACTATCCTTGCGATATGGTTTGCATGATCGTACACGGGAGAGAAAGGTAAGCATAGGCGTGCCTCTGGTAACTTGGGGATTGTGGGCAGGGGCTTGGCTAATTTACTCGCTTTGCCCGTTGACTGAGGCCATCTGATGTTTAATGCTAGTCGCTACCGAGTTTGTGTACAAGATGGATGAATATAATTAATGTTTGTGTGTGTGTGTACAAAATTCAGTCACGCGAATGAACGTAAAAAAAAAGGAAAGAAAAAAGGCAAATATTATTCACTCGTTGTATTTATATAGATATAATAAATTTAATTTAATATGGATATTATTAATTCAATTAAGGATGTATTTGGAAACTCGCGATTAGAAACTAATTAACGTGCGTGCTCGAAAAATATACAACCATGATACTGGGTTGAAAATTTATAGTTGATTTTTATAATTATGAATGAATGAACGTACGGGAGATAATTAATCAAACTAGATGGATACTTCAAAACAAATCTATATCTACAAGTTTTTGAAGAGAGAATTGTTGAAGGATGAATCGTAAACAAGACTCGAGCGACTGGGATGGATGTGAATATAGGCGTAATGGACGAGCGCGAAATCTTTAAGGGAATGAATGGATTAAAAAGAGGATAGAACATAATATATACGCTAATATATACGATAGGAATGACGAAGCACGAGTGGAACTTCTCCTGTTTAAGGTGAGTCAACTGAAAGCATGTTAGTTTTGTGTTTGACTAAAGGAGGTGTGCCAAAAAAAATGTATTTTTGCCGCAAGTTTTGGAGGTCAAATATTCATTACAAAAGATATATTGAAAATACATATACCAAAAGAATTGAGATTTTTGATTGAAAAATTTATAATAGGATTATTTAGAATGATTGATAATTTATACATAACTAATTTGAGATTTTAGATAGGATTTATTATAAATTTTAGAAAATTAAATGTCAAAATAAATGGATATTTTTACATGGAATTTAAAACAGAAAGTATGCTAATCTTATGACTATGATACTCTTGTCGACTTCGTCCCGAAGGATCAACATTTGGCTCAACTCCCTTCAGAAATTAGATCCTTCCTGAAAGGCCCTAAGTGTTTTACATTCAAGGAAAGCATTTAGGAGGCCGATGTTTATGCGGCTAGCCCTAACAGTTACACTAAATAAAGAAAGAAGAGGGAACCTCCATCTCCAAACTCCAAGGCTAGCAAGACTAAATTTACTTCCAAAAACGGAAACAAGTTCCTCAAGGTGACTGGTCCTTCAAAACTAAACATTTCTTTTTGTGCGACCAACGTGACGTTAAACCATTCTCGTCTAATCTTCTGCTTCATCATTTCCCAGGAGGCCTATCATCTGCTACGCCTGTGGTGTTGAGGACAATATGAGGACCAATTGCCTTCATAACTCAAAACTTAAAAATAACCCTCTTCATCAGGTACACCAAATCAGTGCCACGTACGCCCCACAATCGTCGCAACCAGACCTACTTCTCTCCTTTCGAGCTCATCGAGTTCAGCTGTCGACCAGGTGAACTTTATCTTCTATGAAAGCACCAATGGAGGCTTCAAATTCGAAACTGGAGCAGTAAACAGTTACCGTATCTCCACCCTCATACGCGATAGAGGGTATACACTGGCACGGTTCCAGCGTGACACGATGTGTGCTCAAAAAAGGTCAAACCTAATACTCCCGGCACCGTACAAGCTTTGCGAGCAAAGGCGTGGCGACAAATAGCCAAATGTGGTACCCTCTAGGGTGGCGTCCTGGGCATAACCAGGGACGCCACCGGCCTGAGAGCTATATCTACCTCTCGAAGGAGTTTCCTGGCCCTAAACCCAAAGGGCTTAGGGTATGACTGGCGTCTCTCGGCGGCATATGCACCATCGAGATCAGCTGTGGAGGCAGTGAGAGCTGTTGGCGAGTGAGGGAGGCGCCGAGCTCACGGGTACAACCGGAGGATGCACTGCACGCGGCGCAGAGCGAGTGGCATCTCCCCAGCTTCGACCAACCAGCTCTTAATGGGGCAAGTGCGGAAAGCACCGGTCGCAAGGCGAAGGTCGGTGTCGTGGATCAAATCGAACTTACGCAATAAACCCTCGGCTGCGGATGCATAAAACTCACATCCGTCGTCGAGCTTCGAACGAACAAAGGATCAATAAAAAAGTAGGGCAGTAGCCCTATCAACGCACCAAGCGCTGAACGTCACGGAACGGAAAATGTCCATGGCACGGGTACAGAAGAACCTAAGGCTGCGAATATGAGCCTCCCAGGTGAGGCATCAGTCTAATACAAAACCAAAGAAACGGTGCGACTCCACCACAACCAGTGGCACCCCATTAAGAAACAAATCCGGATCGGGGTGAAGCCGTGGATGGCGGCAGAATTGCACCACCTTGGTCTTGGCCAAAGAAAACCGAAACCTGTGCGCTTTGGCAAAGCGAGAGACGCGGTTCAATGCCTGTTGGAGTCGACGCTCAAGAGTTGGCTTCTGGGCTGCGCCAAAAGAGACCGAAAGGACGTCCACGTACAAGCGTAGCGAGAAATTCTTCCGGCAGCACCGAGGTGATGCCGTTGATGCTTAGTGCAAAGAGTGTGACATTGAAGACACTTCCCTGCGACACACCCTCCTTCAGCTCCTCAGCTCCTTTAAGCCGGAGAGGGCTCCCCCCACCCGTACGCGGAATCGACGATCTCGCAAAAATTCAGATATAAACATTGGAAGGCATCCCCTTGCTTATATCGCGTGGAGAGTCTCCATGATACCGTATCGCCATGCGGTATCATAGGCCTTCTTTAGATCTAAAAAGACCGTGGCGTAGTGCTGTCTACGAAGGAGAGCCCCGCAGACTGAATTTTCCAGTCGGAGCCTAGCATCCGACGTGGAGTGAAACTTTCGGAAGCCGCACTGTTCGAAAGACAGTTGGCCTTCGCTGTCTAGGAAAAAGGCTAATCTAACATTTACAAATTTCTCCATCAACTTGCAAACGCAAGAGGTTAGAAAGATTGGGCGGAAACCGGTCGGAGTAGAGTGATCTCTCCCCGGTTTGCGAAAGGCGAGCACAGTAGCGATTCGCCAGGAGTCTGGGAGAAGAACCTCCACACAGATCCTGTTCAACAAATCTAACAGTAAAGGCATGCCTCGCTCACCCAGGTGTCGAAGCATGGCGTACCGGACATCGTCTTGACCATAAGTGGTTTCCGCGCACGACGGGAGAGCGAAGCGCAACTCACTCACAGTAAACTTGTCGTTGAA
The DNA here is from genome assembly GCA_963969495.1 of Ceratothoa steindachneri. Classification (NCBI taxonomy): domain Eukaryota; kingdom Metazoa; phylum Arthropoda; class Malacostraca; order Isopoda; family Cymothoidae; genus Ceratothoa; species Ceratothoa steindachneri. The sequence goes on from OZ018318.1 coordinate 229,140,092, forward strand.
GGGTTCCCCGCCTCTGGAGGTAAAGTCCAGCTGGCATTGAATGCTGGCTTAGCAGCATCACGGCTAGAAATTGCGGAAAAAGCGGTCGCTAAGGATTCCGCCATGGACGTGGGGTCCAAGATTGCGGTCCCATACTCCTGGAGAACGGAACTGGGGGGCCTGCGAGAACTTGCCCCAAATCCTTTTGACTCGCTTCAACACCTCAGCTAAAGGGGTCTTCCCGTTAAGTGAAAACACGTATGCATGGCAAGAAGAGCAGCGGGTGTGCTTCGAAATATACCGGAACCTAGCCCTAGCCCGTCGAAATTCAGTGACAGTGCACTCTTTTGGGCGGCACTTAGAGCGCATGTATGCATAAGGCTTCTGTTTGTGGGCCGTATCACACTCGGCCGACCACCATGGAAGTGGTCGGCGTGCAAAAGGGCCAGACGTCCTAGGAATAGTAGTCAGGCCCACGGCGATGAGGTTACCTGAGAAGAACTCAACTGCCTCATCTACCGACCTAAACTCCTCGACTGAGATAGAGAATTCAGTCATTTCCTGAAATGCAGGCCACCGCGCCCGCATCAAGCACCACCGAGGGTGTCCGTCAGGCAGCAGATGCCCCGAAGATGATATTTGAATGGGAATGTGATCACTATCGTGGAAGTCATCGACCACCACCCAATCAAAATTAGGCTGTGCATCCGAAGGGCACAAAGATAGGTCAAGGCAAGAAAATAATGCAGTTCTCGGACAGTGATGCGTAAACTCATCCACTTTTAGGACACCCATCTCAACTCTTCGATCAGATCGGCAAGGACTTGTCCCCTTGGATTTATGGAGTAATCTCCTCAGAGAGGATGCCTGCCGTTCAGATCTCCAAGCAAGAAATAGGGCCTTGCAGCCGTGCCCCGACGCGGCGGAATTTCCCCGCGTCAAAGTCAGCTGACGGTGGAATGTACGCAGAAATGAAAGGATACCTCCTATCCAGGTGCAGCTGCACAGCAACTGCTGAAAGAAGGTATCTAAAGAGAAAGGAAGAACGGAGACAACACGCCAGGTATAAACCGCGCATCCCTCAGCCCGGCCTTTCCGCGGTGGTGGGGTCGCAAGACCCTTATACCCCGGGAGGGCAGGCAGGAGGCACGCGCCTAGCATGGTCTCCTGCAAAAATATATCTAACGGGCAACAGGACGAGACGAGCCTCCGCAGCTCCTTCCATTTGGCCCGGAGTCCACGGCAATTCCATTGAAGAAATATGCCCTCCAGGCCTAGCTCGAAAGAGACGCAGGGGCCCTCCTCGAACAGAAGACCCTCACGGGAATAGCCGTACGCTTCCCGGGTGCAGGACCCCAGGCGCTGTTGGCCGGACAAAGCGTTGAAGGCACTGTCGCCTTCGAGGACTTATTGAGGGAGGTTGGCTCGACATGGGAGTCTTTTCCTAACCTCTGACTTGAAACCTTAGGCGGGCGTTGCGGCTTTGGAGGCAGGGGGCCCTTTTTTCGAGAAAACACAGTCTCCGAGCCATCGCTCCACCTCGGGGCGTGGGAAAAGGAGCCAAAGCTCCTTTGTTGCTGTCCTCCTTTCGGAAAACATCTTTAGGAACCTCAGAAGATGGCCTAGCGACCATCTTCAGAAGTGTTGCCTCCTATGAGTCTAACGACTCTGTGGAGGGGCGTGGCCGTTTCGCCTAAAGGGAAACGGTCACGCTGGAGGAAGAGGGGGAAGCCCTGGTTTCAGCTGGGGCTGGATATGAACTCTTTTTGCCACCAGCTTCACCAGGGGAGCGCCCAGGTTGGGTAGAGCCCGCAGAAGGGCTCCGAATGGGCGCGGAAACAACCGTGCTCGTTGGCCTGGATGGGCCAAGAGCAGAGGGTGCCTTTCTAACTATTGAGGCATATGACGTCTCAGGCAGAGCCGGGCGCGCCAGGATCAATTTCTTAGCCTTGCGGAATGAGAGTTGATCCTGGGCCTGAACGGCCAGGATTCCTTTCTCAAGGAGATATGCACCACCAAGCGGGGTGCACCTCTAGGCAATTGACACACTTTGCCACACACGATTTGGACTTAGCGTGTGCGACCTTGGAGCTATTTACACAGACTTCGCTGACTTCGACTTTGCACGTCTACATGAGCGATTCGTATGGCCGAAGCGGTGACTGTAATAGCACCGCCGCGGAAGTGGCACGAATGCCTTCACGCAGTTTCGGTAACAACCAGCACGCAGCAACTCAGGAAGCTTGTCACAGTCGAACGTGACAAAGTGTGTAGGGGTGGGTCTCGAGGCCCCTCCCTGTTTTCTCATTACACGTTCGACCTTGACCGCCCCATGGTCTGCCAGCTCCTGGGTGATGTCCTCAATGGAGTAGTCAACGAGTTTCTTCGCATAAACTACTCCTTTTATAAGATTCATGGTAGAGCGCGGCGTCACACTCACCGGGGTGCCATGAAGTGTCCGAAGAGCACTTATTTTGGCCGCGTTCACAGGATTCGCTGCATTCGCCAGAAGGCTACCGTCCGAGAAACAGGTCACCTTCGGCTCTCTACCAATTGCACTAGCTAATCCTCTCCTCTGATGGATCATGTTGCCCTTGGACAACATAGTGCCATCAGTGAAGCGAATAACGGGGAAGAGTTTGAAAACGCCAGGTAACCTCTGAATCAGGGGCCCCGATGGCATCGAGGCTCCAACCTGTGCACTTTTAGTCTTAGTCAGGGGCTCCGCAACTGAAGGGGCAGAGGAGTTGGATGTGCCGATCTTGGCTTGGTCGTTTGCCAGAGTGTAAGCAGACCCATCTGTCGCCGCAGCCCCCGCGGATGGAGAGGAGCCCCGAGTCTTCTTTGTCTTTTTGGTCTTTGTCTTTTTCTTTTTGGGGAAGTGAGGGCGGGGAATGAACCCGCTTCTCACCGCCACCGGTAGGACTCCCTAAGCCAGATGTACCGGCCTCAGACAGATCCTTCTCCGAAATGGAAAAGGTTCTGGTGGTCGCAAGGGCACCGGTCAGAGGAGATCCCTCCCCTCCTTGTACTGCCTCGGAAGATCTAGCCGTTTGAGGAGAACCTTGCATAGGGGCGAATTCAGGTTCGGTGCTTGGCACCGAGCCCGGTTCGCCCTCATGGAAGGCCCAACCCCCTGAGGCTGGGTTTCCCCAAGGACCATGTCTATCACAGGAGGGGCCTCCAGTTGGCCATCTCCTCCCAGGACATTATAGGTCCCCTTGGCAGGGTCACCAGTCTTTTGTTGGGAGGCACAGGCCTTGATCCCGGCCAGGTTTAAGATTCTTGCCAGCAGGTCTTTTGAGGGAAGCACCATAAGGGGCCTGGCTTCCCTCTTATCCTTAAAGGGGTTTGCCCTACGGAGCTGTTTACACAAGGGGCGGTCGGCAATGGGCTGCCTGCTGGCTTTCTTGGCAGTCCCCTTAGAAAGAAAATGAGAGACTGCCGCTGGAAATAGGGAGGTGCCCGAAAGTACCTCCAGAGAAACGGGTGAGTGGAAGTCCCCTAAACCCGTAGGCGTAGAAGAGGAGTAAGCCTCCTCTCCAGTTAAAGAAGTATGGAGGGTCCCCTGCGCAAGCACAAGGGGGGTACCTCCATTTTCTCGGTGGAGCTGCCCGAGGACGGCTCCGTTGATGTCACAGGTGAAGTTGGGGGTTGGGTTTTTTTTATATTCATCATTGGGCACGGTGATCCTCTTCTTTACACTGGACGCAATAGCTCACCCCCTTTCACAGTTGCCTGCACTGCGAGAGGTGCTTGCAAACCCGGCAGAGCCAGGCGCTGCCATTTGGGACCACCTCTCCCGCCTGGTGGCCTGGCAGTCCATCGGCATGGCGGCTCCACCTTAGACACGGCGTAAAATTGCTAAAATGTGAAGAGGAGAGGAAAAGGGATGTGAGAAAGGTATGGGTCAAATACCAATATAATGTTTTTCCTGGTGCCATTATACATTTCTCTCGAAGAAATTATCCCAATAGCTGATCAGTTTTCTAATAAAATTTAAAGTCTTTTGTCACTTCGTTGAGTTCGGCTTGCGTAAATGACATCAAAATGTCGACCTCTTCTAGCTTGGACGCATCAAACTCAGCTGTATCGTTGTTGACATTAGCCTCGTAATCAGAGCTAGAACCCATCGTAAAATCTGGCTTAGGAACAGGTAGTTCAGAGCCATGTTGGACGTTTTTCTATAGACGAATGAACATTGGGGTATTGAACATGGTTCTTTTTCTTGCGTTCGATCTCGTTGAAATCTGTCATGCAGAATTTGCAGTCTGTGAAGTGATCTCTGCCTTCCCTCTACACCATTAGGAGACTAAATGGCATACTAATCCTTTTTTGTACTCCAATCCCGTAAATTTTCCACTCATGTTTTGCAACAAATATGGGAAACCAATATCTTGTCCAGGTCCCCTAGTTTTACTCCAAAGCTAGTATGATATGCCTTTTGAACAAAATGTATGATTTCACTTGACGGTCGGGAAAAGCTACATGTCCGCAGATCTAACAAATCTAATCGAATTATTTTTACACGTACGATCCATTTTAATGCAAATCTAATCTTGAAAATATGAATAAAATACGTTATGTATTGTTACTCATGACTAGATGTAACAAAACAGAAGTAATAAACGGTTGGATGAGAGCGCTATTTTAGAATATACGTTCTAATATAAATCGAGAATATGTTACAAACCAGACCTGACCAAAGAATATTAATTACATATATTCATTAATTCAGCATGCAAAAATTATTCTAAATTAGTTGGAAAACCTATGACCTTTGAAATTCTTTTGAAACGCAGGCCAATGTAAAATTCGGGAGAGGCTATACCAACAAAAGCTATGATGTTCCATACCCAAATGATGTATAGCAATTGGATTCAGTATTTTCAGCGAATAATTAGCCGTCTATTTTGTGCGCTATAAAATGGTGAAATACAACATAGCACGGAAGACATATGTGCGAGTTGCGACTACATCCTCAAAGATTGTTGCGCAACACCTCATTTGTAACGGAATGGTGATATCTCACTAACATACCAACATTATTCACCCCTTAGGTATATCAAGACTTGAAAGAGTAACTAGATTACAATGGTTGCCATTTTTAGGCACGTGGTAGCGGAAAAGCCTGGAAAACAGCTAAAAAAGGTATGTTATTCAAAGTCGCATGCTCTCACATATCCTGATTTATGACCGTACGGTCAAAAAAGTCTTTCAATAATTCCCGTTTTAACCTTGAGATGACCTTGGCAATTATATTATTTGAAAGAAAACGTAAAACAGCATAATGGTTTCAAATTTCGTTATAATCGCCGAATAGTTATGATGATATTGCCAAATAATTCCGAAGCTAACCTTAGGATGAATGTGACAATTATATCATTCAAAACATAATGTAAAACAACATAATGGTTTCAAATATTTGTTAGAATGGATCGAATAGTAATGATATTAGTGCAAAAATAACTTAATTACCCGGCTAGTCTTGGGAGGACTTTGTTAATTTTATCATTTAAAAGAGAATGTATACCAACACAAGGGTTTAATATTTCGTTAGAATCAGCAGGATAGTTACAATGTTTTACTAAAAAAAACAAAAGCATAACGGGGACAAACCAACCGACCAACAGACAGAGTGACCGACTGACCGACATAGTGAGATATACAGTCTCCTGCGACTAAAAATAGGATACAAGAAAAACAACCCCACCTAAAAAGGAGAAGCCCATTTTCGGTAAGAATATCTCATTTTATTACCTATACTCATGAAATGAATTAGCAAGACGCTAGAATTGTCCCATGAAAAATTTTTAAAGTAGAAAAGAGATTTAGAAGCCCTGGATTTTGAACAAGAATTGCACTAATAAAAAATTAAGATTAAAACTACTACTCCCTCCTTAACTAAATATAAATGTAATGTGGCCTTTTATTTGCCTTTGTGTTAAATTAAATTTTAAATTTTATTTCATTTTAAATTTTAGTGTGAACATGATAAGAGAACAGATATATTGGAACAAATTACAAGGAATGTTCATTGATAAAAACATGACCATGCTCAGAAAAACATGATCACCACCACCTGAAGATTCATGGAGGCGCTTGTCTTCAAAGAGATAGGCCCGAGCCTGAACACACAGCGAACCAGCTCTGAGCGAATATTGCATCTTTTCTGCTAAAGAAAAATGACCCGTAATCCGACTACGACCTAAAAACGCATCGAAGAACGAAAACAAAATTTTTTTTGCTGCTCACCAAACCATGACTTCGCGCTGAAGGAGGTAACGCGAATAGAACTTTCCACCAATGTCACCTCAGCAATAACCAAGACTTCAGTCTGAAGATGCCTGAAGAAGGAAAAAAGTTCACGGCCAAAATTTATACAAAAATTAAATATAATAATTACGACCATCTAAAATTGATCTTCCTCGGTTGATTTTTAATCTTCAGCCTCATATAAAAAAATGCATTCGATACATAGAGGTAAAGTCGAACAACCTGCTCTTTAACAAAACAGGCATAGAAGAGAAGCTAGTCCCATCGTGCACCGATATATATATATATATTATTTTCGATGGACTGAGGCGTGTGACTAAAGAGGCTCTAAAGGTACACACGACTGTACGCCAGGCAGCCAATTTCGGCGATGCGCTCAAGTATAAATGAATTGGAAAAAAGTTAACGGCCTTCTATTTAGAGTGCGATATTAGTAGGCTGGCTCTTTAAAAGGAAATACGTTTCCCGGGTTCGTCTCCACGGTTATTCGAAAGATAAACACTTCTACAAAAATAAACTTTAATAGAAATAATAATAATAAGGGCAAATATAAATATTGAAATCTAAATAATATCAGTACGACAAAAGAATATTATGACAGAGAAAAATTTAGGAAACTAGGTGCGGAAAAATATATAAGTGATCCAATAAGTTGAATTGAATATAAGATTTAGCAAGTCTATTGCCGTTACACCAAATCGGGAATTCTTATTAGGACTGGGAACGAAGAGGTGTTACTTACGAGGAAAGGACTCCTGGTTACCTTTCGAGGATGAACTCAGGATGTAGAAGACCAATGGCCAGGTCTTTGTCAATTAGGTCTCGAGACGAAGGCGTCCAGAGAGACTCTGAAGGGGGTTTTGATTACCTCGGCTCCAGGTAGAAGTAATCACGAAATCAAGATTCGTCTGCGGATGGGTTTCCGTAATCTTTCTCTGATCAAGATGGATTACATGAAGGCGATCAGCTGACAAGATCACAAGGGCGAGGGGACCATTTCACATGGAGACAGATACTAGATCCTGGACATCAAGAAGCTCGGGTTCTCTCTATCTGCTGGGGGTTTAAATAGGACTATCGTGGTATGGCCAAATGTAGGCTGTTATACGCGCACTGGCTTACTAGCCTACTGGCCATCCGAAATTAAGGCTCCACCTGGAGATGGCTCTAAGAGTTGTTTGGCCAAGGAATATTCAAACACGGTACAAAAATATACTTTAATACGACTAAAGTTTACATACAAATATAGATAGGGCAAGTTAAATGGCAATGCAATTAAATATTGACGGTTCACGGCTTAGATGATTGATACTATCAATTCAGTTTGAACCAAGGGATAATTAATTAAGAAATGATCTTACAATTATGCAAGTTCTAGAGCAAAGAGGATCTTTGAGGTTCGACTTGGTAAAGGTGGGACGAAAGGGACACAGAACGGGGTAAAATCCCTTTTACCTTGATGTGCGGCGAGTAGGACCAGTGAGGTAATTTCGAACATGAACTTGTGGGGTTCTCACGAGACGCTCAATCCAACTTCGGAAAATTAAAGTTATGGGTCTCTTATTCTTAAGAGGCGAAGGAAGGATGATTCAGAGATGGCTTTACCGATTCTTAAAATCCGAAGTCGTGGTGAAAAGGGTTGAAGGGTGTCTAAAACTATCTCCACGAACAACATTGACTAACGAGTAGCTCTACTTGGCTCTTCGAAAATCACTCAATTCTTCTCTGAACGAGAATTTAGATGATTTCCTCTCGACTAACGAAGACGTTAACGGCATACGTACTGGACAGCGGCTTTATACACAATCTACCTGTGAACTCCGTATTATCTAATATATATTCCGAAATTATTTAGACGGGGAGAGAAATTCATCGCCAACAGACTTCCTTAAATGCATTGGGTCCCGATAAGGTTCTATAGCGCAAAGTTGCGATGCCCACTTAATGGTCTTTCCATTCTTCTAATTTTCGCACTATATAGGGCAGATAAAGGCAGCGCTACGAACGGGACGTGAGGTCGACTAAATTCGTCTGGGACAATGGCGTTTCGCCCTAGCACGTATCCCTTGGGGCAGATGGTAAACGGCGAACTGGGAAATTCAGGGGGGAGGGGAGATGATGGAGGACCGTATTATTCCACAAGTATCCACAGCCATGGTCGACAGAGGGCTGCACGCTCGAGGGCGTCCCAACGGGATATCGGACCCGGATTAAGCAAACATGAAACTTGAAAATTTGAGGCATCGACGAGATGAACGAGAAATAAGAGACATCCCCTTCTACGGGAAATAGGGGAAGATGGACATGGCTGCCCCCTCGGAGTGGGAGAGCGTTACCAAACATGGGGAAAGACAGTGATAAATCACCCAAAAGTAAACAGAGTTACGCTAGTCTGTCTTGACCAGAGATATTCTGTGTGATACTTCCATACGCCTCCTTCTTAAGATGAAATTTCACAGAAATGGAAAGTGTCCTTCCCCACAAAGGGGAGAGACAAGGATTAGATAAAACAATTTACCTGACCGGATACAAGCTAATAGGGGAATCATTAACTTCGAGCCTACATAGCTGGGAACACAAAATAAATCAATTCATATGAGGTTGTGGAATTTGAGAGTTAACGATAAGTAATAATAATACAAAAAATCATCATCGTTTTGCAACAAGAGGCATCTTACTCGTTCCTTGCACGCATCGGAAAATCGGGGATTTTTTCTTTAACAGGGCGTTAAAAAGAGAAGCTAAGGCGGCAAAATTGGGGGCAAAACAACGGTAGAAAGTTGTGGATTCCAAAAAGTAGTAGAGTTGTTTCTTTGTACGCGGAAGAGGCATGTTTTAAATGGCCTTTACTTTGTCTTGCCGGGTGGTCATCTGGTTTCCCCGATATGAAAGACTAAATAACGAATGGAATTATAGGCAAAATGACATTTACTAGTCCCAATGGTCAATCCGTCTTCTGGTTAGCTAATGAGCAGGGAGCGAAGGGAGACTAAGTGTTGTTCCCATGTATGCGTGGCAACGTACACATTATTAAAATAAAACGACAGGTCAACTCGGCCATCCAGAATTCGCTTCATTATTCTATTATAGTTAGTGCAAACAGTAACCAAACCAGAAAGAAGACGCCTAAATTGCATTATGCCCTTCTCCGTGAGGAACGCAGTGTACTTCCGAGCAATATCTGGTCGATGAGTGGGATTAGTTTCGTATCAAAAGCCATCACGGAATTCACTTTCCGAATATCTACACACATTCCAGATGGTTTGATCGGGCTTCCTTACCATTACAATGGGGAAGCCGAAATCAGATGTTGAGTGCTCAATGATACCCAACTTTAATAAATTTTTCACTTCTGAATTAAAGGCTGCAAGAAGCTGCACTGGAAAGGGGTATAGTTTAGCTCGAACAGGCTCCTGTGTTTTCAGAGAGATGTCATGTACGAAATAACGCGCACATCCTGGCTTTTCAGAAATCACATTCTCAAATTCAGCTAATAACTTAGCAAGTTAAGACTTTTAAGAGTCTTCAAATTGGTGGTTTAATTCAAGTTCCGGGGCAGTTTCTTCACTGGAACAGCGAAGTGAAGGTCGGGGATGCTCCTTATCTCACTCAACGCAAACTGTCTGTCTCAGATTGAGAGGCTCGCTGTGGTAAGTGGCTTCCGTCACCGCCTAATCGTCAAGTGCGACTATGTTATTAATACACGCACGGCGGTTGTATCGCTTAAGCATGTTTATGTGATATCACTTATTACCGGAGGGGTTCTATTTGAGGTAGTCCTGGGTCCTCGTGCTTCAAAAACAGGGAACGGGCCATTCCCCTGTGAAAGAAGCATATTTGATTTAGTATAGAGGTGGAGAAGGCTTTCATCACCAGTTCGGAGGCCTCAATCTTTTGCCCTTACGTCGAAATAGGTCCGGTATTTTTCCAAATTACGTTCTTGGAAGTTTCTCAGGTCCAATATGTACGAATACGAGGATTTAATTTCTTAATCGAGGCAGGGATTTGCGAATAATTCGTTGATGATTCTCATAGGGCCTCGGACGTTTCGCCCATAAAGGATTTCGAAAGAGGCAAACCCAAAAGTCCTATGGGGAAACTCACGGCACGCAAAGATAGTGACTGGCAGATACCCATGCAACTCTTGAAGTTGAGCGTGGTGCGGATTCTTCAGGACGGTCTGCAGAGTCACGTTTAATTTTTCACAGACTCCAATACCCGCAGTGTGGAAAGGGGTTGTGAGGAGAGGTTTTATCAGGAGAAGCTTTCCCACGTATTCCATGAGTTGAGACGTAAATTTTCTGCCTTGGTCAGACAAATATCTCTTAAGGGATGCCAATGCGAGAAAAGATAGCTATTAATGCTTTTCCGCACGTAATGCTATCGATCGTTTTTAGGGGAACTGCATCACGGAACCTCGTAGCGAAGACCACGAGCGTAAGGATATAAGAGTGTCCTTCGCTCGACGGGGGGGGGGGGGCATTGAGCCAATCAAGTCGATAGACCCTCTAAAAAAAGGGTTCAGAAATAATTGACGTCCTTTAAGAGGGGGTAGGTGCGATCCGTTATTTTGCCTTCGTCTTTTGGCAAATATCAAAGGATGAACAAAATTCTGCAATCTATTTGGCAGCGCCGGGCCAAAGGAAATATCGATAGAGTCTTTGGGCAGTTTTATTGTGGATGAAATGGCCAGTTAATTACCCATCATGGTAAAGGCGAAGAACCTGGGGAACGCGAGAATAGGAGATGCAAATGGAGCAAATCTTATCAGCATCCTCGGTCGAGGTAGAACGGTAAAGGAGGTCAACTTTTACGAGATATACATATAACGTTCCTTGGGCCACAACCAGAATCTTGATTGTCTGCTGGGCTTTTTACTACAAGGGCTGGATAGAACAGCACTTCTTTTGCATAGTTGTGAACTCTTTGTTATGAAGGGCTGCAAATTTATGGGCATAGGGAGTTTCTAAGGCACGGGAGTTGAAATCTCTTTTTAGGCCTGAGCCATCGTAAGGATGGGCTGGGCAACAGGATTAGGTGGGATCTCGACGTACTGGTCGACCAACACGGCGCATAACTTAATGGGAGCTGCAATGCCCTTCACCCAACTGGCGAAATATTTGCATCCTAGGTGGCAGCGGACCACGAAGAACCGATTGGCACGCCCCAAGTAGTCGTGGAATACTGCATACCTATAGTGGTCGGGACTTACTTGGAGAAGCAATTTTTCCGACACTACGACGCATTTGCACCCAGTGTCTCTCACAAGGATTGACATCATGTACCCGTTCGCAGTTCTTTCCTCAAATTCATGCCCACCTTTGGGAGCTCTGGTTAAATAAAAAGTTTAGGTGATTTCCATTAGTCGGGGCAGAAGCGGAAGATATTGGGTTAGCAGGTGGTTTATAGAAAAAATGATTGATTTGATGGACTTGTTGGATTGCGGATGAGCGAAGGTGAGAGTTCTGGGGACAGTCGGTTTTTATATGTCTGGGCACGCTGCACGTGAAACACACAATGGGTCACTGGGGGTAATTGAATGGTGGGGGATTATTTATGAAGGGCTTAATATCCCTTGGTTCTTGCGGGGGAGGATGTAGGTTTCTGGGGCAGCCACTTTGACAAAATGGGGCACATTTACATGGGAGGACTTAGTAAAATTACTCTTACTCTTAGGAGATTGGTGATGCGATTTCTTGGTGTCTTTTGGATACAGATTATTGCTTGACGTGTGTACACTCGTATCTTCCATGTATTCCTCAAAGGTAGACGCTCGTCTATATCTTAAGATTGCAGGGATCTCGGAATGCAGTGCAGCCAGTAACTGATCACTTTAGATGAAATAGAACAGAGACTCGTATTCATGTCCTACTCGAGCTGAGTCTAGCCAGAATTGTTAGCTTCTCTGAAGGATAAACCAAACTAGCGGTAAGTGTTTCACTAGGTAATTTTCTTAGCTGGCGAAACTTAATCCGATAGAAATCTGGATTCATATTAATTGCCGAAAGCAGTTAGGCCTTGAGAGTCGAATAATTAAGGGTGGCCTCTGCAGGAAGAGATAAGAAAATTTTCCGAAGATGACTGTTGAACAAGGGAAGAAAGCGTACGACTCCATTATCCTCGATGTCCTACGAATTCACTTTTCGAAGTTGTTGAGGTAGGCACTGAAGTCTTAGTCATCCTTGAATACGGTTAACTGAACCGAAAGGGTTTGAAGGGCTTTATTCTTTAATCTAACGGAAATAGTTTCTATGTTATCACGACTTAGCTCTTGCTCATGTTGGCGTTTTTTTTCTATTTTTTCTGCTTCTCTTTGTTATCTTCTTTCTTCGGCTGCTCTTTGTTCTCTTTTTCTTTCTTCAGCTTTTCTTTGCTCGCTCTCTTATTACTTTCCTTTCATTTTTTTTCTTTCGTCTGAATATAGGCTATTAAGTCCTTGCATGTTAATCCCAAGATTTGAGCTTGTTTGTGAAATCTATGAAAGGACGACATCCTTGAGGGTACGTTTACGTCTAACACCTCGAACGTACACGGAACACATGACACAGAATATGGGCGCTTACGGAAGGATTTTTTTACAAATTCTACTAAGATTCACCCATAAAAAAGCAATGCAGATAAAAAAATATATATGAAACACAAAAGCGTAAATTTAAACCCTATCGGTTGAAAAATTTTCCTTCCTCTTAATCCAACTCAAGATTTAGTAGAGGGTTAGTAACAAAAAAAAAGAAAACTTATGGACTTGCGATCACACAATTAAATAGTTCACTCGATAAGAATAATTAAATGGGGGAAATTGAAATTTAATAGGTTCTTAAGTAAAAAAAAATAAATAAATAAAAATAAATCTACCTAACTATACCTGACGCCAGTTTGTATTATATTATATAAATATAAATAAATATAAAAATATAAAAATATATATATATATATATTTATATATATATATATATATATATATATATATATATATATATATATATATATATATATATATATATATATATATATATATATATATATATATATATATATATATATATATGATGAGGGACGAAGGCGTGTGACCAAAATGTCTCTAAAAGTACATAGAACTGTACGCTTGGAGGCCAGTATCGACGCTGTGCTCGGGTACCACTGAATTGGAAAAAGGGTAACGACCTTCTACTTAGAGTGCGATATTATTAGGTTGGCTCTTTAAAAAGGAATACCTTTGTCGTGTTCGTCCTAATGGTTATTCGAAAGATAAACACATCTTCAAAAATAAACTTTAATACACATAAGAATTATGGCTCATATAAACTTGGAAATCTAAATAATAATCAGTAACACAAAAGAATATTATGACAGGCAAAAATTAAGGAAACTAGTTCCGGGAAAATATATAAGTGATCCAATAAGTTAGATTGAATTAAATATTTAGCACATCTATTGTCGTTAGACCAATGGGATTTCCTCTCAAGACTGGGAAGGAGGAGGTGCAAGCTACGAGGAAAGAACTCCTGGATACCTTTGGAGGATGAACTGGAGATTTGAAAAACCAATGGCCAGGTCTTCCTCGATGAGGTCTCAAGCCGAAAAAATCCAGTGAGTCTCCGAGTCGGCTTCAGATTACTTCAGCTCAAGGGAGAAGTAATCACAAAATCGAGATTCGTATGTGGACATCAGGAAGTCTCAACCAATGTAATAAAACGAGAGATTCATAAAACAATCTTTCAGGACATAAGCTGGATTCCGTACCCTTCCTCTGATCAGGGCAGATTACACGAAGACGATCTGCTGACGAGATTACAAGACCGAGGGGATCACTTCACGGTTGACAGATACTAAGGTCTGGATGGCAAGAAGCTCGGGTTCTCTCTATCTGCTTTGGAATTCAGACATCAACTTAAATAGAAACCACGGCCATAGTCTACCGAGGGCTGCGCGCAAGCAGGGGTTCCAACGGTATATCAGACGTGGCTTAAACAAATATGGACCTTGATAATTTGGGGCATCGACAAGGCGAAAGGGAATTAAGCGAGATTCGCAAGGAATATCGGCATTGCTTAAGCAAACACCAACCTTGATAATTTTAGCCATCGACGAGGCGAACGGGAAATAAGAGAGATTCCCTTCTACCCCGAGTGTGGGAAAATGGACACGGCTGCCCCCTGGGAGCGGGAGAGTGTTATCAAACTGGGGGGAAAAACGGTGATAAAGCATACCAAATTAAACAGAGCTGCGCTACTCTATCTTGACCAGTAAAAATGTGTGTGATAACGGCGTATTGAGTTTCATGCCTCCCCAATATTTATATATATATATATATATATATATATATATATATATATATATATATATATATATATATATATATATATATATATATATACACTTATGGGAGAGAAATATAGAATTCTGTCTCGATCCTTAGAGCTTGATTTTACTTAGTAACTTAATAGCATTGATATATGGGTAGATATATGGGTAAAATATATGAGTAATTGAAATTATTGAGCTAAATAGATTGATAGACTGATTCGCCTATTGTCTCTACTGTAAATATTAAAACGAAATATGCACTTTTTATTCATTAAAAGCTAAGAAAACTGTGTTTGCTAAAAATAAATATTTATGTTAACATGTCTTATTTTAATATTAAGGACTAAGAATTCTTTAAAAACATTACAAATATAAAACTCAAATATTTACAAATTAATTAATATTTTTGCCCTATAATTAATTTTACTTAGTAACTTAATGCCATTATCAAAAATATTGATCAAGGTTTCAAGATTTGGATTATTTTAAATACATCTAATAAAAGAATATATTAGTAAGAAGTGTATTCATACTAAAATAATTAGATTATTACAAGAATAAAAAAAGGATATAGAGAATATAATTGAAATGTCTGGAAAAGCTAGTTGTCTTTAATTGTTGTAAAAACTTACCAGACTTTGATAAGCAATTTCATGAGTATTGCTCTTTAAATAGATAGAGACACTGCGACATATTTTAGTGTTGAACACTGCCCGTGTTCCTTATGAACTGTTGGTATTAGAGATCTCACGCTAACAACCGATCTTCAGATAGGAATAAATATTTGTTTTTTTCGATCTTAAGGGAGCCTTCAATAGCCAAAGAGACACAGGGATTTTCCTTTCCTTTCAAAGAGATATTTCAATTCTTTAACGAGGTGAATGACACTCGCTAAATTTAAACAGAAGGAGGCAGAGTAACAGTCAAAAAGATGAAGTCAATTACTAAGCCATTCTCAGAATCAAGGTAAAACGCTGGTCGTAAACGTCACTCGAAGCAGCCCAAAATATTTAAGGTCATAATCATAAAGTTGTTCTGTCCTTAACTTCGAAGAAATTTCCTCAATAAGAACGTTTATAGAAAAAACTTTTTCTGCTCACTCTAGTTTGTGATGTTCATTTCGAAGAATATTTACCTAAATAGATCTATTAAGTCTGCATTTTTAATTTAATTTGATATAGAATTGAGTTGAATGTGTAATTCTTTTCTGATTTAAGTGCGGACTCTAACTGAGCAATGTCACTTTAGAGCTAGGAAGTGAAACAAACCTTTTTACCTCACCATCGGCCTCTAGTTTGTTCACTAATACCACTTTATCTTTCCCGAGATCTTTAGTTAGAAACTATTTTTTCACGCGCGCTTCAAATCATTGAATCATTCTTAGTTCAAAGCCAAAACAAACTTCTTATTATCACATTTTAATAAAATCTAAGTATTCATGCTATCTGACCCACCCTGGGGAGCCTGCACTATTAGAAAACAATGCCATTATATAATAGTGTCTTAGCAGATTAGAAGATATTATATATTTACTATTGTTACTTTATATTTAAATTACCGTGTGTAAGTAAGATGTAAATAAAAAAATTGTTATTCTCTACAATAATTGTATAAAATAAGAGAAATAAATATTCGCAGGAATCATTCATATTCACTGATTTATTGTTGTGTATTCTGATTATTTTATGAATTTACAAAGAGGTTGTAATAACATGGACTTTTGCTTGGTAAGCTTGAAGGATAAAATAAAAGGGAAAGTTTAAGTTGCAGGGTAAATACAAATTTTTAACTGCTCTCGTTTTACTTTTGTCCACATATCTTCTTTTTATTATGGCATTGATTTATATGCAATCTCATAGTTATTTATCAACCCAATTTGAAGGTGGTATTATACAACTACTATTCCTTTAACTTCTGAAAGAAAAGAAAATTCCAATTCACAAAAGTAGGGGTATTTTTGCCTTACAGTTCCCGCCCTATTTTCCACTAACTAAAGTAATCTTTCTTGGTGCAAATTTTTAGTCAAATTTGCGGAATTAAGTTATTACGAGAAAACTGATAAAGAACTTATTCTTTGACAAATTTATATTTTACATTCAATTATAAATCAAGATAAAATGGGCCAAGCAGCTCATTTCAAAGTGCTTTTGAAAAAATATACCTTTTTCTGCACTCTAAACTACCATATTTTGTGTTTGCGCAAATAAGATTAATCCTGAAATTATGAGGTTGGTTATGAAGTAAGAAGGAACCAGATTTATTCCTAATAAGAGACCATAGTTCCTAAGCAATAATTATTGTGGCTTTCTTACTGGGAGGGTTTATCGGATTCTAGAATATAAATTTACTGAATAAGAACCAAAGTTACAGTTTCTTTTATTATTTTACATGGGCTCAAACTTCTTGCCTAACTTTGCTTGCCCGTTCCGAACAGTGATTACCTCTTGGTATTTTGAGTTAAGATGGCTCGTGCATCAAATAATTTTCCAATTAGTTTATTTGTCGTAGAATGACCTACAGACCTATACTTTGCTTCTACCTGAATTGCCTGCACACTCTAGGTCAAACGATTGACATTGACTCAAATCTGCTCACGACAGAGATGGGGGGTAGAAGTCGGAGAAGGTAAGACTCAATGTCCCCTGAAGGAGTGCGAAGGATTTAAATACACACGATAGAGTGCATTTGGCCATTATTAAACTAATGAAGGCTGCGGGCTATAAAGTCTATGAAAAAGTAGGAAAAAACTTAAATATTTACAGTGTACACAATAAATAGTTTAAAATAGAATGATGGCAATGATTACTCAATGTTTAAAATAAACGATCAAACAGAGCTACTCGGAGCAAACTGTACGGAAGGGGTCGAGAGGCTATACGAGCCGCTGTACGTGTGCACAGATGGATGACTGGCAAGGAAGCTAAAGATGATTCGTCTCAGTCTAGCTTGGGTTAGAGGCTTTAAGAGATGAAACGGAGATCGGACGGTTATTCGAGCGACTTTAACTACGGGGAGTTTTAACCTCTAGTATTAACACTAACTGCAGGGACTATTCTTGCCAAACCAAATGTACCGAAACCAAGGATCAGACAATTGACTAGGCTCAGATCCTTCGGTAGAATTTTAGCCTTTAGCTCGTAGGGAAATGGAGCACGATTGAAACTGACTCGTTTCGATGTAAAAGGCAGGCATATACTGTTGATGCCCAATTAGGACCAACAATTTATAGGGACCAGCCGGAACCGTTACTGCCTCCGCCAAGGGTGGGCGGGAAAATTTCTCCACGACCCAACATGGTGCTTAAGGGACGTGAACTACTTCCACGGGGGTTTCTTGATAACGCGCAGGGAGACGACAGAAGCGCATGTTTGTGATTCCAATCCCTCACTTATCGCAGGAAGCAGTTCGATACTCTGACTCTTCCCATGGTCCTCGCTCAAATGGACAGACCTCGTACCTCACCTAGTGGTTTCGACAGGGTACATGGAGGCAGGGAACTTCTATTCTAGACATTATATATTGTCTGGTTTTAATATTTATAAGTCTTAAATTTATTTTTATTGTACAATAAGTACATTTTATAAGCATATCTTTCAAGTCGTACGAAATGAGTCTTCATACCTTTTCCAAATCTTCCTTGTTGTATGTATAACAATCTATGCAAGGATAGCTAAAATGGTTCTTGGAAGCTCTTTTGCATTGCTAATGTTGGACTTTTTGGAAACTAAATCAAAGAAGAATGATTTTTTCTTAAAAGAATCTAAACCGTCGTGTTAGATGATATTAAAACCTCATATCATCCATTCATCCTGATTTCTCGAGACATCTGTTCCATTAACACACTCTGGCTTTAGATGTTTTAATTCTTTAACAGTTGCGGTACAAATTTATATCGGATATTTTAAGAAGTATTGTTAGCACTAACATCATCGTTTATTACCAAATGGAGAATCATGTCCTGAACGTAATGTTGATAAATAACTGATAAATTTATGTTTTCGCAAAGCCTTTTGTGAAAAATTCGCTGTAATTTGACAATTCTACTCTTTTATCCACTGCTAACACTTGCGGTCAAGACAAGATTAGTTTTTAATGTATTCAAATCGTTGTATTTATCAATAAATTTTGCAATGCCTTCACCGATACATTCAGACTTTTCCAGCTATTAAACACAACACATACATCCAGTTTTACTTGAGTTCTTTCATTTTTATGCACGACTACTTGATCCTCATTTATCTCTAAGCCCTTGCCATACAAAATTAAAGAAACCTCTTTCAACTGTAACTTTTCAATAATTTCCGCTTTCAATTTAAAGGCTAATTGGTGTGCTGAATTGAAATTTGCTAATTGACTTGGTGTTGAAATGTTAAAACCATTAAGATACAACTTTTTGCATATTTTAAGTGCTCACTTGTTGATATTTCTGTGTACAGTCGATGTTACAATTGGTTGCATCTTTACTTTGGTTTTGTTTCTGGTTAATTGAGTAGAACTCTCATCTTTGTTTTCATGATCGCTCTCGTAAATTCATTATCACTGCCTTCATATCCATGATAGTAAAATGGTAATCATGAA